>OLMO02000302.1:9110669-9166272 GCA_900291935.2 Cassiopea xamachana
CCCCCCCCCCCCCCCCCCCCCCATCATGTTGTTTATGATCCGACCCTTAAATTTTATCTGAACGATTTGAATGCTTTTTTGCAGGTAAATGGGTACGACTTCACTCAAATAACACACTCAGCAGCAGTTGATGTATTAAAGTCAAGCGATACGGTGGAGCTTGTTCTTGAGCGACCATTGGTGGATGAATAACCTTTCACTTACCGCTTTAATTCTTATCATCAGTGATTTTGTGACATTCTTTCAGGGCAGTAACTAGTTCACCATCTTGAATATTTCTCTGCAATCTAGATGAAATCGCGGCTTGCCGGTCACTGATCATTCCTTCTCCATCTTGGAACCCATACTTGTGATTTCTGGACGAAAGGAATGCTAGGCCAAGACATCGTCATTTCGTGTTCTCACAGGATTTTAACTTCTCTTTACTCTTTTAACTGTAGTGTAACCTGAAATTAATTATAAGCATTTTTGATCATTTTTTTCATTTATAGAGTAACCCTAATTTAAGAATTCGATTTTAATTTTCATTGTATTTTATTTCTATTAGTTTTTGATATCGGATACCGATTTTTATGATTTCAATACCATATCCGATTGATTAGTGCTTTTCACATTAGACACATGCGATTTGTTTGATAGAGAGAGAGATGAACCTTCACTTTATATGCACTCTTAGATTTGGGCAAAGTAGTCTTCGGGCACTGATCATAACTTTCAATGATTTAACATACCAGAAGTTGATAGTTTTCATTACATAGTTTTCCCCCCAATGATTTTGTGATGACATGGAATCTGTTGCCATCAGCATGTTATGATAACTTTTCGGTGTATACAGTAAAATTCCGAATTTAAGCCCAGGGCTCATAGAGGTTTGTAAGCATTTTTGGTAGGCTTAAGTAAGTATAGAGGCTCTATATTAGCTCTGTCGGTGTTCATTCATTATCCTAACTATGCACGGAGAATCCCAAATGTAAGCCCTGGACTTCTCTATGGGGAAGCTTATATTCAGAGGGATATCAGGGTTAGTTTACAAGAGACCTATATTCCGAGGGAGGCTTATATTCGGTGAGCTTATATTCGGGATTTTACGGTATTCTACATATGCAAAATTTTGATTTATATCATCATCATGTACAGTCAGCTAGAGTATAAATAGTGCTATGAGAAGGAAGTTTTTATACCAGTTTATCTTGCAAGTTGTTATAAAGGTTGGCCAAAAAAATTGTTACAGTTTCATAAATTGTATCTAGGTGAAGGTCTCTCGTAGATATTCAAGCTGAACTTTGACATTTCCACTCTACCGTGTTGCTTATCTAATGTCGTGTAGGTAAAGATTTGTTGTAATTCAATGTAATATAAAAAAGACTAGTAGATTTATGTCACGTATTTACTTATTATTTTATGCAGAGTAGATTTTAAAGATAGGAAGGGTATTACTTTTATATGTTTTCCCTTGATGTTAGCTATCTTTCACGTTCTAAATTTCCAGGTATGATTCACCTAAACTTCATCAATTTTATAGCCATGATTCAAAGTTCCTCGAATGGATATTTACTAGGCTAATCGACGTTTTATATGCCTTAAATTATCATATCTAATTTTTTAAGTGAGGTTCCTTTTGTTCAGGCAAGCCAAATCTGCAATTATCAGCTGATTTATCAAGTTTTTTGATTCTACTGATGTGTCGCCAGTCCTGTGTGTCATCCAAAAAAACAGATATCTTTAGATCATGCGATTTCACATTGTAGAACAATTTGTCAAGAAAGAAGGCAGTATAAATCCTATATTTTGAATTTTGATCACCTCGTGAAACGTCGTAATAATAAGGTATTGTAGATACCTCAGGAGTAGTGTCTGTTTTTAGCCACTAGGATTAAGGGTTGTAAATTCCTCGTGTTATCAGATAATGTTTTTCACAACCTTCTCTCGATGTAACCACTATTTTCAAAGTAAAGCACAGTCATCATGTCAGCAATTATTCATATAGCTTTCTGTAACCGTTATTATTATTAATATCAACTAGAATTTCTTTGGACTGTATTTATTTCTGTAAATAATATTTAGTTTCTGTGTCGATGTTTCTTTCTGGTAGACAGGCCAAGACTATTATCCATCACAGCAACATCAGCACTTTGCCTGTATGCCTAGTTTGATAAGGAAAACTGGTACTGTGTTCTGTGTCACGTTTCTATTGCTCGCCGTATATTATTGGTAAAACCCCTAGATTGAATGAACTGCCCATTCACTGATTTGCATGTGCACATTTGGTCATTTGCACCAACGTGTGCCAACTTTTATGCCATGTTGACCTCCTTGCTGAAAAGACTTCAGTTTTTGCTAGTACAGTAAAAAGCTGCAAATGAAAACCTACGATTTTGAAATGAGCCTGCTTGTGTTCTTACGTGATTGGGTTGTTGCAGTAGTCAGGATTTTGGTTCTTAACACAGGTTCCAACACTATTGCTAGAAAAAGGATAGTTTACCATGGCTTCGTGCACATGGAAGCTGGTCCATTTTGGATCTGCCCTCGTTTGGGTCCCATCCATACAGGCCCCGTGTGGACCCAACTGACGTGGATCCTACCCAAATTTGTGCGTATGTGAATAGAGGCTTCCTGCTGCGTACAGGAAACCCTTGTGTTTTTAATAGTTCTGAACCGGAGCTTTGCGTCCACACGAGACCTGTATGGATCAGATCCAAACTGGTACCGCTATTCTAACCGACCCAAACTAGTACGGATAGCAGAGCCCAACTGGATCGGATAGAAGAGGTCCAGGGGTGGACACAGCCTGAAACGTGACTGTCGCACTGGGCGTGGCACCCATAATTTCTGTGACCACGCCCATAATCCTAAGGCCTGTCAAACTCATAAGAGATTTTGGAGGCCCTTGTCCCTCCCCTTTGAATACACAATATTTTAGAAATGTTTCTTTAGTTTTTCTATTCCACTCAAAACTTGCAAGACCACTTTGTAACTTCATCCCCATGAGTGGCATCTATCTGCAAATCAGCCCTGTGACACCATATACTATAGAGATCAAAGATAAAGAACAAACAAAACATCCCACCTTTTAGTCAAACAAACTTTAGCAATAATCATTAATTAAAGTATACAAGTCACTTTTCAGTTAATAGCTTGTCTCAACTTGAAACGCTTGAGCGCGAATCTTTCTTCAAGGCTAAGTCTTCATCAACGATATTTTCGTATACCTTGAAATTTCTGCAATCTTCCCTAGTTTTGAAATGAATCTGCTCAATTGCATTGAGCTTATTCTCTTTAATTACATAGTGCACTTTTCCAAGCAAATCCATTGAAATTATAGTAATGTTAAACCAATTTTCAAATGTGCTGAAAAACAACAGTAAGTCAGCTAAAAGGTTGCTGTTGTGCAAATTGCTTTTAGCGTAGGCTTCTGGATCAGTGCGACGGCCAAACTCCTCATCCTGCGCACAGACATTTTCAGAACGGCATATATGATTGGCTAACCAGGAAAAAATTAACTGTTATGCAAAGTGGTGCGACTGTCACTGGAAATCATACTGCGCACCAACCACTTCTACTGACTTACTGACGCATTTTGTTTGTTCTACGACAAATAGTTTGCTACAAATAGTCTGAGCACGCTTTCACAGCAATTTATTTCGCTAACTTAAGAAAGTTTTAGAACTAAAATATGGCCAAAAATTCAGAAACTTTTAGTACACTCTTCTTTTTTTATAAGAATAAAGTCTATAAGAATATTGAGGCTCAAAATTGCTAAAATTTAAGAATAATGTAAGAATATTGCCAGGCTCAACCTTCATCAAAACTAAATATTTTGTTAATCGAATCAAATTTAATTAAGAGTTTCCTTCCAAAACAAAACATTTGTCACTTTGACGCTATATATATATATATATATATATATATTTATAAATCGCGTACTTCAATAAAACTCTTGCCAAATATAGAGTTACATATTCAGATGATAGCGAGAACTACATTGGCATTGATGATATTGATGGAGTTGAAATAATGCTTTTGGACTAAAACCGCATTTTGACTTGTTCTGCTTGTTCTCGTTGAAATTTATGGTGAATCAACTCATCAAAAATGATTTAATATGTTTCTTTGATCTTAAGGCAAATTTACACCTTGTGTTGAGCAGGAAAAATTTAAGAATAATCTGAGGCTCAAAACCGAAAATTTTTAAGAATATTGAGGCTTAAAAATTAGGTATTCTTATAAAAAAAAGAGTGTACCAAGCCTTGGTCTAGGTTTCTTATATAAAAATGTGCAAAACAACAAGTAGAACATGTTACAGACGTACGGCATAAAGTTCTGACTATAAAGGCGGGTTTCCACTTAAACGAATGAACCGATTCGGCCGATTAGGCCCTCTCGGCCGAGTGGGTTTATAGTTTCCACTTAAACGAATGCACCGATTCGACCGGGGCGGTCCGAGTTGATGCATGCGTAGTAGGTTCAAATGTGAATTCTCACTCGGCCGAATCGGCTAATTGAGAAGTTCAAATGGTTTAAACTTTTTCATCGGTCGATAATCCCCTACTACGCATATAAATATATGCTATACGCATATGTGCAACGTTATGTCATCGAGGGCAGTGGCGTAGCCAGAGGGACTAGGCGGTTGTCGCTCCCATTTATAAAAATTTGATGTCCGAGAAAAATCTAAGTAACAATTTAGTATATTGGAGGGAAACATTGAAATGCTACGTTAAGAAGACGTATTAATGGTTCTTTAGAAAATTAGTATCTTTGTATCAAAAAGGTTATGTCCCTAAGATTCAAAGGATGTGGTCCAATAGGATTTTCCAGTATGCACAGCCCCTGCGCCCTGTCACTTATTTCTTCTACAGTATTTTATGGTCGCTGCACTTCAACAAGCGCTATAACAGACCCCTATCCACCATCCAATTCACTTTACTTGAAGTTAGCTTTTCTAACAGGGAGCTATGCCATTGTTTCACTAAATGCCAGTGATTGGGAGCACTGGGCTGAGAATGGTAATGTCATTCAAGTGCACTAGGGCTGAGAATGGTGATGTTATTCAAGTGCACTGGGCTGAGAATGATGATGTCATTCAGTGCACTGGGCTGAGAATGATGATGTCAAGAGTACAACGTAGGAGGAAATGAGGGTGCGCATGCCCACCCCCCAATGGATTGTCAGTTGGTTTTTTCTTAGATGCATTTACAATGGAATGGATCCAACCCGATCCTTACCAGTATAGGTACAGGTAGGCTTGCCACTTACACTGAACCTACTGGATCCGTGCCGGTACGGGTCCGCTTTGCATCCGTTCCAGCTGATGCCAAGTGCAGACGTCTGGATCCGATCCAAACTGTTACAGATAGGATAGAAGGCAATAACATCTCTCATCACTAGGCCAGTTTAAAAGATAGTTATGCCAGTTTATTGAGACATTTTGCAAATGCAGTGCCGGCTTTTCATCTTTTAATATTAGTGTTAATTCCTATACCTTTTTTCTCAACTAAAAATATAGAATTACGTCAGTTTATGCTGACGGCTTAAATACTTGCAGTACTCATTATGCCCTTCAGAAGCTACATTTGAAATTTTGACGACAAGTTCACAGAAAATGTTCCCAATCACTATTGCTTTTCCCCACAGAATCAACGTATGCCTTTACATCCAGCTCTCAAACTTCATATTTGAGTGAAATTGTTCCAGTTCAGTTCCCAGTGTATACGGGGTAATGATTTGCATCCGATCTCTAGCAAAAATTGGTACTGATCCGACATAGATCCGTACTACTTTGGATCTCAGACAAAAGTCTATTCGTAGCAATGGCACATTGTAGTTGATCGCAGAGGAAATATACAGTGCTGTAGAGCTAGATTGATAACTAGGGGGCTCATGCATTAATTCATACCTTTCAAAAGGAGGCTATGCATTGTATTCCAAAAAGAGGCTACTTGACAATGGGCATTGTTATTCAAACTAAAAAGAGTCTAGCTCCCAGTTTGACACTTATATAAAAGAAGGTCAGGGGGCGCAACATCTATACTTCATTTAAACACTGGATATTGCCCTGCGCTAGTTACATATACACTTTCATAATACATTGAAAAGAATACCATTCCAGCAGTAGTAAATGGTAGATAAAATGTCGCCTTTGCCAACTATGAAAAATCGCAATTGATTGATACCAAGTTGTATTTATACCCAGTATAATTCACGGCGGAGATTAATTACCCGATTTTCCAGAAGTTCTTAGCATTTCCCAACAGAGGACTATTGTAGAAGAGGAGGGGGAGAAAGATGTAGGTCTGAGGGCTTGCCCGCAGAAACGTTTTTGAGACCTACGCCCTATAGAACATCAGGAAACGCCCTTTTGAACCATGGTATTAAGGTTGCTATCACAATTGATATCTGTTCCCAAAGCAAACACAACTTGAAAACGAAATGCAAAGAAGTTACGATGACTCTTGCTTTTACTGTCATATAGTCCAACGCTAGAAATAAGATCTCACGCAAGTGCACGGAAAGAAGGATAATCAACGCCAGAATTTGTACTGAAATTCCAATGTGGCAAGACATTATTGCCCTGCAAAGAGATTCAATTGCCCTGCAAATTGAGCGGTTTCATCGGTTGGGGGAGTGCTTCATACAATTTTCACCCCTGAAGAAGGTTGGAAGTAGCTTCTTTGGAAAGAAGATGGTTTAATGTTGTGACAAAGCTCAACTTAAAGTAAGCCGTTGGAAGAGCTTATCTTTAGAAAAAATGCCATGGTTATGTTGATTATTCTAGGAACATGAACAAGAATCTGAACAAGAATCTCGTAACCATGTCATTTTTGACTCTGAATCAGTGTTTGTTTGGAATAACTAAGGGACTCTAGCCCCCCCCCAAAATAGAAAAAATGACTAGTTTGGCTGAGCCTTCCTGAGCCCCCCAGCTCCACACTCCTAGATATATATTACAAGAACTAAAAAATACGTCGGACAACCAGAAAATCGATCATAACATAATGGGTTAATTCCTCGTTTAAAAACAGAGATAATTTTGAAATCGTGTGATGAGAAATTCAGGAGAAGTTACTTTTGCAGCACTTATCATTATCCACTAATTGATTTATGCCATTGATTTGCCAGAAATTCTTTCCATTCAAGCTGCTGCTGGTCGAGTGGAATGAATTAACCTTTTTCTAGAGACTATTGCTTGAATTAATCGGAAAATGAGATGTGAAAATGAAAACATCCGATTCCTAAGTAATCCCTTATTTCTAGCTGATTTCAAATTTGATAATTTCAGTTACAGCAGCAATTGTTCTGTATGCAAAAAGAATAAGTGGTGAACACTTGAATTTCACAGCAATTCCAGACTTGAAAAATTATGACAAAGCTGCGCAAGCAATAGTTTACAAGTTGTAATAACAAACAACAGTCAAGAAGCTTTCGTCTTAGCCCACCACCTCCCAACCCACCAGCCATCACCCCAATCCACAACTCCCACCACCCACTATTGCTGCAAAGCTCTTCCACTTGCTCCGTTCAATCAAGAACATCAAGGGACTTGGTTTGTCCTTTGAAATTAATATTATTCATGTCATTAGGAGCTTGTGAGCAATAATATGTTAATGTGTTTTAAAATTTAATGCATTACCAAAGCTTAGATTTAATGTTGCAAAGCTGTTAAATGGCTTATTTTGCATATAAAATTTTGAATATTTTAGCTTTAATTTGATAAAGCTTACAACCTTTTTATTCTTTTCTTTCAACAGATAATGGCAACCATAATAACCTAACTAATAATGGTTTGAGATTGCTACATTGAGCAAAATATCTGTGTCGATAAAGTGTTAATAAAGTGTCCATATATGGACAGTTCTTAACCATTGCAGAATTGCATTAGTGAAAAACTCTGAAATAGTTATATAAATATATGAAATTTTTGAGCTATTGCATTTGAAAGTCTATCCACCCCTCCCCCTTTTCATTACTATTCTAGTTGACTTTATTCCATCGAAATGCCAAGATTCATTTTCATTTTAACTTTCTTCCTCTTCCTTTCAATATGTCTATTAGCTCTCTTTCATTTTTTTCACAAATACTTTGAGACAAGCTGTTCTCTTTTTTCACAAGTATCTTGAGAAAATCTGCTATGATACCCACCAAAGTTTTAAAAAGAATATTTTTTAGAAAAATGTCTTTTCCACCCACAATTGGTAACCTTGCTGGGCCCCTTTCAGCAAACTAGGGAAGCAATTTCTCAGTTAACAGCTTTATCATTCTTCGCTGCAATTTTCGTAAATTTGTTGCCCCTGATGAAGCTAGTTAGTGTGTTAATATGTTACATTTATACTGGTTTATAAGATTTTTTCAAGAAAGAACATTGATATGCAAGAGAGACCACCTCGAATGTAGCATGATATGGTATTTAGCACAATTCCAATTTTGTATTGTTTTTAGTTATGCGTTAAAAGAAGAGAAATATAGATTCATACATACATATGTATATATATATATATAAACACATATATATACATGTATATATATAAATGTAAATAAATAAATATATATATATATATATATGAGTTCATATATATATATATATATATATATATGAACTCATTAGCTAGCGACTAACTAGGATTTCTCCTTTACATGTATATATTTAAGTTATTTCTGAAGAAGAGATAAGCGAACCGTCATAGAATGTCATAGAGTTACTTTTCCTGAGTGGATATTTATCAATTAAAATATACATGTATACATCTTTATTTATATATATACATATATATATATATTTATAAAGTATATAAGTAGAAATAATAAATAATGTGAAAAAGAACCTAAATCAAATTATGATAAATATGTTCATTAAAAATCGTTGTATGAAAAAGATGTCCTGATATGGCTGTAATCTGCAGCTTTGAATCAAAGTTATGCTCGTTTTCAATGTTTCTAGGCAAGTTATTGTGGTCACTTACACTTTTTGTATGGAAATTTTTCTGTGCACAGCTGGACATTGTTCGTGGCATAGACAGTTAAATACTATTTCTTGTATTGCAGGAATGACTTTCATTATTTCTTCTAAAGGAGTCATGCAAATAAGCTCGAGCAGTTTCATTTGTACATTTTTGCATGAAGTTCAATCGTTGCTCAAGGCGTCTATTCCGGAAGGGCCGCGAAAAGTGGGGAGTAGGGGAGGGGGTTGCTCTAGTGCCTCAAGATCCAAGGGGCCTCATAATACCAAATGCTTCAATGTCTGGGGAGCCTGATAACGTAAACCAGCAGTAATTTCTAGACTCTGAAAATTTTCTGCTCGCTTTGCTGGCAGGGAGCTTAGTCTTTCTCTTTTGCCTGGAATCTCTGAATTCTCTTGGCGGCCCTGTCTTTCAGTAGTACCCAGTTTAGTCTAACACTTGGAGATAAATGATTATAGTTTTTAACTCCAGTGAAAGTTCGTGTATCAAAGATCTGAGATTTTTGCAGCTTTCATTATACACACCGAGCATCATTTTCATTGACCAGATCACAGTAATCATTGTTATTGTTATTTTTATTATCATTATGAGTTCTTCCTGCAATTTTCCTTCATCCTTACTACATGATTTACATTTTGATAAGATTATTCAAAAACGAATCATAATGAAAGCCATGAACATTTCTGTTAGATCCAGCTACTATATCTTATGCCGTCGAAACAAGCCATGGACTAACTCAGAACTTTTAACTATTTAATTTCTCTCATTCCTTTACTTGTTTACGTTGTTTTTTGCTTTTATTTTATGTTATGATCTTGTATCCTCTTTGCAAGCAAGCCAATTTTACACTCCTATGTACTTGAAAAGTGTATTTTTGTAATTAGTTATATATATATATATATATATATATATGTATATATATGTATGTATGTATATATATGTATATGTATATATATATATACATGCATATACATATATATGCATATATATATATATATATATATATATATATATATATATATATATATATATATATATATATATATATATATATATATATATATATATATATATATATATATATATATATATATATATATATATATATATATGTATATACATATTCACCGAGAAGTTTCAAAGGAAAAAAATTATCATTAAATTCTTTAAAGCTGATGTAGATAAATATAGTTTGTCAAACTAATTCATACCAACAATCTACGATACAAGAAATGTGAAACAATAAAGAAAACATAAGTAGAACAAAGAAGTAATGAATCATTTTTAAATCTAATTTTCTCCTAGGATCTCACCACAGCCTCATTTTGTTTATTTACAGTCTTGCAGTTGCATTTATCTCCATTCCATTCTTTCATCTTCTTTTAAATATCGAAGTTAGTGTAACATTTTTCGTGTAGTGTGTTCCAAAGGTAAATACCTCTGGATAAGAGAGAATTAGCCCCAATTGTATTTGTTTTTACATTTGATGTGGGCTATCATAGAAACAGTAGTTTTTTCATTCGTAGTTCATATTTCATGTTTCTCTTTTCAAAGAATTTCGACATAAATGATGGGTTTTCTTCTGATAAACACTTATAAATTTGAAGAATCAATTTTTGCAAATTCTTTGTGTGAACTTTTTGCTCATCAGTTCTTTTAAGAAGTATTTCAAATGGCTCATTGAAGTCATTATACACAATTCTTAATGTCCTTTTATGAACACGATCTGCCCAATTACTTGAGGTCTTCCCATGATACATCCAGATTAGAGGGCAATAGTTAAATGTATTGTATAGGATCTTCCCTTTTTTATAGTTCAGGAAATTGGCCACACGTGAAAAAACACTGATTTTTCTATTTGCTGTTTGACAAAGTGCTTTTTGTGATCGTTAAACTTCAATTGAGAGTCAATGGTGACTCCTAGTAATTTAACTTTATCCATGAGGGGGATAGCTGTATCATTAATCTCAGGAATGAATTTAGGTTGTTCTCTCATCCCTAGAAGCATAACCTAGGATTTGTCAGGATTATCTTCCATATGATTAGCTCATTAACCCTGAACAAGTTTAGGGTATTAGACAGATCTTCCTCTTCTCTTAGTTCTCAAATAAGTCTACCTGCTTATTTTTTGCCGAAGGATTTTCCAGCCGCCCTGCTCTTATTAGGGCCTCCCGCTTATTAAATTTTCAATTTTGCTAGGAGAAACGTGCAAAAAGTTGGTGCTTTAGTTGAGTTACCCAAATAATAAATGAAACATATGCGGCAAGATTCCGAAAAGCATTTGCTTCCAGTAACAGTAATCAGGTTATTTTGCATTTGTGCTGGTTGTTGCACATTTACTCCAAACATCTGACCCACTGCTTATTAGGACCCTCCGCTTATTCGGGACTCAGGAGTAGGCGCAAGACTCAGTTACTGATATTGCACCACAACAGCAAACGTCTTTTCATTCATCATGTTTAGTAAGAAGTTCAATACTTCCAAATTTTACGCCAAAATGTTTTTCCTCAATAGCAAAAGTCAAGGCTACAGGCTATATTTGAATTTTCTTGAAATTATCATTTGGCCAAGTGATAATGTGGTCTCATTCTATGAAAACAGCCAATGTTGTACATAATGTGATGTCTACATCTCCCACAACCCAATAATTTAAGAACAAAGTTACACAGTTCAGTCTGTAAGCACAGTTCAGTCTGTAGGCTTTGGAAAAATTTAGAACAGTCCGTCTTAGCCTTGATTTTAGTAGTTGCAACATGGAATTGAGTTGTATTTCGACTCTAGGCAGCGGAATAGTAGAAGTGTGTAAGGCAAAATTTATATATGAGTTTAAGGACCATTTTCGCTCCTATGCCAAAGGAAAAACTGTGCAGCGTAGTTGCAAAGCCTCTCAGAAAGGAGCACGTAAGAAGCATTATGAAAATGAAGTTGGGCATTAGCTGTTGTGACTGATATACGCTCCTTGGGGCAGTCTCACAAGCAATGAAGATTGAGGCTGCTTGCTGCTAAGCGCCATTTTTCCTGAAAGTTTAAAAAGTTTGATAGAAGTACTCCATGTGCACCCCATCTCCTGCAATCAGACAATACGCTAACAGCATTGAAGGCTAAAAAATGAGTGAAGCAACTGGTCGGCAAGAAAAAATCGTTGTTCAAAGCTTTTCTGGTGCAACAACTGACTGTATGAATAGTCACACAGTTCCTACAACCAAACGAAACCCCAAAACCGTCATTCTTCACTGCGGAACGAATGCCATTCGCAGCAAAAACTCTCCCGCGGAAATCGCCAGAGAGATCATAGAACTCGCCACTGGTATAAGAAACGATGATAATACAGTTTGTACAAAGAGGTGACGATTGGAATGAAAAGGTAAAAGAAACAAACTCTGTCTTAGTTAACTTGTGTAACAAAACCAATCTTATATTCATTAACAACGTAAACCTGAACATTCATCTACATAGGAGTAAACTTCATCTCAATCGTGAAGGAACACGTATTCTAGCTAACAATTTTTTGTATAACTTGGGGTATTGACTAGAGGGATATATTGATATGGTTAGTGACAACAACAGCCCAATCGTCACCACCAGAGATACCGATATTGGTAGTAATATGGATGCTAAATTAGGTTTGAAGCTGTAGCGCAGTAGAAACCAGAATAGACTAGTCATAGGATATTTAAATATAAACTCAATTAGAAATAAACTCGAATCCCTCAGTGCGATAAACTCGCAAAATATAGATATTTTAATGGTTGTAGAAACAAAACTTGGCTCTTCGTTTCCAAACCAACAATTTTCCTTGGAAAGGTATACCCCTCCCATTAGATTAGATAGAAATCGAAATGGCAGTGGATTATTAATATACATTCGAAATGGCATCGCTGCACATCAGCTTACGTCCTTCAAATATACAGATGATTTTGACTGTCTCACCTTAGAAGTTACCGTAAATAAAAAAAATGGGTATTATTTGGTGTTTATCGTCTTCCGATGCAGCCCCTTCAGACTTTCCTGGATAACCTGGGTAAGTGTATTAACCGCTATAGCCCCAAATATGATACATTTATGCTGTTTGACGATTTTAATGCTGAAGAAACGGAAGACAAAGTTAATGAGTTTATGGATACTTACAACTTAACAAATTTAGTTAAGAGCCCAACCTACTTTAAGTCTAATAACCCAAATGCATCGATCTGATTTTAATAAATAGGAAAAAAAGCATTCAAACAACGACGACAGTAGAAACTGGGCTTTCAGATTTCCATACTATGGTAGTTTCTGTTGTAAAATCCAAATACCAAAAAGAGGGTCCCTCCAAAATAAACTTTAGGAACTACAAAGATTTCAAATTAGAAGACTCTAGGAAAGGTTTACACCTAGAGATTAATAAACTACATGCAAATAAAGCTGAAATCCTAAGTTACCGTCAATTTGAAAAAGCTTTCAATGAAGTGATGGACAAACGCGCCCCCATGAAGAAGAAATTTTTAAGAGTAAATCATGCACCTTTCATGACTAAGAGACTAAGTAAGGCAATAATGTTACGCTCAAAGCTACGAAATCGTTGCAATAAATCTAGAACATCTGAAAATTTAAATAGCTACTCTAAGCAGAGGAATCTTTGCGTAAAATTGTTTAAATCTGCTAAAAAAGATTACCATAACAATCTGAATATTAATCATGTCACTGATAATATGAAATTCTGAGAAACAGAAAAGCCAGCATTCTCAGATAAACCTCGTCAAAGCAAAGATGTGCTGGTTGACAATGATGGCATAATATCTAGCGATGCTGATATTGCTAATATTTAATAAGTTTTTCGTTACGATAACAGAATCACTCAGAATAAGAGAAACTCTTAAAAAAACAGCTTCGACCGAGGGTTTATCTGACCCTGTTTTTGCAGCAATCAATAAGTTCTCTAATCACCCTAGAATTATAAAGATTAAAGACTTCTGTCAACGTTCTGGATCCTTCTCATTTAGAACTTTTACCAGACAGGAAATCGAAACTGAGATCGCATACGTAAACTCAAAAAAGGCAACGACCTATAAAGATGTACCTCCTAAACTTCTTAAAAACGTATCAGACATATGCACTGACCATTTACTGGAAATATTTAATTACCGCATTGAAAATTCAATCTTTCCAAATGAATTCAAGCCCGCAGATGTATCTGCACTGCATAAAAAGGGTGAGAATAATTACAGGCCAAGTAGCATTTTACTCACAATATTAAAAGTACTTAAGAGACTCTGCGACAAGCAATTGTTTGCACATATAACAAATTATTTGTCCCTGTTACTTTGTGGTTTCAGAAAGGGCTTTAGTACTCAACATGCTGTATCACGCCTACTATAAAAATGGAAAACATCTCTTGATAGTGGAGGGAAAGTTGGAGCCATTTTTCTAGATTTATCTAAGGCATTTGATTGTTTGAGGCATGATCTGATAATAGCCAAATTGGAGGCACACGGTCTTAGTCATGGTGCATTAACATTTTATTTACAACTATTTACATGGCAGACAACGAAGAGTAAGTATCAATGGTTCCTTCAGCTCTTGGAAAAAATTACTTTGGGTATCCTACAGAGATCTGCCCTTGGACCGATGTTCTTCAATATATTTATAAATGACCTCTTTCTTCAAACTGCGAAAGCTGACATTTGCAGCTTCGTGGATGGCACCACACTATTTACCTCTGACATGGATATAAATAGGGTGATCTCCGGATTGGAAATTGACTCAGCTCTGTCTAGCAAATGGTTCTGTGACAACTATTTGATGCTCAATGAAGAAAAATGCCATCTAATAACTTTAGGCACCAATTATACAGATGCAATTTCAATGAAAATTGGTAGTTCAACTATACATGAAAGTAACCAAGAAAAACTACTTGGTGTTATAATCGACAACAAACTTACATTTGAGGATCCTATAAGCAACCTATGTAAAAAGGTTAGCAATAAACTATACGCACTTTCTGATATCAGTCATTTACTAGACCAAGAAAAACTAAGGATTTTAATGAGAGCTTTTATATATAGCCAGTTTTAATATTGCCTATTAGCATGGATGTTTCATAGCAGGAAACTTAACAGTGATATTAGTAAACTTCATGACCGTGCAGTAAGAATTACCTACAGAGACCAAAACTGAAGCTTCGAATCCCTGTTAAAAATAGATTCATCTACAACTATCCATGTCAAAAATTTGAAAATGATGTTAACTGAAATGTTTAAAACTAAAAATTATCAAAACCCCGATTTCATGAGGGCAGTTTCATTGCGTAACATCTCCTATAATCTTAGATATAATAATGAATTCCTGCAGCCCCAAGTAAAAACGGTTTTATATGGGATGGAAACTATACGTGTCAGAGGACCACAATTGTGGAAGAGACTCCCTTCTCATATAAAAGCTCCACTTCCCTGAAAGACTTCAAAAGAAAAACCAGAGATTGGAATCCCTCTGATTGTCATTTCTGTCTTTGTAGACCCTATATACCATCGCTGGGTTGTTTATAATTTACGTATTTTCCTCAGTTAGTGGTTTTATCATATTTATTGTAAACTTACTCTTTGCGGTTTAATGGTTTTAGAAGTTGGCTTAGATTAGCTTCATTATATATTATTGTAACGTAGCTGTGTTTAGCGTGATTATCATATTATCATTACTCTAGCTCTGGCAAGTACCAGTCGACAAATTGGATGTGTGTCATTTTGAAAGTGAGGCTAGCATAACATGACAACTACAATGATACGACAATTTTAACAAGCAGAAATGTTGTGGTGAGACAACATGGATGAATATATCACATTTTATTCGGCAACGAATATACGGAGAAATTAAATTATATTTTGTCGTTACCATCTAGAGGATAGTACTAGCAGTAATTAAGTGATTTTGCTAATCAAAATAACTATCTAGCCATTGACACAAAAGCGGTACCAATCTAATCGAGGAGGAACTGGTGGATTTTCACCTAGAATGTGGACTTTGTTTTTGGTAAATGTTATTCACATGAAAGGAAACCATACATTTTGAGCACAGGCTCTACAGGCTAAATGATTAAGATTTCTTCAGGGAAGAAGAAGATCAAGCGAATACTGGCTCTTCCTGGCGCTGCCGCTGGGCGAAACTGGCGAAGAAAGGAGGACAATAGAGATGGAAGTGTAAGTTCAAATTTTTCAAGATGGCCTTCAGTTGTTGATTGGTATTTTGAACTTTCAACAGAGCTCCGAAAGGTCTTCTAAGATAACTTTAACCCGTTATGGAAACATCATTTCCTTTCTGGTTGGTAATCTGACATTTCACTTGAATATGCTGTTTTTGTTATGAACTTTGCGGCTGTTTGTTCACATTGATGCCGCATGGTAATTAAGCGGTGAATCGGGATACTTCCACTGGTGCAGTTTGCAAAGTCCATGAAACTTCACGGCTTTATGTCTGTGAACTGGATTCTCGTTTTGTTTTCTATTGTTATTATTTTGCAGAAAGTTTAGTTATTTTTACAAGAATCTGGTTTGACGAAAATAGTTATTTATAATGCCATGTAAGCAAGGAAGGTTTATTTTCTGTGGTGCTGGATATTGGGGTTTCAACTCAAAGTTAACTGTAGCAATTTTGCATTTTTTCTTTTAATGACACATAGACTCATAATACTTTGATAACTATTGACATTTATGCCTTTCACAGAAAGCTCCAACATGCAAATCCGTTGGAGTCATGATTAGATTTTTCTATTTTCCTTTGAAAGAACATATTACCTAAAGCTGGATAGTTTTCAGATCAAAGCCTAGCACTTTTTTAAAGCCTCAGAAATAGAGCCAATCAATTTTTGCCAAGGCTGGCCCAGCAACATTCAATTTAGTGTGGACATGTATTATTGGAATCTGTTCCTCTGACCTTGACTTTCTATCTCGTATACCAGGGGTCTCCAAACTTTTTCACCTGAGGACCACATAAGCTATTAAACAGCAGGTGGGGTGCCAAGAACACATTCAAAGCCCAGATAAGAAAGAATTAAAACAGGGATGTTGCCTTTAATAATTCATTTTGCACTATTTTATTCAGTTTCTATTAACATAACCTTTCATGCAAGCAGTTGATTTAGAAAGGGCACAAATAGATTTCTCTACTTTTTCCGTAAACAAAAGTCTCACAGACTAGATGAAAAGGTCTCAAGGGCCACATCCAGCCCGTAGGCCATAGCTTGGAGACCCATGTTGTGTGCCATTGATCAACTACCTGATAAAAATTCGCATCCAGAGAAGAGTTTGCCTTTTGCTAGGCTCTGATGTTTTTATTGTCAGTCAATTTTTAGTGACTTAAACATTTTTTCTTTGTTTTAGCTTGAAGGAATGGGCAAACCAAGTGTTTACCATGCAACTGTCATCATATTTTTGGAATTTTTTGCATGGGGCCTTCTTACTTCCCCTTCAATTACGGTATGACAAATGTTTTGTGGTTAGGCCTATAATTTATTATCTTTTCCATTTCTATTCATTGATTTATGTTGATTATTAAATATGGCATAGATGATTGGATGATAGAATGATAGTTTCCATTGATAAATTTGAGTACCCTTAAGAATATGATTTAACCCACTTTGTCTTGGAAGCATGTCCCACCTGCCCCCTAGAAATGTCTCTGAGATTGCCATGCTTGTCAAAGTAATTCAACTAGGGCTGTAGTACATGCCTTCAATTTCTAGCTGTGCAAAGATCTCAGAAAGTAGAAAAACATACAAAGTCTCTGTATTTCATGAGGATGAAGTGTTTTTAGTTTTATAGATAAACTCTTTATTTATCCAATAGAACTTTTATGTTGCTAAATGTTTAAGAACAATTCCATGAACCATTGCAAGGCTATTGTAAAGCAACTTGTTCATTTTCTACAAAGTTGTCATGTTTTGGAATGAAATTTCTAAGGTATATGAGTTTAGAATAACAGAAAAATTTACCTTTACCATATAAATTGTTGCTCACATAATTTGTCACAAATGTGATTGCCAAAATTAGTCACTCACAATAAATGCTGTGTAGACGCAATTCTACAAGACTTGCATGCATTAACTGTCCCAAGAAGCTGATTTTAAAAAGTTGCATGCATTTGATGATGCATATCAGTGAAATCGTCAAATAAATTAGAAGTGTTTAAACCTCCATATCGTAAGTCTGTTTGTAGCATCTACCATCTACCATTGCATCTACCGTCTAAAAAGACCTTAATATCATCAGTTTATTAAGAAATCTTGTAGAGCACATTTTATAAGAGTACCTTCAATTTTTGTCATACATTCTATTTTTATTTTCTAAGCTATTCTTGTTTTGGAACAGCAGTATGTAAAAACCATTAATCAGCATTGAGGTGCCATTTTTCCCAATTTGTGGGTGTGTGTATGACTGTGTTTATTTTTGTGTCTATTTGCATTAAACTTTGAAAACTTGCTGACAAAACAAAAAAGTGTAAGCTCCTTCCCCTTCTGAAAAATGTAGGCACAGAAAAGTAAAAGAAAATGTGAGGTGTATCATATGACATACCTAAAAGCAGCAACAAGCAAATATGGGAGGGGCTACCTGTTGCGTTAGATGCATGCATATATTGTAAAGGTGTCAATAGGGAGGTTGTCCTCCACAAAATAAGTGTTTGCAAACAGTTAAAAAGCTGCGAAAAACAGGGTGTTTGAAGAATTCAAACATTGGCCACAGTAAATGTTGCAAGTGGCAAAATAAATAAATGTTGTGCATACAAAATGTTGCAATTTTTAAAAACATGCTTGCAACATTTAAAGCACGCAAGGTATCTAAAGAAGTAGTGTCATAGACCAAGATAATAAATATGAATTTGTTGTGTTGTATATGGAAGTATCTTTTAAATCTAGAGCCTCCAATTAAACTATTTTCATCAGACATGGTCTATATTTATTCTGGTTTTCAGATTCATCATTGAGCAAGGTTTTGCATTCTTAGACAGATTTTTCATCAAAAGAATCCTATTCAGGCTTCATGAGAGAGTCAGTAAATCTAATGTGTTTTTAGGCCCAGTAGATAATGCTGTTAAATCTTTCATTCTTAAAATTCAAATATTTTTCAGGTACTTGGTGAAACATTTGGTGAACATACTTTTCTGATGAATGGTTTGATACAGGGTGTAAAGGTAATTAAGTGCTTCTTCAGCAGTTTGAAAATTTTTACCCTGGTTGCCTTCAAGCTGAGAAACATAGTCACAGGAATTGGGAAATTTTGGCCAATAATTATCCCATTGGTCAGGTTCTCTTTTAAGGGAAAAATGAAGGATTTTATTTATGATTACTGTATTTGCTTCTTGTTCATTGTTTTGTAAGTCAGCATTTGTAATACATTCTCTATTTCAGGGCATTCTGTCATTTCTAAGTGCACCTCTAATTGGAGCATTATCTGATGTCTGGGGCAGAAAATCATTTCTACTTCTGACAGTATTTTTCACTTGCCTTCCCATCCCAATGCTTAGGTTCAATCCATGGTAAGTTAGCAGCAGCTTTCTTTTTAATTACAAAACAGAAGAATTGAATTAGATTTTGTTTTGGATGCTATTCTATGATGAAATGTTGGAAACCCTTTGTTGAATGTCACTTTAAGTAGCCTGTGTACAGACTCAACTGGTTTACTTGAGGGCAGATTAGTTGAATTGAATTCAAAATTGTTTCTCCAGTTTCCAGTAGAGTCTTTGCAACAGTGGGAAAAGGCTTGTCCATGGTCATGAGCAGTTCCCAGGCTTTGTGAACCAATTCTGATTTGTGGTGGCACCTTTTCAATTGTATTACTACACAAAAGAACATTGTAATGCCATGTGCAGCACTGAGCTCTGGTCTTTTGTTTATCTATATTTGCCCAGCTTGTGCCATGTCATGTTTGCATACTTGATGAATGGCATGCAGTGTGAAATTATTGAAGTGCTGATGTAAGCAGACAATCTTCTTGCTGCTGTTGCACAGACTCTACTGGAAGAAACTATTTCAAATTAAGCTCAACTAGATGTTCAAGTAAACCAGTTGAGTCTGTACACAGGTTACACCTTAAGAACATCTAGGACTGTTAAAATATTGTCAAATGATGTTCTACTTATAAACACATTGAGAAGTATCTGTTTGTAAGCACAATTTGCACTCAGGTTTATTGACTGATTTTTGTTCCTTTTCTCATTTTAGGTGGTTTTTTGCTTGTGTTTCAATTTCTGGTGTTTTTGCAGTCACATTTTCTGTAGTTTTTGCCTATGTAGCTGATTGTACTGATGAAACTGAAAGGAGCCAAGCATATGGACTTGTATGTTTTCATTTGCATCCTAAAGGGATTATGTTTTTTATGTTTTGATGAACGGAATTGATGTTTTGCTATCCAAGGAAAACAAAAACAACCAAGAGTTATCCAATTTGAACGATTCAAGTGCTTCATTTACTGCTTGTAAACACAAATTGCATGTACAAAGTTAAAATTAAGTATCAATGTCCCAATCCTCCTGGAGCTTATATGTTTGCTTGCCAAGTAGAAAAACCATTAAGCAGCTTAATGTTTCCTTGAAGACTGAATTTAGATCATGATGTTTTGTATCTTTGAACTAGCTAGAAGTTTCACTTTCTTTATCAATTGGCATTCTTAACCACAAGGTGCTGGTCAGCCAGAAAACATATTCACATCACATATCAACTTTGCTAATAGACCAAAAGATCCTCTATAAAAGCATGTTTGTTCCTGCCAAAGAGAGAATCCTTGATCATTCCACAAAGAAATATGGAGGTAGAGATATCTAGAAAGTCCCAAACAAAGGAAAAATAGCCTTTTATACTCTAAGTAGTATGTAAATCAAATGAATTGTTGTACCATTTTTAAAAAAGATCATGTATTTTCTGTCTTCTCTTATAGATCTCTGCAACTTTTGCTGCAAGCTTGATCACAAGTCCAGCTCTTGGCGCATATTTAGAAAAATACTACAATGAAACCTTTGTGATTGCTTTGGCAACAGCAATTGCATTGTTAGATGTACTATTTATATTACTAGCTGTACCAGAATCGTTGCCAGAAAGAATGCGACCAGTCTCTTGGGGTGCACCAATTTCATGGGAGCAAGCTGACCCATTTAGTGTAAGTATAATTGTGTTATGGTCTTCTGATGGTGGTACAGAAGTTCTTTGCTCATAGTGCATCCCTAAACTAAATGAATGTGGTTAGGTTTTTAGTTTTTTCTTGCACACTCATACCATCAGAATCACAACTGAATCTTTGGATAGGAGTTCATTAATGTTTAGCTTTTTGATGAATTCAAAGCATACCCAGCTGCTCCCAGTGAAGTTTGCTCTATCTCCCACTCTTATTAGCCTTTCTCTTGTGAGCCACCATTTGACCATGGTTTTCTTTGCTTTGGTTTCTCATAAAGAGAATCAATTGGTGTTTTGTTGAGACCTTCAACAGTTTCCATGTTTTGCAGAATGATAGCAACTCAAGTTAGAAATTTTTAATATTTGAAGTTTCTCCACTGGTCAGATTTATTTTCTTGTTCTTCTCATTGATTGTCATTTGGTTGTTCAGGCCTTGTCATGTAGCGCGTGTGATTGCAAATGACATTGCACGTGTCATTGACCACACTTGCAAATAGATGTTCTTGACCGTTTTCTTGTAACTTTAAATTCCGATTTTTTTATTTGGAAAGGTAATAGCATTTAGATTATCTTCATACTTTACAACCTAGCATGTTTACCACAATCATCACTTGTTTCCGACTTTCATGAAGTTTAGTCTGATAGTGAAAAATTGCTTTTACTCCTGATGTTTAAACTACAGTAGTTTCCTTGTTTGCATGAATTTGTTTAATTACTACTATCTTTGTTGCACCGTACAATTCTTTTCCTCGTTTCTTGATTTGATCTGAGCGTGCGTATATAAAATAAAACAATATTACAAATGAAGATTAGATCAATGTTATATGCTTAGATTAGTGTTCATGCAGATAGGACAATGTTACATACGTAGAGTATTATTAATTGTAGTTTTGTATAGTACTCTACGTTTGTATTTTGTTGTTTTATTTTAATGGAATTTTAAATATTATTAAAAGGAATCAAAATGAAAGCTTTTCTTATCAGTGCGATCGCACGTGCAAAGTCATTCGCGCGTGCTAATTACTGCACGCGCAGTATTTTGCTAATGCAAAAGCCTGTTTGTTACAAATGGCAATGCTATGTCAGTCAAATACCATTTTATAAGGGAATTGCTTACTTATTTGCTAGCTTTTCGCAACCTTTCTGTAATTTTTCAGTCTCTGAGGAAAGTTGGACATGACACTGTTCTTCTGCTGTTGTCAATAACAGTCTTCTTGTCATACTTACCAGAGGCTGGGCAATATTCCTGTATGTTTTTGTATCTGAAGCAGGTAACATTGATATATTAATTACTGATACATGTGTGTATATATATAAATATATTTTTACACACACACAGATATATATGTATATATATATATATGTATATATATATATATATATATATATGTATATATATATATATATATATATATATATATATATATATATATATATATATATATATATATATATATATATATATATATATATATATATATATATATATATATACTTGCTCTGATGGCCATTGACCGCAACTAGTCAGCACTGATAATAAACAAAAAGCCGCATAAAGACCAAAATGATGCCTATTTCTTAAAAGAGTTGTAGATAAATAAATAAATAAACATATATATATATATAATATATATATATATATATATATATATATATATATATATATATATATATTCACCTAGAAAAACACTTCTTTGACGTTTCGCTTATTGCTTCTTCGGTATGTTTATCTTTTAAATCATATATGTGGGAGTGCTGCTAGAATTTATATGTAAATATATATATATATATATAAATATATATATATATATATATATATATATATTATATATATATATACATATATATATATATAAATTTGTTTATTTATTTCTTTATTTCTTACCATAAGTGAGCTACCACAATTGTAAGCTGCCTCTACTGTACTTCGAACTCAAAAAGTCAGACTCCAGAGTCTCTTGACTATTCCACTGCACTATAGACGCGTGCAATGAAATAGTCGCAATGAAATCAGCAATGACGTCAGCCTATCTATGCCTAATGAATGAGTATCTATAAAAGCTTGGCTCTGAAGAAGATGAAAACCGAAACAGAATAAACAAATAACAGCCCTGCTGTTGTGGAGAAGTAATGGGAAGAAAGACTTCAGAGTTTCGCGACTATTTCATTGCATGTGTCTATAGTGCAGTGGAATAGTCATGAAACTCTGGAGTCTGACTTCTTGAATTCGAAGCGCGGTAGAGGCAGTTTATAACAATTGTGCTAGCTAGCCCACTTATGGTAAGAAATATCCTCCATGTCAGCCTATGCCTAATGAATATATATATATATATATATATATATATATATTTATATATATATATATATATTTATATTTATATATATATATATTTATATTTTTATATATATATATATTTATATTTATATATATATATATATATATATATATATATATATATATATATCTTGCAATGTCTACACCTACTGTTTACAAATAAAATTCTTAGGAGAGTTATTGTCACTGATAGGCTGCTCGATATGAAGTCTGTCTCAGCTTAGGAATTATGCTGAAGGAGACGTCTTTTATTTCTAAATATAAATATAAATAAAAATATCTTCTGTATTATCTAGATCATTTTATATTTATTACATCCTGAAACTCTCAAGGTGTAGGATTAGGATTATTGTACATTCCATTTTTCGGTGAATTTATTTTTCAGAGAAATAATTTAAATTACGTAAAATTTATAGTATTATTTTGATCAAGATATGCAAATATATGATAGTTTTTGGGTTGTATAATTCTTTGAATGAGAAGACTTGAAGACAGTGTGTGACATGTAGTGGCTCAAGATTAAATTGAAATTATGATTTATTAATCACATCTTAGAGTCAAAATTGATGGTCATAGACTGTTTTTGTATGATTGATTTTGTTGTAGTTCTGCTAAGAAAAGTAGAATAGCTTCAGCGTCTGATGCTTCAATAATATTTTGCAGTAACTTAACAATATTAGGAATCTGTTTATCTGATAGTTTACTTGATAAAGTAATTTGGAGCCTAATGTTCTCACACTTTGGTAGTTTGGGGTGGAATTTCTAGCCAGTTCTTTTTTAGCATGGAATAAAACTGTAAATTCTTAAAAATTTAATGACTTTCCAAATTTATTTAGATTCAGATAGCTGCTGGATTTGTAGGTTAGATCTCAATTTTGCGATAAGATAATCTCTTGGGCCTGATTCAATGCAGGTGGTTGTACTGGCAGCTTGCAATTTTTGCAGAGATCCTTTTTTTGCATATATCGTAGTCTTGAAAACGCTTTTAACCTGGCTGACTTCCAATACTCGAATTTCATTGCATACATGATTTATGTTTTTTTTACAAAATTAGATTGGCTCAAAAATGAGAAGTTTATCATGCTTAACTTTTGTAGATTATTGGGTTTGATTCTGAAGATGTTGCTACTTATATTGCGATAGTTGGACTTCTATCTGTCATTGCACAGGTGTGTATTGAGCTCTCAGTTTTAAATGGTTAGGCCCCGTTTACACTATATTATTTTCATACGTAAACAATATGGAAATATTCCGTTTTTGCCTACCGTTCACACTGAAACTCTCCTTTCCAGCATCAAAGGACAAAAATTTCATACGAAAATACTATACTGTTTACACGATGCCGTTTTCATTTCGTTTTCGTACGAAAACGAGAAAGTGCAAATGGGGCCTTAGACTGAGGCCCCTTCTACACTGCTACGGATCACTTTTGGTTAGTATCAAAAAGTGATCCGTATCAATATATACCGGGACCAAAAATTGCCACTTGTATGTAGTCCGGATCGCAATTGGTCCTTTTTCTACAGTCATACGGCGGACCGCACCACATATGTTACGGATTGCTAAGAAAAGTTTTAGACAAGTGATCCGTAGCAGTGTAAACGGGGCCTGAGATGATTGCCAGTAGTAGGATTATTAATCCACAGCAATATACAGTATTTGATGGTAATGTATAATGGCACATTCTTTTGAAAGGTTATGGGTAATGATTTTCAGTAATAAATGGCAGCATTAACAATTGTACTGAGTTACATTTCTGCATCTCCTTACGTCATTCTGAAGCTAGATGAGAAACAAATGTATATTAGTGTTGAATCTTGAGCTACATAATATGGTGCGGCGCCATGCCCTTTTTCTCAGCACCACGCCCTTTGCTCAGCCTGAAATGTGCTCTATAATGGCTTTCCGTTTCGTATCGTACCGGCATTTTGTAAAGGCAAAAACATTCGTCATGCGGGCAATATTTTTTGATAGTATCATTTCACTGATCTCACATCTAAGTTAACTTTCACGTTTATTCACCTCTTTTTATCTCTTTAAGCTATAGAATGTTTATGCAGGCATTCTTTCTACCAATGTCTGTTTTCTTTACAGACCTTGATTCTTGGTGTGCTTATCAAGACGTTAGGAATTAAAAATTCAATCATGCTAGCCTTATCATTTCAAACAATGCAGCTTCTATGGTATGGATTTGGCACACACTCATGGTAATACATTGGATAATTTTTTATCACTGTCTGTGTTTTTACATACACACAAACGCACACACTTACTCACTCATCCATTCACTCAATCACTCATTTATCTACCCTCCCAATCATCCACTAAGTCCCTTGCTCACTCACTCACTCACTCACTCAGTCACTCAGATACGTCATATACCCATTCGTTAATATCCACATATATGCAAGTACAGGTGCTTGCATGTATAGACGAACGTAGAGACAGTAGCGGCTATTAGGAGGGCAGAGTGCCCCCCCCCAAGTGCCACCGAGTCGACAAATTTTCGGCGAAAGTAGTGAAACCAAAGGCCAGATACTCGATTTTTTGATAAGAAAATCACTTTTTTTCTTGAGCCTCGATTTTCTCATACACCTTTTCTCATGAAAAACACATGTAGTTGAAAAAGGTTCCCAAGTGTTTGTCGATTACACGTGTTTCTTCTAAAATACTCGGCGAATTCAGCCCCTTTGCCCCCCCCCTGATTTTTCTTGAAAATCCGACACTGCGTAGAGACACTTTTGTCAGTGAAACTGTATCCTATTAGCATGCTATTTCCCATACAAGAGAAACAAATTTTGAATTTGACATTTGTATCTTAGGCTCTCGCGAAGCAGAAAATGGATTTGTTTATTGGATGTCAAATATTAGTTGTATGTGTCTTTTTCAACCATTGATATTTATAGGATGATGTGGGCAGCTGGATCTTTAGCTGCCATGTCAAGCATTGCCTACCCGGCCATAAGTGCCATGGTATCCTGTAATGCCGATGCGGATCAGCAAGGTATTTTTTAACGTATTGCTTACATTTTCGCATGGAGATACTTATGTCCTGTTGAGAGGTGTTTCAAATTGTTAAATTGTGATAATTAATGTGTTGAAAAGTATCCTTTATGGAATTTGGCTTTTCAGAAAGTATTTTAATCAAATGCCCTCCCTCCCCTTCTGAGAGGTTGAATAGAGGGTGAATGATCCTTACATGTGTAGGCTTGTTATGACATAGCATACTCTCTGCGGTATTGTTTTTGTCATTTGTTTTTTTCATGTAGTGTGTAATAGTTAGACGTGTATTTAAACAAATTAAGTACTTTATCCTTGCTTATTATTATATCCTTTCTTTAGTTACGCTGGTTCGTTATTGCAATACGATACAGTTATACCGATTTTATGATTGAGTAATACGATTGTGTTAAAAATTTCCGAGTTTAGTAGAAAGGAATCAGTTCCTTTCCGTCTGGTACCGATATTGCCAGATGTTTCTTCAAGTACTCCTAGAGACGCAGGAAAGGGGGAACCAATGGGAGCAAGCGCCCCTCCTGCCTTTCTCTGGGGGAGCTGGAGGAGCAATAATGCCCCTTTTGAAATGCAACAGCTTGTTTTCCAAATGTTAACATGCTAAATCGGAGATCAGATGAGCTTTAAATAGGCAACACTTGATAGTAAAAAGCCATCATTTACATGACTGTGAGAAATGTACCCCTGATATTCCCAGCTGAATGCCTTCATTTCTTGGCTAAATGTTCTCGTCTATGGTAGTCGGTGCCCTGTCGCTCTCTTGCCCCACTGTTTTTCCGAAGTCCCTGAGTACTCCTGATTTCCTGAGACGTTGGTGTTTCAGCATCTTCACTTGCTCCTATTACCTGTACGTTTTATCGGAGAATATATTGGGCAATATTTCTACTTCATGTCAAAATCTACCATTTATTCATTAGATTTATCTCATTTCTTCGAAGGTGTCGTTCAAGGTATAGTTACCGGTATTCGTGGATTATGCAACGGCATTGGTCCTGCCTTGTATGGTCTAATATTCTACTTATTTCATGTCGATCTCAGTGATAAACACAGCCAACTGGAGCGTAGCAATTCTACAATGATTGACAATTTCGATTCAGATATTGTAAGTGTATTTCTCGTTTTATTTCTATTTATACTTTTTCTTTGTTAGCTCATTGAGTAATAAGTTATCACTAATAACCCTTCTGCTAACCTATTCCTGAAAAATTGCATGACCCCATCCTGCATCTTATTGTGGACGCAATGCCAGCTCATTGCTTACTACTTTATATTGATCATGTGAAATACTTTTTAATATCTATAGTGTTTTTATGATATTTTTATGATACTTTCATAATGTTTTATAGCATCTTTATGATATGTTATAATATTTTATAATATGTTTATATTTTTATAATATTTGTATAGTACATTATAATATTTTTATAATATTTTATAGCATCTTTGTAAGATGTTACAATATTTTATGATATTTTTATAGTATTTTTATAGTATTTTTATAATACATTATAATATTTTTATAATATTTTATAGCATCTTTGTAATATGTTACAATATTTTATGATATTTTTATATTTTTATAGTATTTTATAATACATTATAATATTCTTATAATATTTTATAGCATCTTTATAATATGTTACAATATTTTATGATATTTTTATATTTTTATAATACATTATAATATTTTTATAATATTTTATAGCATCTTTATGATACGTTGTAATATTTTATAATATTTTTATAATATTTTATAGCATCTTTATAATATGTTCTAACTTTTTATAATATTTTTATACTATTTTATATTTTTGTAATATTGTATAGCATCTTTATAATATGTTACAATATTTTATGTTTTTATAATATTTTTATAATACATTATAATATTTTTATAATATTTTATAGCATCTTTATAATATGTTATAATAATAATATTTTATAAAATTTGTATAATACATTTATAATATTTTATATCTATTTGAAATACTTTGCAACATTTATATTAGTAATGCCTACCTCAATGGATAAACACTTATGATATACACCTGATAAGTCCAAATCTCTTAAAGCTTTCAATCTATTTCGAGTAATGATTTGCTTTACTAATGGCACTTATGACTGCCAAAGGCTGTTTGATATAAAGTTTGTTGAGAGTATGTGCAATAATGTGACACAATGCAAGCCCAGTGCTAGTTTGCATATTATATGCTGCAAATTCAGCAGTGTTACTTGCAATAAGTGACTTCCTTACCAGCTTTTTTTATTCTTTAGTTGGGTTACTCTTATAAGGACCATCGTGGCAAATTTTTAACCTGTAAATCTTTGCCATGAAACTACCGTTACGATTTTCACGTCATCGAAATAAATAGAAGAAAGTTGTTTTAATCAGGTCATCAAAATTTTCTGTGGTCTTTGTATAGCTTTTGTGCAAATTCAAAATATTTTAAGTTATCACAGAAGCTATACAAAGGACACAGGAAATTTTGATGGCCTGATTAACACAAGTTTTTGCCAAATATTTAGCATTTTTGTAAGTACTTTATTTGTAATTCCTTTACTTTATTTAATTTGAGATAGTAATTACTTTGTTTATTTCTTGTTCTAGACAACTACAATTCCCGGACCGCCATTTGTGTTTGGTTCTTGCCTAGCTCTTCTTGCAGTCCTTGTTGCTCTGTTTATCCCAGACGCCAATGGTCTGACAAATATCAAGAACCTAAACTCTCCAGGGAGGCAGCGACAACGTTCGCGGACTTCTCAAAGTGAATATGAAAGTGCCACTGATTCCACGTTCTTTGACCAGGAAAACGTACAATTGTTGGTAGATGAGAGTAAGCCTAACTAAATTATATAGTACGGGAATCCTGACCTGAGACGTAAAAAGGAAAGTTCCTAAAGCTTTTAATTTCTATATGGATTTGTAGGTACGATACTTAGGATTCCCTTTTTCAGTTGCTGTCATCGCTATGAGTCATCCCAGAATGTCACTCCTTGTCGTTTGGTCTTGGATTTACTGTATCTGTAAATTAATAATTACTATAGAAAATTATTTTATATTTTATCAAATAATACTCAGAAGATTCTATTCTTGTGTGCATAAGTACAGTCATGGATATAGCAGGACTTGAAAATTTAGAGGGAGGGTTATCGATTTTCTGCCCAAATAGGCAAGAATTTATTGAAGTCAAAACGTTTGCATACGGAGATGCAGATATTGTCAAAGGTAATTCCATAAATTAAATCGTACTTTCCGATAAATTCATCAAATGAAATGGATTTCTCTTAAGCTGGAAGGGTAATGTCCCACCAACCCTCCCCTCTTACGCCTTTCCGTGAAATTTTGGATCAAAGAGTTTTTGTGCACGTTTTTTTCTGTAAGAAACTTGGCTCAAAGCCCAGAAGTAAATGTTTCTTAATTTTTGGCCGCATCTTAATTCCAAAAGTTTCTCAAAAGCTTCTTAATTTATCGAGCTAAATTGCGGTGAAAACGTAAACAAAACATGGAAGAAGCAAACTATTAATATTTTGACAAATAATATGCGTCAGTGCTAACTAAAATTTATAGCAATGTCATGTTCCCATTGTTTTGGTATAGCTTTACGTTGAACCAGGTAGCCATTTCAATGTGCTATTTGTCCACAGTTTCTTAGCTCGTTCATTGTAAAAGTTTCTTAATTGTTAGGGTGTCTAGAACTACGTTGCTTAATGACTGGTTTCTTATTTTAAAAAACGTGTCGTCCATTTCCGCTACTGTGTGACAATAACTAAACCCACCTCTTTTCTCTCTCTTTACATTTGTTTTTAATAAATTGATGAAAATTAGTATTATTCTTATTTTTACGATTAATGTTAAGTATGATATTTTATATTATAGTGAACTTCAGATTGTAAAACAAAAAATGTTTTAACTACATCATAGTTTACTTTACAAAATTCACAATTTACATCATCGTAATAGTTCTATTCTCTTTTAATATGCAGTAGATTTTAGGACCTTTCTTAGCTTTATTCAGATGCCTAGAAAATTTAAGGGATTTTTTGAAATGTTTTGCGGTGGCCCATGAGGGTCACGGCACACTCTCTCACATTCACTGCACACATTGTTTCAAAGTTACGGCACACTTTCTCTCGCATTTAGAGGGTACATTGTTTCACAGGCTGTTAAACAATGTATGCCCTAAATGCGAGAGAACGTGTGGCGTGACTTTGAAACAATGTGTTCCATGTGAACTACATGTCGAAGGTGCGTCAAGCAATATGTTGGTCCGCCAGAAAATATGCTTATGCTGTACTAATCCAAGCCAATAACAAACGAAATCCCATTCCATCCAGTTTACCAAGCCAAGAACTCAAGAATTTACTCACACCGGGATATTTTCCAGTGGCGAATAAAGAGCTTAATGCACAACGAAGATCTTCGGGCCTAAGTACATGGAATGCACCTTGGTAATCCATGGCAAAAACATCTGAGTGGTTTGTGATTATGCAGAGGAAGACAAATTTCTGCTTATTCAAATACATTGCTAAAACACCGTTCTAGTAGACTCCTTGCTCACTGCTGACTTCACTGCCGCCACAAGCAGTCCACTCCCCTGTTTGTCATGAAAACTCTAGGGAAACCATAAACAGGAAGCAACACTGATCGTGAAATTGTCATTTAGAGAGTGTTTTTTGTCAGTGTGAGACAAAGACCCCGTTTACACTTAAGCCAAATTGAACCAATCCAAAATTGGTACGAATGGACCTTGCGTTTAAACTAGAGCCGTTGGAACCGCTGAATATGGAACCGTTTTCCGTGCTCTTTTGGCTCCGCTGAAGGAACGGTTCAATGTGGAACCGTTCCGTTTGGTTCCAGTGTAAACGGACAGAACCAAATAGAACGGAGCCAAAAGAGAACGGATATGAAAACGAAAGATGATTCCTTTGTTTGCTTTATTATTTCATTCGCCAAATACTGGAGAAAACTGGATTTTTGTGATTGAATACATATTCCTCTTAGATTGTAATTACTTCCGGAACCACTTGGAACCTTATCGCGTTTACACTTGAACTATTGAACCATATTATGATGGAATGGTTCGGTTCCAAATGGAGCCGTTCCAAACGGAACCGTTCCATTTTCTCTAGTGTAAACAGGGTCAAATTGTGCCTTGAATGTGCCGTGGATGTGAAACGAAGTGGATGTGCCGTGGATGTGAAACGAACCTTGAATGCGAGAGAATGTTTGCCTTGGACAGGAAGTGTGCCGTGACTTTGAAACAAAGTGTACCATGACCCTTTTTATATATGCTCATAAACAATTACAATTACAACATGGAATAAAAAAATGCAACGGTACCACAGGGAGAATGGAATTACCATTGAGATACATGAAACACTTGATATTCGAAACTTCTTCTGTACAACTTTAAGAAACCTTGCGTAACTTCAACTTCTCTCGGATGTTATCCCTCTAGGTTTTCTTATATCTCATTGGGAATTACATAGTAACCCTGTGGCGTTAACAATTAACCTGAAGTCAGTTCCAAAATGGCGAAACAGAGCAAAAAGAATGTACTATGACCCTTGTGGGCCACCGTAGTTTATGCATACTAGCGTTCTTGAATTTTCAGCCCCGTAGCCATGGGTGCCATCTTTTTGCCACCTCTGGGAATTTGTTTCCAATTTTTTATTGTTGCTTTACCTTTGTAGTTAAGGAGAGATATGAAATTTTGGTTGAGTTCAACCTTGGTTTTTGTAACATACTAGAAAGTGCAATCTTTTCCTGCACACACATTATCCATTTGATTGTGTTAGTGTAGAGTGGGAATTAAGCTAAGATTTTGTACCACGCGATTCCTTCAGGGCAATTTTGCCACCTTTGAAACAGGCCTCGTTATGCGCTTGCGGCCTCTCCATAACTGACAATAAGAATGTTAGTGGATAGTCAGGCACGCGCACGCGTGTCCGTGTACAGCTACGAACGTATATGCATAGGCACCTACAAAAGCAAGATTCGTATCTAGGATATAAAAGGTTAAATAGCATTAGTAACGATTAGGTTCTTGTCATGACGATGAGCAGTCACCTTATTTGAAACAGTACTTCACGACTACGCCTAAGGCCTAATGAGAAATTAACTATAGACAACGCCTCTTGATGTTTTATGCTATAATGCAAGTCAAAGGCTAAGCTAGTATGAATTAAACTCTCACTACATATGACATCAACTAAACGCTACAATAAAGGTCACTTCAATTACTGCCCTCTAATCTGGTCATTTTGCAGCAACGCAAGTCAAAAGAAACTCGAGAAAATCAATGAGAGGGCCCTAAGACTAGCACTCTCTGATTATGCTTCATCATGCAATACTCTTCTAGTAAGGGCTAATACTACTACATTTCATATTCGTTCTATTAGGCTGTTGGCATTAGAGATATTCAATACTTTCCAAAACTTGAATCCAGCCTTTATGTAAGACTATTTTACCCCAAAATCTATTAGTAGTAATTTTCGACAAAACGATGTTCTTTGTGTCCCAAAGGTAAAAACTACTAGTTATGATATAAAATCTTTGCATTTTTTTGGTCCAAAGATATGGAACTCTCTCCCAAACGAAATAAAGTCATCAAAAAATATCAATAAATTCAAAGTTCTTATAAAAGACTGGTATTTCACAAATCTTTGCGCCTACAATGCTGGCAGCCAATAATCTCCACAATGCAATCTCCATGTTGCTTAATGTTAGTGTATATTCGTGTCGTATCACTATTGTAAAACTAACAAGAAAACGGTAATATATATTAGGTTGACAGGAAAGGGTGTTTACTACACATAACAGGACTCCACAGGAACGCAAGACTGAAACACGCAACATGATAATTAAAGTAACATGAAATATAACACAACATAACCAAAACATCAAATTCAATACGTCACACCTTCCCCTCCCTTAGAACTAAACGTTACTGCACGATAGTTCTTTGCGTCCAAGTGAGGCACTAAAATTAGAAATGTTCAAAGAACCTGCGTGGGCCTGTAGGCGTGGACTGGCACACGAAGCCAGTGCCTGCATCATCACTTGATGTTCCCAGCTACCAAGCCATGTTTTTGAAAATAAAAGAAAAACTTGAAGGCTGCCTCTGGCACTTCTGCTGCAATCCTCAATGGGCAGCTCACTAACTAACTCCATTGCTTGTCTTCTTAGACTTCGGAGCTTAAAATAACAGCGTCGTAGGAAGTAGTATAGCGTATGGTATCAAGATCCAACGAATAGAATCAGAACATTGAATCAGGAATAGTCATCCACACCACGATTTTCGTCATGTAAGCCATGAGAAACAAAAAGACAACGAAAAGCAGCAGCAATTATTCATCTTGAAAAATATGCCAATTCACTGTTCACCACCATCCCACTCTGTCACCATTTTTACCGATTAGGTTCTTTCTTGTGGCTGGTGTTTTATCAAATCGATTAAGCCTCAAGCATAGGCCTAATGTAGAAGTAACACACTGAAACTGCTCTTTGCTCTTAATTAGAGTTAGCTTGCTGGCCGTTGAGGTTGCACCAGAAGTTCCTGAAGGAGCCTTCAAGTTTATGGAAAGCTATCTGTAAAAACATGAGGCTGAAATTAGGTAAAAATGTAGAAACATTTAGGAAACAGGCAGGCCAAGCTTCAAATAATAATTTGAAAGAATTGTTTTTCCAAGAAAATTTTTGATCAAACTAGACAAAAAAATAGAAACAACATCCATTACATGTCCTACTTAACGTAAACATCCTTCTTCTTGCATCGTCATTGCCTTACCGTGGTTATAATTGTTATTGGAAGTCGTAAGAATTTAAGACACGGTTGGGAAACATTTGAAACTGGATTTGAGGATATATCAAGAATCATTGAGGCTGAAAGTGAACAGTTTGTTTCTTATAAAAAACTTACACACTTTTTTATAAGATTGCCTAACTTTTTGCTGAGCCTCAAAATTCTTAAATTTTTCTGATTCTGAGCCTAGAATTATTCTCACACTATTTTTAAATATCAAAAGTGCAACTTCACTTAAATACTTAAGAATGTTTTACTACCTCATAAAACTAAGGCCCCTTAAGACTGCGTTAGTTTATCATCCTTTTTCGAAAATCTTTTGACCCGCGCGGGCGCTTTGTTTTGCTCTCTGTGTCGATTTTCTGCATTAGATTCTGAGTCAGGCCAGAGGACTAGACGCGCCCATCTGGTTGGCGGAATAGAATTACCCAAGTTGGTTCAATATAAATCCAAAGAATCTGAATCATACAAAATGAGAGGACAGTATAAATAAATGAAATAAAGTAATGAAAATATATAGAATACATGTTGATAGCAAGTTCTTCCCTTACACTTCTTGACTTGCCGCTGTGAAATCCCTATAGTCCGATGAGCAAATTCAAAAATGTAAGTTATCACCTTATGAGTTTCAATACTTCAGAGTTCCAATTCTGTATGAGTTCTAAGTTCCAATTCAGTAAGAGTTTCATTCCACTAAACAATCCAGTCATGATTCTCCATTTCGATCACAATGTTAAATCTTGATTCACTACTTGATTTTAGATTTCACTTCTCGAATTATCTTTCAGTTCAGTTCTCAATTCCTTTCTCTCGAATTTGTCCGATAATCAACATATGCGTGATCTAAATCCGATCTATCCATAAAAATTCAATTCAATAAAAAATAAAATTCAAAAGTGAATAAAGAAAATAGAGGTTGGGGGCTGGCGGCCACTTTTCCTACACTTTGTATAAGGGATTACAGTCTGGCCTGCTTTGGGTGATTGTATAATTCCTCATCATATTAGTTAAACGCTATATTTCGACTATAAATACTGCTGTAAAGATGTTATGCGCCCTCGCAGAAGGTAGAAAAGTGTGCATTTCTCAAACAATGACTTTCTTGTTGATTTACAACTGAGAAAAATTTACGCAACCATCTAAAGCTTGGTTTGTAATATAATTTTTTATCGCCGGCGACCCACCGGCGACATTGCTACTGAAGCATGTTTCCATAAAATTTTTCACTCACTGGCGGCCCACCGGCGATGAGTGCTCCTCCGCACAGAATTTTAACATAGAACTGAAAAGAAAGTCATTTTAAGTTGTATTGAAGCCAGGGGTGATTTCTAAAAATTTTAGCAAAGGGGACTCTAGGTGCAATATCAGAAAGTGGGTGAGGCCCATTTGTAGCCACACCCATAATTTTGAAGATGGAGACATGATAATTTAGTCTAATTGTGATATAATTTAGCCAACATCTACAAAGATTCATCATAGCAATACCATACAATACATTGGAAGCAAGGTCTATGCGCTTTGAAAAGCAAGATTGATACAAAAACTTCGGGGCTGAGCCCCCCAAAATGAACAGCAATTTTACCAGGAGGGGCTCCGCCCCCCTGAAACCCATCCTAGAAATCAGCCCTGATTGAAGCCAATCAAACTTCTGAAACTGCCGCCGACCCACCGGCGACCTACAGCAGTTATGTTTCCATATAAATTTCTCGATGTAGCCGGCACCACAATGGAGAAAAAAGTTGAATAAGTTTCAACTTTTCGTCGATGTCTGCGGTGGGTCGCCGGCAGTTGAAATGAAGTGTTTCCATTAAAGAATTGAATGTCGCCGGTGTGTCGCCGGTGGGTCGCCGGCACTAGCAAGTTATATGGAAGCCAGGCTTAACTGACACAGAAACAACGTCTGATAGCGAACGCAATGTTACTAATTCCCAATGATACAATATTTATCCAGAGAAATATGAAAAAGAAACCTTGTAAAAGAAAACAAGCATTGACGCGGGACGAAAAAATTACACGTGCGTGGATGATGAACTAATGTTTTTTAAGGGGCCTAAGCAAAAGTTTATATTTTGTGTCGATAATGCAAAAGTGCATTTGAAAGTAGTATTATAACTAGGGTACAAAAAATTTCATATGTTTTGATTTAGCTTGAGCCTCACATTATTCTTAAAGTATTCTTAAATTCCTGCAATTTTGAGCTTCAATATTCTTATAAACATAAACCTTATTCTTATAAAAAAAGAATGTATGCCAAATCGTTCAATGAGCCGTTCGCATGCAGTCAGTTGCCTCACGTTTATTGTCTACCATAGTTGTATACACAGCTGGATGCAGGCGGAGCCAGCAAGGTGTCATCACCTTCTTCATTCGTGTTTACAAATGGCGTACCAACACAACTCCAAGATTGTTGTAAAATGATTTGTATGTGGTCATAAATAAGTCGTATGTGTCATATATTACTCTTCACAAACGTGCAGCAGAGATTTCTTTGGACGTAGTCAACTAGAAGCGAAATGCGTTCTGCAGTTCGGAATCGAAAATCGAGCTTTTTTGATGTGAAGGACTTCCAATGTCGAGGGAGGATGGTACTGCCAAACTTGGCTGGTAACTATTTGGTAACACACTCTGACATGCCGGACTCAAGAAGACACCAGTCAACTGCGAACACGGAGATGCGAAGTAGACTTAGGAGTTGTGTGCCCCAAAACACGTATCAAGTGGAACCAGAAACGTTGTTTTGCCCTACGATGGTCGAAAAGATTTTGAAGGAAAAACTCGAATTTCTGGAATTGACAGAGTACGATGCAGAAAGAGCAAGAACCATTTCAAGTGACCTCGCGAATTCAATAAGAATACATGTAAAAGATCTCTTCCCTCGTTATAAACTTGTTATAAACGTAATGATAGGGGGGAAGGGAGACCAAGGCATTACCGTTGCCAGCAAGTGTTTTTGGGATGAACAGCGTGACAATTTTGCATCGTTTAACGTAACAAGTCGCAATCTTTTCGCCGTCGCAACTGTGCATGGGATTTATTTCGAGTGACAAATACTATGAAGATATTTTGTCTCATCTTATATTTAACAGTAAACAACTTCTCCTCCATATGACTTCTCTGTGTAAGGGAACTGTAACAAGGGTGATTTCTAAAAATTTTTAACGATTGGGGCTCTCAATATCACAAAGTGAGTGTGGACTGTTTGCAGCCACGTCCTAATTTTTAAAGATTGAGACATGATTGTTTAGTCTAATAGTGATTATAGCCAACATCTAGAAAGATCTCAATACCCACGTCGCAGTAAGGAAATTACGCATAGTAATACAATACAAAACATTGGAGGCAAGGTGAATACACTTTGAAAAGCAAAATTAGTACAATAATTCAGGGTGGCTGAGCCTCACCCCGAAAAAATGAATAAGAAGTTTCACAAGTGGGCCCTGCCCCCATAGCCCCCCAGAACTCACCCCTGCGCTTTAGCTCCCAGACAGTATTGCACTTTGTAGTAGTCTAACAGCAAAATAGCAAGAGTTGGTTATGCCGTCGTGAAAATATTTCGAGTAAAGACCGAGGAGTGTCAAAAGTGTGAGAGATTTTTGTGATCGTTGTATTGTTTCGAGATATTCTTTCCAGACTGGACACTTTGTTTTCAGCGCGCTGAAGATATTTTTCCCATCAAATTTGTGCGCTTGGAAAAACAACCCTCGCATCGCCTCCGCACACGTAATGGCATATTGTTAAAGTTTAATCTTCAAATTTTGCCCACGTGATTGGCCTTTGCGCGAATGGCAGTTTGCTTGCGCGCGGAAGATCTTCAGCGCGCACATACTTTCCAGTCTGGTTTTCTTTTGTTATTTTGTTGTTCATTTTTGTGGTTTTATCACCAAGTGTATGAAATTTTTTCTGAGTGACATGTCGTTTGGTAAAGATCGCTTCATGATTTCTGCCGGCATCTTTCTTATACTTTTTTCAAATCTAGCCCTTGATGTCTCGTACATACTTTCAGACTTAAAGCTTTTAATATCAACGACAACCCAGATTAGGCAACCCTGAAAAAACAATAATTTTCTGGCTTTGCGAAGCATGTAGTGGGTAGTGCTCTATTTTGTTTCCAGCTTGATGAAAACTTTACTTGTAAAACAGTTTTGTCAAGTTAACTTTCAAAAGTCAGTTTCTTGATTTTTGCCAAATTTCATCCTCTTCTGTTTCCTACATACATGTTTCTTATAAATAAAAACTGTGTATTTCTTGCATAAAATTTTTGAAATTTGAAAGGGCTTACAGACCACTACGTGGTGAGACTTCAAGCTACAGTGAGCACTCAGGTGGACATAAAAGGGTGTTGGGCGTGACACGCCCCAAAACTATCAGTTGCTTCTTTCCTAGTGATTTGGCCTCACACCCCCTGGCAGTTTTGGCTAGCGGCGCCCCTATCCCAGTGGACCCGCTTCCTACGTACCCTCTACTCTCATTACCCATAGTTGCCTGGGGGATGGAAAATAGGTACCCATGTCATGTCAACAAAGAATGAGCTACATCACCATGTAGTAGACGCTTAGTGCTATCAAAAGCAACAAATATCCTCCAAAATATTATCAATATACTACAAGTTCTCAATGAATGACACATGTTGAAAAGCAAGCTATGCCAACAATTCATAGAGCTAAGCCACGTCAGCTAAACAAATAATGTTTACAAAAACAAATATAATCCCTCCTACTGTGTTGATGGGACTTCCTCTACAGTGACATCATCGTCCCCCTTGTTGCCTTCAGCTGGTTTTGCTTCGCTTGCTTTTTGATCCTTCTTGGCTTCGTCATTCAGTTTGTCAACGTAGGTCTCGTCTAGCTCTTCAATCTCCAAGCCACCGTTTGCATCCTTGAATTTTAATAACTTAGGCACGTCAACTATGAGAAAACCGTCTTTGGAGAAACTAGCCTTCACTTTATTCAAATCAGTGTGTTTTGGTAGGAGATACTGGTATCTGAAAAAGCTTTTCTCTGAGCACTTCTTGGAATCCCCTTTGCAGCTCTTTCTCCCAGAAATTTTCAGAAATTCATCTACAACTTTGACCGACAGTTCCTTTCGATCGAAACCTTTTAAATTCATAGCGAACTTGAATTGTTTATCATCATTTTTGACAACACGAGCCGCTAGAGTAGGAAGAGCAACATCTTTCTCTGCTGATTTCTCAACTTTCTGACATTTACTGCTACCTTCGTCAACTTTTGTTCCAGGTTTCCCGCATTCCTTTTCACGTGATGGCAAGAATGGGCGATCGAAAAACTCATCGAAATCGTCATGATCGAAAAACGGATCCTTTCGAAAATGATCATCGAAGTCTTTGCTCATCATGTCGAACGTTGTCCATGGTCTGAAAAAAAATGGGTCATCGAGCAGGGATGGCCTAGGCTCTCTGCGTCGAATTCCAAGCGTTCCTTCGCTAACTGAGCTGCAAAACACTGCAGCTATGATTCCAATACAGAATGCATTCATTGTTTTAAGCTGTTGAGGTAACGATAGTTCAGTCTGCACTTGCAAAGAACAAGGCTTTCCTAATGCCAAATCTGTGTAGTGATGCACTGTTTATAGTCTGCTTACTACACGTGGCAATCAAGGATTGAGAAGGTAATTTATTGCCAATGTTGATGAAACCAGGAAACGTGCGTGGTTGCACACTTTCCTCCACAACGCTGCTATGACCCGTGCCAATGGTCCGTGCTCACTCTGGGGACATTTTCGTAACAGGTGCATGACCCCTAACGAAGTGTTAACAAATAATGGCACATAGATATGTGGGAATGCTGTCGTAGGCATCATTTTTAGCACTGTGAAAACAACCTGTAAAGGGAATTAAGTAATACAACGAGTGTGTATCATAAGGAGTCATTCACAAGTTACGTATCGCCAACTTAGCCGTTTTTTTGAGGCCCTCCCCCCTCATATAAAGCATCGTAACACAAAACTAGACCCCTTCCTACCGCTACGTAACAAGATCAAATTATCCGCCCTCCCACTTATCTTGCTCTTTCCATTGTCACTCATGTGATTTCTAAGGGGCTCAGGAGGCCAGAGCCCTCAATAGTTCTCATATTGGCTTTGCATCTAAAAATATTTTGTTTCGCTAAGATCAGTTATGCAATGCTACATATTTATTGAGGCATTAATCATATCCGCCTCTTTGAAAATACGGGCGTAGTTACAGCTAGGCTACACCCAAAATATGGGCGTGGTTACACATAGAGCCCCCTTGTTAAAGTTGCTGGAAATCACTAATACTTTACAATCACCAATAAGGTTAGTAATTCCGGGTTTGTCCACGGTTTATTTCGGCAGCAGAAAATAAAGTATGTACTTCTTATAGTTATGTTGATGAGGTTAGAGAAAATGTGTTTTTGCACTTTGTCGTTGAAACCGAGAGATTTAAGAAGATGAATAAAAGATTCAGAAGAAGACCCAATAGTGCCAAGGGCTCCCGTAGAAAGATTTATGGATTTCATTTGTCTATAGTTCGGAAGTAGAGTTTGTTGTAATGGATAAATATTTTGAAGCCTTACGCTCACTTTTGACTTTGCTACTGAGCAGCTACTGAGCTACTTAGCTAATTAAAGCCTACTTTACATATATATGACTAAAAGTCTCCTTCAGTTCCCCCGTTGCGTCATCACTGGTGGTAAGCTCCTATTAGGCGTGGCAATGGGGTCAGGGGTGGGGCTCCTTGAAATGTTTAGAAATGTGCCTTTAGATTGCAAGAAAACGCCTTTGCTGAGTTTCAAAGTATATCTTATCTTAGATAGGTATGACATCATACACTTGCAAAAAAATGGGGGACTGCAGTACCCCGGCTCTGGCTTGCCTGATTAGATCCAACAGCTCTCACGAAGCTCCCTCAAAAATAGGAATAGTAAATTCCTCTCGTGATTGCTTTTTGCTGAAAATGGCTACCTTGAAACTGTCTCCCGTTAAGTGACGTATTTTATAAGCCCCTCGTAATTTTTCCGTAACGCTTCATAGCATATCAAGGCATTTCCCTCCCCTTAGATGCCTGAAATTCTCACCACGTCCCTTGGTGCCGTAGGGGTTTCTCAGCTTTCTTTCCTAGCTCTGCTTCTTCTGTTGGCAGCCCTTAGGAAATAGCCTCACCTTAGAAGTGAGGTTGCTGTTTGGCACATGTGAAGAAAGGAAATCTTTGATCAAAAATACTTTCATCAACATTATAGCACCATTGCAGAATATTTCAAAGACGGATTCGTATGATTTTTTGGGATTTCACTTTGTACACTGATCACCTTCTATGTGCAAGGAACAGTGGGAAGATTGAGTGCATTGAACTATCAAGATGGTCCTTAAGAAAATCGACAATAGAATCCGAGTTTTGATCGAGAATGGCGTTGCTGAGAAACACAGAACTATGTTTGTTATTGTAGGGGACCATGCAAAAGATCAGGTATTAGCGAAGTTTCGTTGCGATTGCAATTAACCATGGAAGTGGAAGGCGGGATCTTTTGGCCTAAGTGCATGAGAATTCCTAGGGGTTTTGAAAATGTATGAAAGTTGATAACGCAATTTTTCAAGATCTGGAAAATTTTAGAATAAGGAAGTCTGTCAAAGTGGCTACGAAAAAGTTTTGGATTTTTGTTTGGGAGAGTTGCAAAATATCCTAAAATATCTTAGTGTCATATAAAACACCGCGTGTGCTATGTATTTTAAGTTTACTATTCAAAATATAAAACATAATCGACACAATATCATAAAATAGCGTATTGAAAATATTGTTCTCTTATTTTTATGAGGTTTCAAATGCAGCCAAGAATCTGTTTCATGGTTTTGGAAATTTGTTAATTTGATTTTGGAAAAGTTTTTGAAATGTTTTTTAAAGTAGTTTGTATAGCTGTTAAAGCAATACACACTCACACAATACCCCCTCAGTGGCAGAAATTTTCACATTTTGGGGGGAGGGGCAAAAGCCATGTGAAAGCTAAGGTGAGTGTTGTGTAAAACTTATGCTGGAGAACATTAGTCAACATCCCGTTGAAAAGAGACAGAGCGGTTTAAAGGCTAAAGCTATGAAAACATGCAAAATGAGTGAGAGGAAACTGGGGGTCTGGGTTTCAGAGGTCACAGCATTTAGGATGTTGGGAAAGTGCCTTTCTGCAAATTAGGATCAATCTTTATGCTGAGAAAGAAAAACTGAGCCCCTAACCAGTTTTCACCAAGTTTTGATGACTGAGAACAACTTATGAAAAAGCTGTGCCAAAATTATGCCAGCAACAGGAATAATGGTCCTGCCTATTTGCTGTCCAATGTCTGTATGCCTGAGCTTAAAAATGCAATCTCAATCCAGTGTGCTGACTTGTACATTGTTCATTATTGCTTTATGTGAGCTACTGCTAATGAATCATGTATCACATTTGGCAAGTCTGATATTATTGGGGAGCTGACCAGCCCCCTCGGATGCATCCATGTCACAGAAGATTCCCATTAGTTTAGGAGCTAGCCCAAAGAGCACTTTGCCTTTCATGACATTTCTGCCTTGGGCCTAGCATTTGGATTTAAAAAGTGAATGCTTTTGCATAAAGTAATTGAGAGCAGACTTGGGATGAAAGAAATGGTGAAAATTTTTTTGCACCTGCTCCTTGAAAGTTATAATTCTGAGGTCATATGGTTACATGTCAAGAGGCATCACAATTTATGGGAGTAAACCTTGTGTCTTGAAGAGCCTTCATTTCTGCATTAGTTCCAAAGCTGAGTTTGATGGGGGTAGTGGGCTTTGATAAACAGTATGCTTACTAAGTATGCCAAACTTATCATTCACAAATATATTTATACTGGCCAAAGTTTTTACTATCTTTGTTGCTTGTTTAGGTTGTTATTCTTCATCACATGTTGTCAAAGGCACAAGTGAAAGCAAGGCCCTCTGTGCTTTGGTGTTACAAGAAAGAACTTGGCTTTAGCAGGTAAACAAATTTTGTACAACAGATCTTGATGACCAAATTTTGCGGGGAATTCAATTTCTGCCATGGAAATCAAAGAAAATTGAGGGATTTCAGTACTTAAATTCCTTGATTTTTAGCAAAATTTTCTGGTTACCTTGTAGACAGAGAAAAAATAATATACTGCAAATTCCAAAGTACTATGCTTTATTACTATTATTGTTTTATATTAATATTATAATATGAAGCTCTTCTCATGATACTTGATGGTAAGCTATTATCTTGTATTTACCTGATAATTGCCAGGTTATTCTACCTCAATAAGACATTTTTGCTCCAGGGTATTTCTCATAGTATGACATGCTATTTTGTTCTATTGTGGAAAATTGGATATTGTACTACCTCTGACATCATTATCAATAAGCTATTAAAATTATGTTATAGCCATAGAAAGAAGAGAATGAAACAACTGCAGAAGAAGATAAAAAGTGGAACATTAGACATAAAAAAAGATGACCCATTTGAGCTTTTTATAGCAGCAACAAATATCAGATATTGTTACTATAATGAAACTCATAAAATTCTTGGTAACACATATGGTATGCTTGTGCTACAGGTAAAATTTTGCTTCATTTTTACTGTGCTATCAGCAGGGGTGGCACTAGGATTTTCCAATAGGGGATCTGACTCTTCCAACAAGGGGGCTACAATACAGTTTTCAGACTACTATAAATGCCAAAAATCGCCAAAAAATAGTAGTTCACCTTCCAATGGGGAAGGCTAGCATGTTCTGATGGGGGGGGGGCTCTAGCCCTCCACAAGCTCCACCCCCGTGGCTATCAGTTTGCCATATGATGTAGCTACTTCATAGACATTTAAGGCCACTGGCTCAAACAGACATTGTATATTTACTTCATACAATACGTTGTTCTCTTTTGACTTTGAAAATATCATACCATTTGTCTTTTTGCTGGCTGTCTATAGGTTAATTGCCTAGTTTTATGTGGTAGTATTGACTATGGAGAATAGCACCTTTGTGTCAGGTCATTAGCAGGAAGGTTCATTGCAGTCAGGCAAGTTAGATTCTACTCAGTAGATAGCCATAGTCCAAAGAATGTATATCTTGCAATTTTTATATGTAAAGTAATTAATACCTGTCCATCTAAGCCAAATAATGCAGACCTACCATTCAGACTGTGCAGTTTAGGTCCAGCAATGTAAGTCTAGTAAGTAAAGTCAAAATGATGTTATGTAGCTGGTATAGGAAACTTCATCTTTGTTTAATTTTTCTGCATCATTGTAAGTTTCAGGCCTAAGTAATTTTGTTATCTTAATAAACTGTTTGTTTTGAAGCCTTCCATTTTTCAGGAGTGTATTTAATCAGACAGTTCTGTGAGTAGACATGTGTTAGAGATCTTCTACAGCCATCATCAATTTTACCATTCTCTGTAGTTTTACACTTTTGTAGGATTTTGAGGCAATCAGCCCAAATTTATTGGCAAGGACTATTGAAACAATTGAGGGTGGTGGAATCATATGCATCTTGTTAAAGACAATGAAATCATTAAAACAACTCTATACAATAACAATGGTATGAGCTATTCTACACAGTTATACTTTCACTTAGTTCAGTTGTGTCAGACATGCAGCCTGCAGGCCAGAACTGGTCCACCAAGGACTTCAGTGAATGGCCCTCAAAGCAATTTGGAACAGATTGAAACCAATTCATTCTTTTCTTCCCTGTCATGACTGGCATATAGTAGGCCCAGTTAATTTGCTTTTTCTAGCTTGTCATACCTACAATCTCTGCCAAAAGTCTTGGAACACTTGCATTATTTCTGCTGCTTATTTATCCTCCTCTCCCCCTCAAAATAATGTTGTTATATACAGTGTTGACTGGTACAGAAAAAGTCGCTATGCTTGCAGACCCTTCTCTGACAAATAAATACTTAACTCAACATTGTTTTTAGGGGGGAGGGGATTTCAATCAATTGACATGGATAAAAAAATCAATTTTATCAGAAATTATGCATTAATTAATTGGTGTTCGAATGACTTTTGGCAGAGATTGTATATATTGTATACAACAGTCACACACTAATAGCATTAATGTTTCATGTAACTTCTGCTTCCGCTGCTCTGCAAACTGTACCTGAGAGCCTCCCCAAGCCTTTTGGCTCTGTGCTATTAATCTTACATGCACAGAATCTTCCATTCTCTTCAAAGTTGGTAGTGGGAAGCCTCTTTTCATTGATTTCACTCTGTTGATGTCTTTATTCCATGTTGTTGCAATAGTTTCTCTAGCCCTACCTCTAAACCCTTTTTCTGATCTTTCTAAGTAGAATCACATAGCTTTGACTGCTGGCATTTCATCAGAAAGGCATAGTATGTTGCTTAATAACCTCCATCTACCTTTCAAGACATCAACAAATATTGGCCTTTCCTTGCATCTTTTATACAAATTTTGAGCTTCCTAACACCTGACTTTGCCTGTTTGATGTCGAAATGTTCCTTATGTGGCCTATAGGCCAGAATGAGTTTGACACACATGACTTACCTGTTCAAGATTCTTTCAACTCTTATTGCAAAGTTGAAAAAAGCCACATTGTGAGAAATTAACACAGATCTACCAACATTTCCACTGTTTTGAGAACATTCATGAGCATTGCAATTTCACTATGATTACTTATTGACACTGGGGAGGAGAAAGAATGGGATTTGTGTTGTCTTGTTTAGTTGTGATGTTCATTCTATATAGCTGAAAACCTAAGCCAGTGCTGGACTGGCAAGGGATGCTGGGATGTGTCTGCCTCTAGGCCCATTCACCTTCTGTTGTCATGTGCCCCTCATTCTCTATAGAAAATACATTCTATAGGCACCCTTGATCTAGGCTGCATCCATGGGAAAAGCTTTGCAGTCTACCTCTGGCATAATCAAGGAGTTATTATCTCAATAGCTTTTATATTTTGTGATAGCCGCTTGCACTTTTTTGTACCTTTTGACATGGTTGAATTATTCTTTTATGTTTTTTAGGATGTACACGCTAGGTATAGAACAGAAGCACATCAAAAAGTTGTGGGTAGATTCAATGAAAGGTGAGCTTTCTCAACTCACAACTATATTGAGGTCTATTTAACTCAAACTCTAGGAGGTTGTGAAAATGCTCCAATTGCTAAAAGTTTGATTTATGCAAGTTTTCCAAAACCCCTGAAATTTGTCTGAGTTGTTAATAAATCCTTATGTTATTCCCATTACCTACATAGTTGCAAACTGTCCAACAGTTGTCAGAAATCAATTTGTCTTGCAATAAATCTGCAACAAAACAAATAGGTAGCGCCGTTCGTCTTTCAATGTTTTCTTTACAGAAATCGGTCGTAGTGCGTTGCTTTTTCCTCTTGATAATCCTTTCTATGCATGTAAAGTGCTATTCTCATGCATATCTCTCATGCAAATAACATTATAAAATTTGAATTACAAAATTTTACAAGAATTTAATGAAAGAAGTACTATTGTCACCGGATGATTTGCAGAAAGTTTGAATTAGAAAGGTTTTCCGCTTGTGGAACTGTAAAAATTGGTGGAATTACAAGGAAGTTCGAATTACAAAGGTTGGAATTAAAGATGATTTCTTGTAAAATTTTGTTAGAAGACGTAAGCGGACATAATAATTTTGTTCGAATTAGTAACAGTTCGAATTAATTGAGTTCGAGTTAAGCAGTGTACACTGATTGCTGAACCTCTTTGAATACCTTCAATCCTGATGTCTGTGATCAGGCACTTCCCCTCGCTGCTTGAAGTAAAAGATGCAGATTGTGATTTTTCACTGTGGGCTACAAGTGTGCACGAGGTCGTGAATGTTTATGCTGCAGAGTACCTGACATTTGATAAACATACAGAAAAACATTATTCGTGTTCAATCGAGGTGTATTTGATTGCAAACACAAAATGCATTACGTGATCATCACTAAGTCATTGACCTTACTGGCCTGTAACACGAGCATAGAACCACGTTGCCATCTCCAGTTTTGTAGATTTAGGGGCTAAGCAGAGCGTATTTTAATCAGTGTTAGCAATTAATCATTGCACAATTCTAGGACATTTTGTAAGGTTTGGTTGCGACAAATATGTTTGCGTTGCTTTTATTCTAGAGTGGATTATTTTCTACGCTTTGGAACATAACATTTCATAGAGATTTTCCGCTTCATATTGTAAGGAGCCTCACAATGCCTTGAATCCACAAATAAACCCCCACCTCCGAGTAAGCCCCCCACCTAAGAGATCATTTTTGGAATTAAGGCCCCTGCCCTCGATTAAGCCCCCATGAGGCCTTAGTCGAGGGAAACATAATTGCAAAATAATATTTTGTTTCAAGAAAGCCCCATAGGACAATAGCTAGGCAGTATAACTCCCTTTGATTGGAAATAAAAAAAGCAGGAAACGTGACTTTTGTGGTGATAACGAAGAAATCGTCATTGACTAACAAATTTCGTGTGCGAAATGGCCTTTTTGTAATTTTTAGTTTAGTTGATTGAGAAAATTATGTCGTTTTTTTTGTCAACCTTTGAGAAAAATGCCAAGCTATGCAATAAGTCTCCCCCTCGAATAAGCCCCCACCCAAAAATTCATTTTTGCAAGGAAGCCCCCGGGCGTTTATTCGAGGATTTACGGTAAGACCCATTTCATTTGTTCTTGTGTAGGACAAGATTGCACTAGGTTGTAACACTAGCAATTAATTAGGTTCCAATCTAAGTGTTTTTATCTGCACTTGTTTTGCACTTACATAACGACAGCAGGGTTGCCACCAAATCAGGGAATTCAGGGAAAATCAGGGAATTTTATTTTCATTCAGGGAAAGTCAGGGGAATATGAGAGATTTTTTTAGAAAATTATGGAACTGTATGTTTCTACTTGTTTCATTTCAGAGCAATAACTGTCTCCATATTGAGCCATACATCCAGTTACGTGTTGCCAAATTTTACGCTTTTGTGTGTCATTCTTTTCTATGCAATCATGTTGAAGCTCAGTTTTGTTTTGTTATGAAACCAAAACTTTTAACAGCCAAATATAGGTTCAACGCTCTCCGATACCTCAAATATGTCCAATGAAATGATAAAAAAGTAAGTATGGGTTGTAAGAATATCAGGGAAAGTCAGGGGAAAATCAGTATCATGTCACTGAAAATATCAGTGAAAATCAGGGAATTTTTTCCTGAAATGGTAGTGGCAACCTTGAGAAAGGTATTCAGACTTCTTATTTTAAAGTATTACAATATGCTGTGACTCAGAGAACTGGTTTTTACGCTCAAATTGATTCATTGGTATAAAACCGACTGCCCCAGTTCTCTTGTGCAATAAGATATTCCTTTTTTTGTTTCAGGTTCTTGTTGTCATTAGCTTCTTGTAAAAAATGCCTTGTATTGGATGACCAGCTACGAATTTTACCAATATCAACAGAGAGTCGAAACTTGACACCAATTCCTCCAAAATCAAAGGTGAAAGGATTTATTATTGTGCTCAACTCACTACGTCATAGGTGCAAGTTTAGTTTTTGCACTACTTAGCCAAAATCCCACGAGAGAATAGAGAATCGTTTCCAACATGTAATGAAAGTATAGACTAGAAAATAGTCCCAGAAACCATCCCTCTCCTTTTGTCGATTCTCTGCATCAGTGCATGGCTCCCATGCTCCCTTCAAATCTTAAAAGAAAGGAGATGTCCCTAGGGGCTGTTCAATAACTACTTCACACCTTAGGGTTGGGTGGCTCTACATGTTTTTCGTGATTCTCGGTGACGGTAAAGTATATGGTTGGGTGGTACTTTATTCAGTCCGTGGCGTCACAGTAAAAAAATTTTCTATTGAGAGTTTTGCATAGCGAAAGAATGCTGACATTCATCAAAGAGCCTAAATTAGTGAAGTTGTCGAATGAAACCATGTGTTCTAGTTTTATCTATCCTTGTCCCATCTTACTACGTGGGAGATTTTAGATAGGTTATTTAATGTTTAGGACATCTTAGTGCCTTAGTTCTAAATTCAAATGCAAATATTTAACGTAATTTTCATTCGACCCCATGAACTTGTTGCACGATGTCGAGAAATATGTTTTCACTTGGTCTGTGACGTGTAAGAAGGTGATGTTCCAGAAGTCGATTGAAAAAGAAGCTACCTTGTATGTTGATATGGGATCAGTTTGGACATGCAATTGACCATTACATAGCGTTTTCCAGCGGTTTGTTCTGCATCGGGGGGGGGGGGAATGTTTCTTCTGAGCGTGACGCAACGTTAGGGAGTCTTGTAAACAAACGTGACAGAGCGTGATGATGGTAGGTGGGTGGTTCAACATTGGTAATTTTAGCGTGACGTAATTATTGAACAGCCCCTTAAAGATCTTTAGAAATCCTTAATTGCAATGTATTTTATCAAAATCTTCTCCAATCTCCTTAAGAAATATGATTTCTAATAGCAGTTGTACTATTTTGTAAAGGAGAATTGAAGATAGAGAATTTCACTCCAGTGGACTGGCATAGTCCGTATTGGAAAATCTGTGCGTTTTGTAGATAACGAAGAGCCTAGTAGCACGAAAATCTCCTTAAATGTTCCAACTTGTTATGGATTTTTGTCGTAGTCGAGCTAAATTCCCCTTAAAAATTGCGAAAAAGTCTTCATTTTTTCCTTGACACCTTTATTTTTCTAAGTAAACAAGGAAGAGGTGCCCTGCAATGATTTCTCGGACTTTTTCAAATTATTTTACATGGCGCTCTCCTTCAAAACTTCAAACTTCATAGCATTGTGTTATTAATCTTTTCTTTATTTTCCAGGAAGACTCATTTACACCAGAGGAATTAGAGCTGAAAGAGTTGAAAGATTCATTACAGGACACTCAGCCTGTTGGATACTTAGTAAACCATTGCAAAACTGTCGATCAGGTGATTGCCTATGTCAAAGTCAAATTTTTTATTTTAATTACGTTGCTACGCTAGGTTTCGTCTAACTGTTCTCTGCGCAGTCAATTAAGTGACGCCTCAATCACATCTATCTCAAGGATCTTTGACTTCTGTTTTGCCTTTGTAGATTTGATTTCCCATTCTTGCTTTTAGTATCAGGGGCACAACTAGGAATTTTCGAGGGCGGTGGTCCAATCCACGCAAAAGGGCACAGCAACACTTTTTAAAGAAGATACGGCCTTTGAATACTGTTTTGCAGATTCATAAATGGAGAAAATATTGTGGGAAGTTTACTGATATGATTACTTCTGAAGCCCAATGATCCTCGTTGCGATCTCTTTCCAAGGGAAGAAAAAGAAAATGGGGGGCGGGGGTGAAGCCCCGGAAAATTTTTGGAACCATGCCTTTTGAATCTAAGGAAAATGGCCTTTTTGATATAAAGAGGGCACAGTAGAAAGGGCACTTTCACTCTTTTGCTGAAAAGGGCAGAGATCCAGACCTCCAGGACCGCCCTAGTTGCGCGCCTGATTGTGCCTGCATATTTGAAAATTCAAGCTTTCTGTTTACATTGCAACGCGCAAAGACTGCTTATTTTTCATTCAATTTTAGTTTGCTTCATAGAATGATTTTTTTTAGAAAATAGTTGAATCCAATATTAGTTAAGGTTAAAGTATAATACAAGTTGCCTTGTGCTTCTGACTTTTTTTCTGATTTTAGGCGAAAGCTTTGCTTAAATTTATTGAAGCTATATCGGAGAAGACACTTCGCACCACAGTAACGCTAACCGCAGCCAGAGGAAGAGGAAAATCGTCATCAATGGGCCTAGCGATTGCTGCTGCAATTGCTTTTGGGTATCTCATATTATAATATCCTTTATTTTTAAATATTTTGTTGGGAATATATTTCTTATGTTTTTAGTTAGTTACAAGGTACATTTCCAAATGGCTAAAGAATATTATGCTGTTGTTTTAAGTATGTGCTGTTCTTGAGAAATAGCTGTATATTTTTTGAACTTCTGTTGGTACTATTTAAATTTTTCACATGGCTGTTAGTGAAAGATATTTAAATTCGTAGAAATTAATTATTTGCTGTCTTTATTAGATACTCGAACATTTTTGTGACATCTCCAAGCCCTGAGAACTTGAAAACACTGTTTGAATTCATTTTCAAGGGATTTGATGCTTTGGAATATCAGGCAAGCTTTGTTGTTTATTTACTATTTACAGTTCAAGCAAAGCTTTCTCTTTGAATTTATGTATACACTGCCTTGAAAGAAAATTTGGCTGATTGATCTTCGGTGTGAGTGCTATTGTACTTCCGACATAAATTTAAAATGAAAAGTATTTATTCAGTCAGTCATTTTTTCAGTTGGTCGTTCAATCCGTCAGCTATTCAGCCAGAAACTCATTCAGTCAATCTTTTATTCCTTCAGTCTATCAGTCAATCAGTCAATCAATCATTTGTTCGAACATTCAATCAACAAGATCCATCATAAAGTGATAGATCAGTTAATCAATCATTACACTATTTATCTATTTATCCACCATGATATCTCATGTGTTTGAGTCTTATTTCACCTCTTCTCTTGATTGGTTGTACCAGAGTCATTTAGGAGATAATTAGCAAATTATAATTTGACTTTTCTAATCACAGAAAAATATTACCAAATTGCATATTAAATTTGCTCAACATTCGAGATTTCTAAGTAATGCATGCAACTTCTTCCTATTCATTTCAGGAACATTTGGACTACGAGTTGATACAATCCACAAACCCAGATTTTAATAAAGCAATTATTCGAGTCAACGTTTTCAGAGAACATCGTCAGACAATACAGGTAAAAAGGCTCGTTTTGCTTTCTGCGTATTACTCTCGTTCACACGTTGTCTATATCAGGCAGTTTAATGCTTTAACTTGAATTAGTAATGTTCCGTTTTTTGTCTTCAGTACATCCATCCTACTGATGCTCACAAATTGGGCCAGGCTGAATTGGTTGTCATTGATGAAGCAGCAGCAATACCTCTTCCATTTGTCAAAAAGTTGCTAGGCCCCTATCTTGTATTCATGGCGTCGACAGTTAATGGGTATGTTGCCAACCAACTCGTAGTTTTTTTTATGCATTCATCGCTAGATAGCATTTTCCCTCCTTGTCTAGTCTTCTTTGCCTATTCTAGAATTCTATTCCCAGGACCGCCAACAGACTTCACAGGGGGCCTTGGGGCAAAAGAGGAAAATGAGGCCCCCTTCAAGCGCAGCAAGCAGAAAAATTATTAAGTCTAAGAATTTAGCTTTGGAGAATTACTTCTGGCTTTACGTTATGGGTCCCCAGACCTTGAAGCATTAGGCGTTATGAGGCCCCTTAGACCTTGAGGCTTCGAAGCAGTTTTCCCCCAGCCCCCCTGTCGGCAGCCCTGGCCTTTCCTGATGCCATTGTTAATAGTGTCTCGGCTATCTTTTAGTTACGAAGGAACTGGTCGATCACTATCGTTAAAGCTTATTCAGCAATTGCGAGAGAAGAGCGTAAATACAACTGCTGCAAAGACGGCTGACGGAGAAAGTAAATCAGATGGTGCGACACCTGGCGGAAGGCTGCTTTGGGAACTTACGCTCAGTGAATCTATACGATATGCTAATGGAGATGTCATTGAGAAATGGCTCAACGAACTGCTCTGTTTAGATGCAACTGTTGTTCCAAGAATTAGCTCTGGTTGTCCGATTCCGGATGAATGTGAACTGTATCCTCTACAAAAATAATGCAGCAATTTTAGATATTGGTATAGAAGAAGGCTTAATTGTCTTGTATTCCTTGAGTAGAATCACCCATAGAAGGGAGTTGTACTGAACGAGCAGATGCAAATGAAAACAGTTTTTTCTTATCATGAAATTATAGGCAGATTGACAGGAATATCTTGGTTGAGTGCGAGAAATAAAAATGCATCTGAAAATGAAATCAGGTAAATTTGAAAGTGAAATCAGTTAAATCAGCAAAGAAGACTAGGCAAGGAGGGAAAAATGAAAACTGAACAAGCAGATACAAATGAAAACAGTATTCTTTTATCATGAAATTACAGCTAGATCGACAGGAAGACCTTGGTTGAGTGCATCTAAAATGTATCTGAAAATGAAATCAGTCAAAAATTTTGAATCAAGTACCATATTTAGTTGTTAGATATAGCAAAGAAATTGTTCTTCAACGCGTGCTATTTTGCTTTAGAACTGTTAATTTTAAGTCTCTCCTAGTGTCTTCTATCGCAATTTGTCATCGATCGCAATTGTCACTGCCATTTAAGTCACTGTTATTTTCATGAATAGTTTAATTGTGTCTTCCAGTTTATAGTCACTTTTATTTTATCAGTTGCATTTTATTGTAAAGGCTCCTCTTCGCAGATGTTTTCTCTTGAATGTATCATGACCGTCCTACCAATCCTTAGCTATTTTTAGATATTATATAAATAGAGATACACTTTTCGCTTATCATAAAGCATCAGAGATATTCTTGCAAAGAATCATGTCTTTATACGCGGCTTCCCATTACAAGGTACGTTCATATCGTTCTTACTTTAAGATTTTTTGCTCAATAGATGCTTAGTTTAGTTGTGGTGTTCATCTGTTCACTGCTGCTTTCCATGTTTTAGGGTTTTTCGAAAGCCCCCTTCATGACCAGCTCCTTCCCAGAATGATACCCTTGTGTCAGATAAAGTCTTTCCACTGCGGGGTGAGTGGCCAAGCGGCCCAGCCAGTTCCATTAGCTTTACTGAAGTTAAGCATGGCTGTGTACTGTCAGAAACTGGATGGGTGACATTCCAGATGAACGACCAAAACAGCTCACTCCGCCTCCTTCGGAAGGGACGTTAAATAGGGGTCCCATGTTTGGATGTCGCTTGCATAGTAGGCCTAAATTAGCTGAAAAAGCTAGGTATAACAGCCTACTCAAAATAAAGTAAGCAACAACATCAACAACTGAAATGAAATGGTGTGCTTAATGAAGTTTACTGCCGCTTGTAACTGCTCTCGAGTAGTGAGTAATTAGAGGGGTTGGAATTAGTGGGGAGGCTGGAAAATTTTACCCATGAAAGCTTTCTATAAACTACTTCTACGCATTCACAAGTGGTTTGTTATTTCGATCATTTAGAACTCTAAAAATAAACTAATTTCCACTCANATGAAGATTTCGTAGCTTATAAATTGGAAAGTGAGAATAGTACAAGGGGCTTGGAAAATTCTCAAAAGCTAGTAACCGGGGTGGGTGATTATTATTCTGTATTTAAGGGTAATCCATAAGAAACTTTCTCTCAGTCCCAGTACTTTTAGATGGTTTACTTATTTTATTGGGCACTTAGAAGTGAATTGACTTTGTTACTAGAACACTCCTGATGATTTGCAGTTAATGTCGGATGCTCCTGCGCATCACCTTTTCTGCCTTCTTGGGCCGGTGGATCCAACTCAGAATACATTGCCAGAGGTGTTATGTTTTATTCAAGTAAGTGTTCAAATTTGATTATTGTACAATGCTCATTGTGGCTTTTGCATCATAGATAATTTTGTGTTAATGTCGCTCTCTAATTTTGAGTGGAGAAAAGCAAGGCCAGGGTTCACACTGAAATTAGAAAATCTGGAAAATAAGCCATTTATGAATAGTCAGGGAAAACCTGGAATAGTCAGGGAAACTTTAGGGAAGACAAATTATTAGTCCAAATATCATTTTCATAAGCTCTTTGCTTGGTTGTTCGCAAAGTAGCTGTTACATTTGTTGTCAGTAAATTTGAGCTGTACCACTTTGCATGGTACTATAGCAAGTATATATGCATTACGTATCTATTAGGTTACATTGTCTTCACCTGTTTTTGTAAATATGTGAAATGGGGGTCAAGGAAACAGTGGGTATTTATGACTATCAGTCAGGAGAAGGTCAGGGAATTTTGATTCAAGTATTGGGTATGTACCCTGAAGGATAATTTTGTTATTTTGTCATCAATACCTTTGTGGGGAATTTTGTTTTCTGATATCCTTTTATCTGTAAGGTCAGCCTTGAAGGTGAAATCTCCAAGGATACGATCATGAGTAGCCTTTCAAGAGGAAAAAGAGCTTCTGGAGATCTGATACCTTGGACAATTTCACAGCAGGTTACTTAATTATCTTCTTAACTAATTATCTTCTTAATCTTACCTAAAGTATTTTTTCGTCTCCCATTCTCTGCACCTCACTTATCATTTCTTTTTCCTTTCATTTCGTCTTTTCCATCCCCTCCCGCTTTTCACTTTCGGGTTTTTTCCTCTTCAGTTTGAACAGCTTTCCTCAATTAAGCGCCCCCCTCGAAAAGGGCCCATTCCTCTGTAGTTAAAAGCAAGGCTAATTTACAATTTTTACGACATTTAACTACAGAATAAGGGAAGGTATATCAGCAGAGATACAATAACAGTCTATTTTAGCTTTCCAACATCTCAGCTTCGATGACTTTTTCTTTTCTTCAAGTTTTTGCACTAAAACTTC
>OLMO02000302.1:9180013-9200432 GCA_900291935.2 Cassiopea xamachana
AGATATGGTGATTACGGAAAAGTGTGATATTTCAACAATTATAGATTAGTTGTAAATAGTGTACGATATATATCTATATATATATACGTATGTATGTATTTATTATATTTATGTGCATATTTATTTATTTTATATGTATGTATAAAATATATATAGTTATATATATATATATATATATATATATATATATATATATATATATATATATATATATATATATATATATATATATATACATGTATATATATATATGAATATATATATATATTTTTTTATTTATATATATATATATTTATGTTTATATACGTATATATATATATATATATTTATGCATGTATATATTTATAAACTTACTTCAAAGTCTGCCTTTTCTATAATGTTCTGTTCAATTCAGCAGTCTTTCATCTTCTATTTTACAGTATTTGAATGGCATAGTGGAAAAGGTTGTAGAAAAGTCTTTGGCTCCGGCACGAGCTATTGTAATGGAACCAACTGCCAAATCTCTGGATAAAGAGCTAGTATGTTTTAGTGACATTTGTTAGGAATAAACTGCTGCGTTTATTTCCAAGAAAAATGCGAATAGCAATACAAAACCGAGTAGAATCATAGCATTGGCTACTGGTGAGATTTTCTTTTTGTATGGCCACCTGATAGATTCAAATGCAATGGAAAATTTCAATATTTTGACTTCATATCGCGAGGCTAGGCCAGTTTTATGCATGAAAATGGCTTTCAGTGGATCAAAAGTGATCATGTATAATATTTGCTGCAGGTTCTTTCTGTTTGAGAAGATAATAGAGTCAAACTTAATGAATTATCTATTTCTCTACTCCAAAATAGGACGAAGCTGAACAAGAATTTAAAGACAAGCAAAAAGCTGAGATTGAAAACTTGAAGTCGTTAGATTTTTCAGAGTACGTTGTAATTTTTCTTTCTTCGTAGCCAATCAGTTCTCCCTGATACCTCATGTTCATTTTTTCTGCAACTGGAGAGATTGCAGTTGTTGAAATAAAGATTGAATGTTGTTGAAATAAAGAGGGAAGTATATGTTTGGTTATGTAATAGCCTTCTTGTCAACCATTAGCTTAGGGTTGTAACTGTTGAGCCGTTTTGTTTCCTTAGCTTAATTGCTTGAAGTGTTGGACACGTAATTTCCTGTAAATTTTGGGCTCGCGATTTAGCACTATCAGGAACGTAGGAACTGGTGACACGGGGGCACGTGCCCCCCCCCACTTTTTCACAAATTTGTATATAAAGTGCTCCATTTTAGGTCACAAAGTTGCCCTTTTTTACATTTAAGGGTCCCCCCTGAATGCACGTGCCTCCACTTTCTTGAATGCTTCCTAGGTCCTTGGTCACTATAGAATCCCCTTGGATTACCTTAGCAAAGCTTTCAAGCGTTACATGTTAACAAGGCTTTTTGGTTTTTCATCCAGATATGCCATTTCTGGTAATGATGAAGAGTGGAATATTGCATTGGGAAAAAGCAAGAACCTTGGGAATATCAGCATCACCAGGTAGCATTTGAAGACCGTTTTGAAATTGTCTTGTTTTTCTAGAAGTTTCAGTTATCCTTTTATGAAAATTTTGCAGTTACGTTTCTGTTAACGCGTAGCTGAGAAGGGATTCTGATTGTTTACATTCACTTGAGAAGAGAAAACGTTCATGGTATTCATGTTCCTATGAGTACAACAAGAGTATCACTAACACCTTTATCTATTCGATACATTTGATAGCTCTGTGACATGTCCTTTAGCCAATGGTGTAGAAGCAGATCGATAGCTAGAGGGGCTCTACTTATCGCTGGGGGGCTCTTTTCTTGTATGTGCCCTTAAAAGAAACTTTGAGGTTAATCCATGCAGCGATATAAGACAACGATGATGTCGTCCAGTAAACATATTGTTAATACCCTATATCTTGTGAAGTAATTATTTTTCGACAGCATTTTAAACCTAAAATGCCCTTTTATATCAATATATTGATTCTTCTATGCTCTTTATTTCCAAGAATTTGCAGGATTAGGCGGCTGTGCCCCCGCCCTCTCTTCTGCACCACTGCTTTTAGCCCTAGAATTCAGAATTTATGCTTGGCAAATTTGCTTGCCTTGTGATCATATTCGAGTAGTTTATGCGACCATGTTCACAAATACACTTTTGTCAACCAGAAACAGGAACATTTTTCTTCTCCTTAGCACTCATCCAAAGACTCTTTCTAGGCTTTCGGTTCTTCTATCATCATGCTTCTCTTCACCCTTTGATTTTTCAGTTACTCATTTTACATCCCACATCCTCACTTCGTTCTGCTTCAAACACCAGATCTTGTTGATACCAGAACTTTCTTCTCTGTTTTTTCTCACATGAATTAGTTGCTTATCACTTTGATTCTGGTTATTCCTTCTATTGTTGTTTCATCTTGGCGATCGAAGACTGTGTATCCGCTTGTGGGAGGCTATGTACTTCTCTCTTAACAACATTATAATGTGGCTTCCAGCTTTACTGTTCATTAATATTTAACACTTGCTTAAAGATCCCGATTGATCGAGACTCTATGGGAGCTCCTTTAGTCAAAACTTGATCGAAGTTAATCTTGCGTTTCTATTGGCGGCTTCAAATTTAAAGCTGAACTACTGCAGAGCATTGTCAGTGATGTAATGGAAATATTCGGGCCATTTGGAATTTTCGTTTTAATTGCGGCCCCATCTTAATTTGTAGCCCAAAGAGTACAGTGAAGTCCGATGAGGGGCGCTTTTGGAGCCTCAAAGCTTTGAGGGCACTTTGTAGTTGTCGTTGTTTAAAACGTACATTACTTTTGCCACTGGTTGGTGTCTTAATATTCAAATGAGTATTTTGCTGTGAACTTCAAGAATTTTGTGAAGATTTGGAGGCTACAATATTGGCCAAAAGTCTTTAGGTAACTTACAAAACAAGGATAGACAAAAAATCACATTCCTCTCAATCTTTTCATTCTTACATCTTACATGCATCCCCACCCCCTAGGGCACACGTGTCAAACTGTGCATGTGAGCTTACAACAAAGCCAAATGCAGGTGAACTACAGCTTAACAATGTATCATACATCAGCATGCATGAGCAACCTTTTTTCTCATCTGGGCCAAATTTTGTGTTCTATCAAAGGCCGCGAGCCAGGAACAGAAGAAACGTAATGAACAATTATGTGCATACGCTCTTACGAGACATAGGTATGCGACGGACATTTGTCAAATATTTCATCACGATTTTCAGCGGGTAGCCAAAAGAATTCAAACATATTGCAAGGAATACTCTTGAATTTCTTTATAAAACACACTTTATAGTGATCTTTTCAATTGGAATAACCTTTAATCACAAAAACGCAAGTTTCACAAATCTCTATTCACAGGAGAGGACATGAGAAATTCTTCGCGGGCCGGAATTGGCTCGCGGGCCGTAGACTGGCCATGCATGCCATAGAGCAATTTTATCAGACACTTGATGTGTCATGTCATGTCATGCAAATCGCAAAAAGTAATGCAGATTAATTAACGAGTGGAAACCATTCAATGTCCGCATGAAGATTTTCCATTACCACCTGCACCTCGCCGAAAAGTATCATTCTTTTAGGAGAAGAGGAAGATGAAAATTAAATGCAGAATGAAACACATGCAAGGTGCTCCGAGACTTTTAGCGGCTATTGTAGCAATCGTGAAAATGGTTGGCAGCGTTTTCCTGCTTTGCACATTTTTTATAAGAAACTTGGATCAGCTCCTAGTACTAAAAGTTTCTTAATTTGACATAAAAATTTTGGCATCTGGTACTAAAAGTTTCCTAATTAGTTTCTTATTCTTGGGACTGATGCTCGCCTTATTATTAGAAAGTCCAACACCCCCCACTATTCGTTGCCTAAGAGTATTCGATAATTACAATTTCATGTCAAATGTCATACGACCTGATCAGCTAATTCTTTCATAAATCCTATTTATCCCTTTCTTTTCGCAGCTCAAAGGAAAAGAGAAAAGAGAATGTAAGTAACTGTGCTTTTTCTGCATCTTTTGTATTTCTGACTTCCCACAACTTCAGATTTGAATTTCCTAATGCGTGATTATTCTACCAGTATATCTTTTCCTTTCGTCAACATATCACATGAACAGTATTTATGTTTGTATTTTATCAAAGGTCACTGCTATTAAACCTTGAAGCATAGTACTAATCTGAATTTCATGGGAAACACTGTATTTGTTAAATTATTCCTCCCATTTTTATCATTTGTTTTCGATAAGTTAAGACATGTTTTCTGTTCGTTGGTTTTCGATCTTTGCACTTTGCACTGCCATATTTTGAACTGCAAAATGCAGACAACCCCGAAGGAGCTGATACGACTAAGACCCATAAATATCACCCTAATGAGATTCATGGCTTTAACTTCACTATGTAGCTCGGTTTCGTAAAGCGTACTCCTACTACGCAATTTTTCCTTCATTGCACATGTTGACGCTCTATTCTGTAGTTATTCTTGCGTTGCGTTTGTTCTTGCAACGCAGGTATTCTTTTATTGCCCATATCGACGCTCTATTCTGTAGTTATTCTTATGTTGCGTTTGGTTTTGCAACGTAATTTCTCTCACTGCGCATGTTGACGTTCTATTCTGTAGTTATTCTTGCGTTGCGTTTGTTCTTGCAGCACAATTTTTCTTTCATTACGCATGTAGACACTCTATTCTATAGTTTTCCTAGTGTTGCGTTTGTTTATGCAACGCAATCGCTCTTTTATTGTGCATGTTGACGCTTTATGCCAATGTTTTTCATCCCTTCGAACCAAGGTACATCTTTTTCATTGGAAAAATCTTGCGGCACACCATTAACCAAAATTGTTACAAATTGACTCCCGGTAAAAGAACGAGGAATAAGCTACTTATTGCTACATGAGCAGATATTATATTTAGGCCCGCGAAGAGAGCCAAACTGGATTGGAGGGAGGCACAGCATGTGCCAGAATGGCTGTTTTCCATATGTATTGTGTGAGACAATGGAGGTCTCGGGTCATGCCCCCAGAAAACGTTTTTCGAGGTAGCACCCTATAAATCGTCGTAAAACATCATTTTCCAAAATAGAACGTATTTTTACATCATTGATTTTCATACTAAGAAAGAGGACTTGATCGCCCAACCCGGTTTCATCAGATTTTGAATATTTAAAACGAAAAGGACAAGACTGCGCGCATTTTACGTTACAACACTTGTACCAAGATTGAGAATAGGTTTAGTTTGTCGTCACACAACAGAATCAGGATTTCTGTATGACACACATCTGTATTGTGATACTCCAGCTTTCTAGAGTGGGTAGGAGTCAATTCATTAATGACTAAAAATTACAATTTTAAGCACTTCTGTACACAACCTAGGTGAATTATTGGAGAAGCAATGCCGCCCTGCCCCCAACCATTCACCAAGGTAGTAATTGCATTAGTTTGCCAGTCTTTACACCACAGACCCTCGATAATGCGGTATTATTTGCAGAAAGTGTTAATTTTGAAAAGGTGATAGTGAATAATAACGGCACATGCTCCAAGGGGCCTCATAACACCCAACGCTTCAAGGTCTAGTGGGCCTCACATAGTAAATCGCAGTAATTTTCCAAAGATAATTTCTAGCCCCACGAAATTCTGCTCGCTTCGCTCGCAAGGGGCCTCGTCTTTCTCTTTTGCCCCTAGGCCTCAGGATTCTCTCGCACGCCCCTGTCTATAGGTATATAAAAAACCACCGTATTGTCTTTACTAAACTCGAGCAATAATTTTCGATTCTCGTCTTTGGCGAACTCGGCAATTTTGTGGTGAGTTTTTGAGCTATGGAACCAAAAATAGTTGTCACGTGCTCTGTTTGTTAGTGTTTTTAAAAGTCTGGGGCAGCTGGAGTGTGTTTTTGTATCGCAAGGTACTTGTTCTGTATTTTATTTCAACTTTTGGATATTTTATGGCAGAGTACATATGCTTTACCCTAGCTAAATTTTTTGAGTGTATGACCTGTGAAATCCCAAACAGTAAGTAGACACTCTTGCTTAAGACGAAGAAAGGTGTTTGATTTAGAATTCCCTTGGCAGATTCTCTCACGACATTCAGCGATAATAACAAATGCAACACATGTGCTCGTGTGAAAGTCACATGTGGAATGTACTAGCAGACATTAAGAAGATTTCTATTTTGAAATCACGGCCTTCTGCTCTTTGCGAATACTTTGAAAACAATCCGCAGCGGCTAACGTTCAATGACCTATGCATAAGATAACTATCATCTATATCCTTGTATTTCTGAACGCGTTTTATCGGAAAATCGTATAGGTTAGAAGTCAACAAACATTCCGATATGTGCGCTTTTGTTCGAATTTTGAATCAGGCATCGCAATAGAATATGAATCACTACCTTTGTATCAATTTACAAATAATTTTATATGAGGGTTTGCGGATAGTTTTATACTCTGCACAACCCGTTACATCATATTTCCCAACAGAGAAAGGAGATACGCTCTTTTTTGAAGGTTCTACTTTATAAATCTTTTAATATTTTACAACAGGCAATCGAAGATGAAATGAAAAAGACAAAGAAAGCAAAGAAAGCAAAGATGCACCACAAGAGAGATAGGAGATGAAAAATGCCGAAGAAAACCTGTGCAAACCAAGTTGTAGCAACAGAACTAATAAGTTTGAAAATAGAGAACTTTTGCTGAAAGAGTAAGCAAGATGTTATATTACCTTGATCTTGAATGTAAACAAAAGTTATAGGATTTTATTACAGTTGCCATCCAGCTGCTGCCTATAGCTACATAAACAAGTTGAATGTTCTAGACTCGGAGAATATTTAATAGTTTTTGGAGATAATGAAATCATGAAATCTCTCTGTTTTGCAATGTTTCCTCGAGCTACCCTATGTAAATATCCAGTTTAGTTAAATTTTGAAGAATTTTGTTTATGGAAGTTTGTACTTTTGTATTTCCTGGCCTCTGTATAGCTATTTAGTTCTAGCTGTTTACATTTTTACACAGTTTCTTCAGTTTTTTGGCTGCCTTTTTTCATTATGCTTACTATTTTTAGACAGAGCAACTAGTATATCCTGGAATGTTGACGCTTTTTCGTGCTGTGATAAAATTCTGTAGTACCAACAGACTATTTACTTCATTAGTTCGTATATAAGTAAGTTGGCTATGAAAGTTCAACGTCCTTTTTAGCTCCATCCTAACGCTTGCCTATTCTCTACCCTGTGAGAGTCACCCAGTATTGACCTTACACTAGAGCAGCTTTTCTCAAATAATGGGGCTCGCCCTTCAAGGGGGGCGCGATGCAATGCTAGAGGGGCCATTTACGACTCGGGAAACAAGTATACATATACAATTTTTATAGATAAATGTCTTATTTATAGTATGTGGGAGGCGCAAAATATTTTCTCTTTCCATAAGGGGGCCTTTCAACAATAGTTACGAAGCACTGCACCAGAGCTACGTATAACATTTCTCTAGCTTGCTTTCCTACCATCTAGGACATTGTGAAATTAGTTGATAATGCCTGAAGATTTTCCGCGCTGTGTTGAAGTCAAACTTACTGCTCCTACACTCTTTTTATAAGAACCCGTAAGATTGAGGCTCAGGCTAGCTGCTTTTAATTTTTCCCAAATTTTGATGCTGAACTGTTCTTAAGTTACTAGCGTGTAGGCCATTTAGAAATACATAGAAAAACAATATTCAAGACAACATTGATTGTTTTGATTTATTGAAAACCAAATGTTACAACCAAGATATTCTCTCTTGCACATTAATGTTTTTTATTGGAAAAAGTTTATAAAAGATCATAAATAGACAATGTTAGCACAGTATCTAGTTTCGCTAGGAGCGACTAATTTGCAGAAATCAAGGAAAACAGTGTCAAGGTTGTCAGTTCTCCTCAGGTTAACAAGGAAAATTTATTTCATGTCTATTTGTTTGTGGAAAGCTTTTGCATCGTTCTCTAAAAACACATTTTCCGACAAGGCTTAAGGCTCAGCCTTGTTCTTAATTTGTTCTTAATGTTCGACCAAATTTCAGGCTCGTGTTCTTATAAAATTGTTCATTTAAAAAAAGTTTAATTAGAAGTTGGAAGCAAAGACCACTACACTACATCCTTTTTTACAAGAATAGAGCTCTAGAGTCATTTTGTAAGTACGTAAAGGTAAAGGGTGGGTGAGTATGCACTATTTTTGTGACAAACTGTTACGGACAATATCGGGGGTAGGGGTGTGAATTACTTGTGTTATTTAACGCTAAAATTTTAGTTCCATAGTTCTACTTCCCCCTTTCTGATTAGTGTTTCCAAAAAATACTCAAATAAACAGAGTTTAAGACCTTATCGAGCTTGAATCTTGCATATTCCTAAATCAATCTTAAATTTTTAGCGATTTAGAGCGATTATCTTTTGCAATACTGCATCAATTTATAGTTTGTACATAAATAAAGGGTGATATTGGCGAGGTGAGTCTCATGCCAGAATGTTACGTAACAGAGAAGGGTATTGGTTCGAATGTGATACCCCCTCCAAGCCGTTACATAGGAGTTTAGGGGGGCTCGAAATGGTAGTTTTTCCGTTACGTACTTTTTGAATGATCCCTCTAGTGTATAAGAATAATGAGGCTCAAAATCGATAAAATTTAGAAGTAAATTGAGAATAATTCACTGCTTATTATTGAGGCTTAGAATTTTCTTTATTCAAGTTGTAATGCTGCGTTTAGATAAACGTTTGCATTATCGATTAAAATATTTGTTGATCTGTTCCGTTCTTTCTTTGTTATATGATAGCGTAACACATCAACGAAGATTTGAATATATTTCTTTCATTTTCAAACGAAGCACCAGCACCTTTAGTTCTTAGTAATAGTTAAGTAATCGTCTTAGGCTCAAAGTCTAAACAATTTTAAAATATTGAGGCTCAGCAAAACTTAGGTATTCTTATAAAAGGTGGGTATCACTGCAGAGTTTCCATGTTTTTCAGTGGGTTGTATATGTGCCTACAGGGCCGACGAGTGCATCTGAGGCCCCGGGGGCAAACGGGAAAGATAAGGCCTCCAGCGAGCGAAGCGAGCAGAAAATTTTAATGGGGCTAGAAATTATCTTCGGAAAATTACTGCTGGTTTACTTTATGAGGCCCACCAGACCTTGAAGAATTGGGTGTTATGAGGCCCCTCGGAGCTTGTGGCCCTGGGACAATTTGCTCCCCAGTCCCCTCTCCGTGGCCCTGTTGGCCTAGCTCCTTATTTTTACATTCAGTAGCATGACCAACTGTTATTGATCAATAGCCCGTTATCGATCCCGTACTGGTGTCTTTTATTCCCGTTACGGCACACATGCGACGCGACACGCGGTAGTTCGCTCATTCATTCATCCTTCCATTCATTCATTCATTCATTCATTCATTCATTCATTCATTCATTCATTCATTCATTTGATCATTCATTCATGCATTTGATCATTCATTCATTCATTCATTCATTCATTCACTCATTCATTCATTTCATCATTCATTCATTCATTTCATCATTCATTCATTCATTTCATAGTTTTAACGATAATAACCCATCGAGAATACTGATTCTCATGTGTTTTTTGCAGAAAAGACAGCTATTTTAGTGTTTTTGGCTAACAGCTTCCACAAAGACATTCATTATCAAACTTTTTACAAAAGGAAGGCTACATGGGAGGGGCTTTATCACATAAAACCAGCCATGATTCTAGACAGACTTTCCGTAAGTGTATGCTTTTGAGATCCTCTTCTGATTCCGGACTTGCATGCTTCGCACAGATTCTGCGCTGAAAACTCCAACCATAGTGGCCTCGTTGCGTCGTTACAAATGAGTCTGTTGCATTAACCGCTTGCATGCTGAAATGCCAGAATACCTTTCTTTCGTAATTTTTATTTCACCTTGTGGCTATGAAGATTTGCTTTCCACAATTGATTAAAATTTCTTTGGGAAAATTAGTGCTACGTCAAGGTGTGTTTTATATGGCCTAATCACAATATGAAAACATTTGCTTAGTGCTTCAATTTGTGTGTAGTTTGACCTCTCTCCTTCTCACTTTTCAATCGAATCCTCTTCACTTCTCTAATAAATCCCGTTTCCCCCATTTGTTTCCAGTGTAAAGAAAACGCTTTATCCTTTGCGCAGTATGACGTCAATTCAATATGTGTCGGCAGTTAATTCAAACATTACTTTGATTTGCTGAATTGAATGTTATTGTATGGCAATAGGATTTTATTGCCTGAGTAATTCTAGAATAAATAAGTGTTACATTCAATCGTGTGGCCTTCATCCAACGATTTACTATAAGATCTTTTGTTGAGTGTTCCTTGACTAAGTGTTATATATGCAGTTGATGTCAGGCATTTCTATCTTTGCATGAACTTAAGCTTTGCGCGTTATTTTGCATGATAGCATGAGGTCTGGGTCGTCCTATGCCCCTCCATGACGTCACTTTAATTCACAGGCACTGCAGCTACAGTTGCCTGGAAAATTGGCCTGAATATCAATTTCCTTTCTCTCTGAAAGTAGCTTTGTTTCATTGGCAATAGAATCTTTTTACTATCTCCATTTTTTTGCAATCAAATATTTTGCGATATGCTTTTCGTGATTTCCCAAAAGCAGTACACACTCTTTTATAAGAATCCTAATTTTTTCACTGAGCCTCGATCTTCTTAAGTTTTTCCCGTTTTGAACCTTAAATTATTCTTAAATCATTCTTAAATATTGAAGGTACAACTACATCCGAAAATCAAAGGATAGTGAAGAAGTTAATCCACAGGCAGTACTATATCTCAAATATGCAATGCTTTTAAATCTTGATGAAACTTGAGCCTTGCGTTATTCTTAAATCATTTTTAACTTTCAGCGATTCTGAGCCTGCATATTCTTTTTAATTTTATTCTTAAGCCTGGTTTCCATATACCTTTCTAGTGCCGGCGACCCACCGGCGTCCAACCGGCGACTCACTGGCGACATTGAATTCTGTAATGGAAACACTCCATTTCAACTGCCGGCCACGCAAAGCAGAAATAGAAGAAAAGTTTAAACTTGTTCAACTTTTTTCCATTGCGGTGCCGGTGATCTCGTAAAATTTATATGGAACATGAATGCGATGGGTTGCAGTTGAGTGAAAAGTATATGGAAACATGTTTCAGTAGCAATGCCGCCAGTGCTAAAAGAAATTCAACTGGTCTAGGTCTTGCCTCCAACATCAGGTTATTTCATTCAATATCTGAGTTTTCCTGAGGCTCTTCTCGTAAATATCACGATCGCCAAATCAAATATAGTAATTAGAGAAAGGCAGGCAAGCTGTGATCGCATTTGAAATTCATTAATGAGCCTAAAATACCCCGCGTTGTTTTATCGTGCGTGCAGACAAATGTTGAGAACGAATCTTCTCTCTAATTAGAGGGCGTTCGCCACGGATACATTAGAAGATTAAAATCAATTGAATTTAGAGTACTCATTTGAAAGTAATCGAATCTGGCAGTTCTTATGTTGGCTTTCATTCATCGACGTTGCTTTTAGCTATTTTGGTCAGTAGCAGTTGGCGCTTTTACCCTGTATTTGGAGACAGCTTTTTGAGGATTCTAGGATGAATCGTTTCCTACGTGAATGGCAAGCACCCCGATGCCTTTATGATTGGATTGGGGTTTTGTTTTATGCACTAAATATACCCGCACATAGTCAGCAATCAACGGTTCTGGTATACGTTCGTAAATTGGGGGAGTCCCTGTTTGGGAGATCACATACCGTATATCTCCGCCTATAAGCCCGGGTCTGGTCTGTTTTTGAAAGGCTTTTTAAAGAGGCTATCTGCGGGCAGAGCTTGTCCTCGGGAGGGAGGGACTTCTATGAGATGTGCAAAAATTTTCAGAAAGAAAAGGGTCCACAATTGTCAGTTTGCTAGCTTGAGCAGAGAGAGTAATATTATTTCTGACAGCAATCTAATTAAGAACTACTTATAATCAGTTCTTGCAGAAGAGTGCTCATGCTTCCTCTTTTGTCACTAGTCTCACTATCAGCTTCACTGTCACTGTCACTCCTTGCAATCTCAAAGCCCAGGTGCAAGCATTGAAATGCCATGTACCTATGAGCTCTGTAGTAAAAAACTGCACAAAAAGAACCTTTTTGAGATATGATAGGAAAGGCACAATACTGTTCGTTAATGTAATTTTTACCAGGGACGGATCTAGGGGGCTACTGGGCCATGGCCCCTGTCAAACGGTGATATTCCCTACAGCAAATAATTGTATTAAGAAACTTTTCCCATGAAAAAGATAATGAAACCGGGCCATGCCCCCAAGTCCATCTACGGACCCGCACTGTTCTTAATCACTGTTTGAGGCAGCATACGTCACTAAAATGCAAAAGCAGTATTGGTCACATTCGTAATTATGGCTATATCAATCTTGTCATTTTCAATTCAATTCAGTTGCTCTTAAGCGCATTGCCATCTTCTTGTGCAATGAATATATTGATGATCATTATTATCAATAGCACGATCTTCAATCATGCTCAGAATTTTCACCAATCACCATCTTCATCATCGTCATCATCATAAATATGCATTATAGTCATCAATCATCATTATTATCATAATTATCATCATCATCACCATCATCATCATCACCATCATCATCATCATCATCATCATCATCATCATCATCATCATCATCATCATCATCATCATCATCATCATCATTCTCAACATATTCATCGTCAATCATCACCATCATCAATCATCATCACCATCATCAATCATCATCATCATCATCATCATCATCATCATCATCATCATCATCATCATCATCATCATCATCACTAATCATCATTATCACTAGCCATTATCATCACTAATCGTCATCATTCCCTAATCATTATCGTCTATCATCATAATCACAATTTCATCAATCATCATCGTTACTCATCATCATTGCCATCATCAACATCGTTATTTTCATCATCATCAGTCATCATTACCGTCATGATCATGATCTTCATCATCATCATCAAAATCAGCCTCCCCATCGCCATAGCAACCACTACCACCACCACCACAGCCGCACCAACACCAATCTTCCAATGCCTATTTCGTCATTCTTCTTTATCATACTTCATGATCACTTTTCTTCTACTCCATCATGAGTTCTTTCTACCAGTAGTGATTTGCTTATGGGGGCGTGACGTCAATGAAAGTGTTTCACATAATCTTTTTTAGTCATAGTAGTTGGTCAGATCGTCAAAACGCCCCCCCTCCCTATGGAAAATATCTAGGCACATTCCTGACTACCAACATTTCATCATCACACTCTCGATCAATCCATGTACCACAAAGAGCTCAATAAGTCCCAGTTCATGATCCTTCATGACTATTCCCATTGATTACGACTTTCCTTTTGTAACTTTAAAGTACATTCAACCATTGTATTTGTGACATTACAACGGAACCGCCTCTCAACAAACATGTTGCTTCTGATCGGAAAATCAGCTTCATCCATAATTGGGTTAATTCCTTAAACCATAATCCAATCGTATCTTTTTGTAATTTCAAGAGCATTATTTTATCTTGTTCTTAATAGTTTTTGCTTTGACGAAGCACACCAAGCACACATACATGCACACGCATACATGCAAACATCCATGCACACGCGCATACACGCACGGTCATGTTCAGGTACGCATGTGCACGTCAATTTTCTACACATTAGCTGAAGGTTTAAGTTGCGAGCACTCAAAGTTTTCCTTCTTTGGTGTATTTTTCGGCAATTTTGTGTGGGACCAGTCGTTATTATTGGTTGGGGGTGGGGCGGAAGATTATTAAGGTGGCCGTATACAGTTCAGAAAGGCAGAAAACTTTTTTTCCGACAATTTCAGGTTTTTCTTTCCATTGTACCCATAGGCATTCTACTTTCACGAACTGAAGACAGTTATTTCCTATTAACTCCCAAAATGTAGAAAAATGAAAGTTTCTAAAAATATGCTCCATAGCAACGGATTGTTTATTTCTGTTAAAATGGTTGCTAAGGGGTTTCTGAGCCCCTTAATGTCCCAATTCCAAATTTTGTTTCCAAGGATCCTCCTCTATCTTCAAATGGTCCATCCCAACCTTTTCAGCCTCTATTGCATATGCAGGACCTCGTTCATCAAGCCATTTCCTTATAACGTGCAATATTGCTAGAGTGAATGATAAATTCGTTGTTGATAATTTTGACAATGGGACGTGTAGTAAAGAAAAAACGGAAAGGATTTCACGGGATGAGACCTGCAGAACTTTCAAGAGAATCAGCAAATGTATCTGATTTGACACAAGCAAGTTCTTCTGTTTCGAGTGATCAAAGGGAAGTGACTAGGCCGTTAGCAACAACACCGGAATCTGGTATGTCGAGTACCCTGAAAGAAATACGGAATGTATCCGCAGAGAAACTCAGACACTCGTTATTTGCGAAGCATGATAATGATGCTCATTTGACGAGAAGTAAGTCAAGATATTTGTGCTTGACCAAACTAACAAAAGAAGAGCCAGCTCATGGCCTAAAGATTCAAGACTTTTCCCTTCTGAATCAAGCACTCTATGATGGTGCTGTATGTAGAGCCTGTTGCTTAAAGAGGTCAAAACTACAGTTATTTCAAAAAAATGACGAAAGAGCAGGACTCGCAGAATCTATGATAATGAGATGCTCAAGCTGTGGGAAAGAAACTCCATTTTGTACAAGCCTTGAATTACCTGGAAATAGAGGTGGTTGCTTTGAAGTCAACAAGCGTTCTGTCTATGCAACACATGGAGGAAGGGCTCAGCTGGGAAAGTTTTGTGGAATGATGGGACTTCAACACCCAATAACCACAATGGCATTTAATTCTTCATTAAAGGAAATTGAAATTTCTGCAGTTGCAGAAGCAGACAAGTGTATGAGTGATGCCAGCACAAGGCTAAAAGAATTTATTAGACTCAACAATCCTGATAAAATTGAGATTGATGAGGAAGGGAGAGAGCTACCTTCAGTTTTTATGCCAGAGTTAAAGCCAATTTTTGATAGGCTAAGTGAGGAAAATTTGCTGAAAAGATGCTTGAAAGGTTTGACACAAAACCAAAATGAAATCATCAACAGCATACTTTGGGCAAAACTCTCCAAAGTACGGTTTTGTGGAAAAAGGAGAATTGTCATTGCCACATGTGAAACTGTTTGCACAGCTAACACTGAAGCTGCAAGCAAGGCTTCCATTTTGCAGAGATTGGGCATTGAGCCAGGAAGGAACACAGTGTCCCTCTTGAGAAAAGAGGACTGGGCAAGGCTAGCATGTGCCTCGAGGAAAGTAACTGCTAGATACTGCAAGCAGCGAAAACTAAAAAGATTTGAAAAAATAAAAAGAAAGAAGGAAGTTTCTTATCTACCTGGTGCTTTTGGGATAGCTAAGGTACCAGAGAAAGTTGGAAGAAAACTTGGTGTGAAGGCAGCCAAGAAAACAACTAAGAAGTCAAGAAAAAGGACTTTTCATGTGGCATCATCAAATGAACCAGGAACTGAAAGAAATGATTGTGGCCCAAACATCACATTCATTGATGAAAAGGATATTCAAATTATCAAAAATAGTTAAACATAGGATAAATGGGTATACTATCATATATATGATATATATTTATGTAATGAATTTGATACTTTTTGAAAGATCTACAATGATAGAGATAGTGTTGACGCTTGAGACGGTGAGCTTAATTTTATAGTGCTATTTTCTCAGCAATTGGTTTTTTGAGGGGTTGCATCTTTGGGTACACATTACTCAGAGTTTACTGAGTCAAAGCTAATGAAATTTGGCCAATGAAATAGAAGTAGATAGTACTTTGGTCTGAATAGACAGTTTTTGAATATTTTTAATTTTGGGGTGGTTGCTATGGAAACAGAGGATTTTGCTCCCCAGCCGTCCATTGATTAAGTGAGAAAAAATTCCTCTATTTAATTTGTAGATCATGCAGGTGTTAACTCATCTATAATAAGAATATTGCTGAGAATTACTCTGATTCTAAAATTTTATGAACTTTTACTGCAAATACCCTCCATTTTACCCCTAGTTTCCATAGCAACCAGTTGATAGTAAACATGAATTTTACCCTTTTTTGGTAGAAAAGGGTATCATTATTAATCTCACAAAAAATGAGATCTCTATCACAAGATATTGAGCTGCAATGCTGTTTTTTGGAAAAAGACCTTCATTTCTACTGAACTGTATACGGCCACCTTAATCTAACACTAGCTGAAAATATAGATAAGTGTATGCATAGCAATAGGCTAATCCATTATACTACTCAACTCTAAATTTGGTTCTAAGTTACTTTATTCGACTAAAGACAATTTCAATGCACTGAATCCAAAAATTACATTGGCTTTACTCGATCAAGCTTTTTAAATATCTTAACAAGAGCTGTGCTCGTCTTCCGTGCATGAATGTTTCTTTTCCTTGAATGCTGCGTGCATTTTTTCATGTCTTTTGAAATGAGTAGTTTCTGAAAAGTTGCATGCCTTTGCTTTAATAATTGATAACATTGCTAACGTACTGGGAAAGGTTTGCTCTGACAAGCATGAGTGGCTGATTTATATGGATTTAAAGATGGTGAGCATATTGCTAGGGCAACTGTCAGACTTATCAAGTATCTGTGCTTTCACTGTGAGTGGGATAGTAAAGATCAAGTGTAGCATAACTAAAAAGAGTGGCCTGCACGAGAAAAACTGGCACTTCGCAGAGCAAGGAAGCCCATCAAGGAGATAAAGGAAAACAGCGACAAATCTTATCCTGGGACGGTAACTGCTCTGCTTATTTACAAAAAATTTTCCTTGTTTAATACTATAAAGTGAAAGCCTGGGGCTTTAATGGTCCACAGATTTGTCAACATAAAGGATATATAAAGTTTGAGGGCTCGATGAGCGAAGTAGAACTTGAAGAGTGAAAAACTGTAACTTGGTTTCAAAGAACTTTCTTGACTTTATCAAAGAGAAGAACTATGAGGAGCTTGCCAAAAGCATGCTGATTGCTGTTAAGAACCTTGGGTGTAGCACAAGCATCAAAATGTGCTACCTATTCTCGAAATTGAGTTTCCAGACAATCTCATATTAATGAGTGTCGATGAATAAAGGGAGAGGTTCCATCATGACGTCAAAGAGCTTGATGCGAGGTATCGAAGAGGTGGGGGTACAGTCATGTTAGATGATTATTACTAGATCCTAAAAAGAGATATCCCTGCAGCAGCTCATTTTATGAAATTTCAAGATGTAAAAGTTGAAGATCTAAGATGTGAGCAATGGCCATTTATAATGCAATTTAGCTTCACCTTACAATAAAAAATGGTTATACTGATTAGCCTTCAGATCATCTATGTAATTAAGCTAGTAGAAAAAAGGAGGTTATCTGCTAAAATCCTGATCTCGTTTGAAAAATGTTAGCTGCTGAAGTATAATAATGAAACGAGTTTAGAGGAAAATCGATTTTTACAAAAGCATTTTGGCAAAAAGCTTGACCTGATAGAGAAAACTGCTTTCGTTTCTGGATTCAGTCTAGAAAAATGTTCTAAATCAGCCAAAAGTTCTCAAGAATCACCAAAAAGTACGCTATTGCTGGTCGGTGTTATTATCGCAGCTGTGATGTTTACTTAGAATTTCTGCTTCACGTGACTAGTAATCGGGGGCAGACAGTAAAATAGGCGTGACCACAAAAGGGCGTGCCGGCGCAAAATTGTGGTAAACGGACAGACTATTTTTTGCTTCTGTCTCCTCATTATCATAGTCCACAATCACCCTTTTTCAGAGGTTATCAAAAAAGTATTGCTGATTATGCGCAGAAAATGATTGCAATAATTGGATTCCTGCGATAGAAAATACCTGATTTCACAACATTCAAAAACTAAAGTTGTTTATCCTCGTAGCGTAATACGGAAAACAAACGCTACATTTTGTTACTTGTCATTCATGATCCTTAACTCAATAGATTAATGTTAGAAATTCTTGTCATTCGACAGCAATAACCGTTGTGTATTATTAAAGAAAGCCGATTTGATGCCAAGAACATATTGATGAATCATGAGGGATAACTAGAAGAGGATCCTACTTTGTTTGTTGTACTGTCTTATTTGTTTCTTGACTTGTTTTTGAGTCAACTTGAACCGCGCTCACCGATGATATCAGTATTTTCACCACCATGATCAATATGATAAAATTTATCTGTTGGAAAAAATGAAGCAGTTAACATAGCAATAAAGCTATATATTTTCATTTCATTTCATTTTAAAATTCTTTGTAGATTTGGGAAAAATCGGGAAAACAAGGATATCCCTTTCCATAGAATATTAAGGCTCAAGTTCGTTGAAATTTAAAAATAACTTATGGACTATACAAGGATTAGGCTTCATCAAAAATTATAGTTTTCGTTCATTCTACGTTTGTTATAGATTCAGCTTTATAACTAAAATTCCAAATCTGAATCTGAACCTTTAAATCTGAAGTCCTATCCTGCTCGATTGCCTTTATGATGAACAAAGATTCTAATTTTCTCTTCTAACTTCAGAAAAATGTTTCACCTTTTGTCACAATAAGATAAGAATAATCTTGGGCTCAAAATCAAAATAATTTCAAGAATATTCAGGCTCAGTAAAAACCAGGCATTCTTTAAGAAAGTATGCACTTACGATGATGACAGTAGTGACCGGAGCTACAAAAGCCCAAATCAAGCCAGCTTCTATTGATATCCAGCAACTATCATAAAAATAAAGGAAATCTAGGCTTAAAAGCATCACTCAGTCAATCATTCAATCAATAAAAATTTTTATCTAAGCACCACAATATTAAGCATATACATACATACATACATACATACATACATAATTACATACATACATACATACATATATACATATATATATATAATATATATATATATATATATAATATATATATATATATATATATATATATATTTATATATATATATAATGTATGTATGCATTCATGCATTCCTTTAAATTGCTTTGAACTTTAGTCAACACAATTAGCTCATTGTAATTTCAACTGCTCCACAGAGGTGCAGAAGAATAATTGGTGCTCTCTAAGTCTAAGGTCATTTTTAGCTAGGGTCCTTCATCACAACCAGGTTAATTTCCATTCTTTTTCGGCATATTGTCTTCCTCAGAACCAATAGTCAAATATATTCTTCTAATATAGCGATGCAGTACGCAATAATATCAAAATAATATTGTAATGCTAAAAGCTTTAGAAGGCATTATTTCACTATATGTGCAGAAAAGAGAGGATAGAAAAAAACGAGCTAGATCTGAAATTTAGCGGAGCATCAAGTATAGAAATATTTTGGGAGAGCCGGTGGTCAAACTAATAGATATGACACAATGAAAAAGCAATAGATGTACATATTATTTTATATATAAGAAAGGTACTTTTTGCCTGAGCCTCAATTTTCTTAGCTTTCTCGGAAATTGAGGCTGAGAGTTTCTTAATATTGTCCAAACGTATTAATAAATAAACTCGATAAAGTGGAGTACCCAGTATTTGTTACTCTTGCAAACTCAAGTTTATGCTGCATCTTTAACACGGCAAAAATCTCAATTATGCAGCTTGAGCCCTGCAATTTTCTAAATATGTTCTTAAGACTTTGGCTTTTTAAGCCTCATTTTCTTATAAACATTTTCTTGCATAAAAATACGTGTACATTCACCTGACTAGTTCACCTCCAAAACATTTTGTCAACTTTATCAACTTGCTAGTAGCTTCAACTAGAGTCTATTTGCATTCAAATTCCTTAACTTTGGATCTATTTTCCTAATTTTCAACACCAAGTCTACAATAGGCGAGAAGTTTTTATAGATCACTTCAGCTACCATTTTACTATTTTCATTCAGATGACAACTTCAAAAGTGATTGGTAATACTCCCCAATATCAATTCAAGTGTAAGAGAGTAGATCAATCCAAGTGAGACACACAAAGCCACATACGCTGTATCAGTGCCATAGCCATCAGGTCTAATTCCAGCAGACAAAGCCACTATTATCACAGGCAAGCCTGGAAACAGAAGTGCGATTAGTGAGGCTGCAATTTTCATCAGATTCTTAATTCATGGATAACGAACAGGAACACACATGTGGAAGCGCAAGTATAAACACAAGTGCACATACAAGTACCCGTACAGGTAGAAGTGTATATACAATTATACGCACAAATAACAGTACAATACACGTACACACACAAAAACAATTACACTTACACGTACCAGTGCATATACAAGTACATGCACAAATGCAAGCATACATATACGGAAAAATTCAATTACACGTACAATTACACGTACACGCACATATGCGCGAGCTAAATATATTTAAGGGTGCATAATGCCAATAGCTTCATTCTTGCCAATAATA
>OLMO02000302.1:9200532-9211524 GCA_900291935.2 Cassiopea xamachana
CATTCCCTAATCATTATCGTCTATCATCATAATCACAATTTCATCAATCATCATCGTTACTCATCATCATTGCCATCATCAACATCATTATTTTCATCATCATCAGTCATCATTACCATCATGATCATGATCTTCATCATCATCATCAAAATCAGCCTCCCCATCGCCATAGCAACCACTACCGCCACCACCACAGCCGCACCAACACCAATCTTCCAATGCCTATTTCGTCATTCTTCTTTATCATACTTCATGATCACTTTTCTTCTACTCCATCATGAGTTCTTTCTACCAATTGTGATTTGCTTATGGGGGCGTGACATCGATGAAAGTGTTTCACATAATCTTTTTTTAGTCATAGTAGCTGGTCAGAGCGTCAAAACGCCCCCCCCCCCAATGGAAAATATCTAGGCACATTCCTGACTACCAGCACATCATCATCACACTCTCGATCAATCCATGTACCACAAAGAGCACAATAAGTCCCAGTTCATGATCCTTCATGACTATTCCCATTGATTACGACTTTCCTTTTGTAACTTTAAAGTGCATTCAACCATTGTATTTGTGACATTACAACGGAACCGCCTCTCAACAAACATGTTGCTTCTGATCGGAAAATCAGCTTCATCCATAATTGGGTTAATTCCTTAAACCATAATCCAATCGTATTGTTTTGTAATTTCAAGAGCATTATTTTATCTTGTTCTTAATAGTTTTTACTTTGACGAACCACACCAAGCACACACATGCACACGCATACATGCAAACATCCACGCAAACGCGCATACACGCACGGTCATGTTCAGGCACGCATGTGCACGTCAATTTTCTACACATTGGCTCAAGGTTTAAGTTACGAGCACTCACAGTTTTCCTTCTTTGGTGTATTTTTCGGCAATTTCGTGTGGGACCGGTCATTATTTTTGGTTGGGGTGGGGCGGAAGATTATTAATGGTTGAGGGTGGCCATCTACAATTCGTATGCTTTTAGGGGGGGTCACATAAAAATTTAGTAAGCAATTGTGGAGCCTCGGATAGAGGTGAAGAAGCTAAAATTCAGTTTCATTGTCATTTGAGTCAGAGCTTGAATATACTAAATTATCTCTTTTAATGCTTAAGCAGCCTCAATAGTAAGCTGCTTTCCAGTCTCTTTCTTCTTTGTCATACTTGCTTTTCTGGCCTCCATTTCATAAGCCATCTTCTGCAACTGTATTTCTGCCAATACCATTGCTTGACCTGTTAGTTCCCCCTTTGCCAATAGCAGCTGGAGGCCAGCTGTATGCAATTTCGTGGTTAATGGACCTGTTTCAACTTTGGAAATTTGGGAAGAAAAGTCCCCCTGTGCAATTTTGCTCATGAACTCCTCATTTTTATCGCCTGGTATCATGGCACCAATCACTGACATGCAGCTCTTCAGGTCAAGTTCCATTTTCCTTTTCTTGTTTTTTCTTTTGTTTTCCTTTGCACGGCGTTTCCTTCTGGCATTGTCCCATTTGCTGCGGAGCTCAGTAGCTCCATCTCTCCATTTCAAAATAGCAATGTTCAAGAGAACATCACCTTTAACTTTGATGAATTTTTCTTCCAATGAGGCACACTTTTGTAGTATCTCATCATAAAAGGATAATTCAATTCAATTCAAGTTCTCCTACTTACAACATACAACATCATAACATACAATATAACAATAAGCATAATTTATTAACACAACTAAGTATATTTTAAACAATGTAGTACAATTCTTTTAAGAGGAGCTCTTAACGTAGGTAGACTAACGAGATAAGAGCCTCCCCTTTTGCCTTCCATGGCTTTATGTTCATGTTTTGTCAAACAGTTTTGCTTTCATCATTTTTTCATCTGACTTTTGCATTTCAATTCTTTTCAATACATCTTCAAAGAACTGAACAGCCTTCTAAGCTGGTATCAGGTCTTTTAATAGGAACTGACCATGATCCACTGAATGTTTCTTGACATCTGCCAATTACCATCCTTTGGCTCTGAAAACTGAGCATCATAGGACTCCACTTGAATTGTTTTCTGCTTCAACCTCGAACTCAAATCTCTCTGTGCTATTACGTAATGGATGAAGGCATCATATAAAGGTTGCCGTAAATCATTCTTTGAACATTAAGTTTACCATCATCAACAAATAGTGTTCCATTTTAATTTCCTCCTCAAGCTATTGTGTAATCCAGCTATTATTTATAGGGGGCTACAGAATTTGTGCTTTGGCTTAGGAGGGCCACATCTTGGCTTTGTGAAATTGGGGGTGGGCCACGAAAATATCTATACTCCTTCAACAATATCTTCCGCCCCACCCCACCATTAGTAATAACTGATCCCTATTGTATTTTCTTTGGCTTTCTCTACACCAAGAGTGTCCAAACTACGGCCCGCGGGTCAAGTTGGTTATTATTGGCTCACATGAAATTCTGAAAATGTAGTTGTACCACTATCACTTTTGCAAGCGTTGAAGAAATTCCTGATAAAAGTAAGCCCAAAGCACAGCATCACTACTACCATAGGGGAGCTAAAAATCCACACAGCAATAACGTATCACTGTGCTACTTACAGTGTGCGGCCTGGACCGTTGCTTATTGTTCTGCATTTGGCCCTTAATGCCAAAACTTTGGACACCCCTGCTCTACACGAACAGCTACTTAGCTGAACTGCCCTTGTGAAGTGCCCATTTTGATCATGCTTCTGGGCGGGCTTATTTGTAACTTTCTCCGACTCGACCGCGTTTTGATTTCAGTCTTGTTTATTAATCACGAGGACATATTGTAGTTATTGTGCTAGCAGATACAGTAGGAGTTGAATTATCATGTCACAAACCAAATTTCTTAACAAGGCGCTTAGGCCTTGTGTTAAATTTTGCATGAGTTTGGTTTTGTTTCCCAATGGATTTTACTCGTTAGGATCATAAGGTTTATAACTTGTGGTCTTGTTCTTGATTTTTAGAGTCGTGACTTTAGAATAATACAGCAGATTTCATGAAGGTTTGATCGCTAGCTTGAGCGCAGTTTGATCTTTGTAGTCTACTTCAATCAATGTAGGTAGTTGAGAATATTCTGTGACTTGTCTCTTGGTGGAAACTTATCGTATGTACTCTCCTATGCTTTTACTTGTCGTGTTTTGATTCAAGTTCAAGTTTTGATCACCCGAAAATTGCCCTGCAATTATTATTTGGGGCAAAATAGAGAGCAATATATTTGCAAGACGCCACGATAACCTCTCTGTATTTTCATGCATCGCGTGATCTTTATTTTCTTTTTATAACTCAAAATTGCCTGAAACCAAAACGAAATTCATGAATTGATATGCTCATAGGGCTTGGTATGATTGATATGATTAGTTTTTGCTTGATTTCACATGTTAGCAAATCACTTTTAGCTTCTATAGTTATTTTTGTTGGGGGGCAAACCATAGAGTTTCCGTTGAGCACCAATCAGGTAACACGATTTAGCTTCTTGGATAATTCAGGCCTCTGGAGAGTTAGAGGCAAGAAATGCTTATGCGTCCATTATGTTGAAGATATCTATCTTACTTAGTTCTGTTCCCCTACCTTCCCCCTCCTTATCTAGTCTAGCTCTTTACCGCCATTTAACTTTTTGTAGTAATCCCCAAACAGCACATATCAGTGATATACGTATTGTGTATTGGCAGCTAGAGCTCTTGGAGAAATGGACGAGAAGTACGACACACACCACAAACCAAAGATCGAATACCTTCCTACATATAGACTGCATCCAGTTGATGGTACTCTTTTCAATGCCACCAAGGTACGTGAGTCAATTCAAGAAGTATTGGATAGGAAGTTAGCAGGTGTCACGTACGATGCATCAAATTCACGTGGTATAATATGCGAACTAGCCAATGAGATACTAGACAGAGTTAAACGGCTAAATTTCAGAAGGTACAAATTTGTTGTATTTGTTCAATTGGGCAGCAAAAATGGCCAGCATGTTCATGTCGCAAGTCGCTGTATTTGGGCAGAGAAAACCGACAATTTTGCATCTGCCTCGTTTCAGAATAGCCATTTGTTTGCCATTGCTACTGCATATGGGTTATATCAAGAATAGGCCCTTCAAATGAGAACCATCTTGTCATTTCATATTCAATTTCATCTTAGTTTTCTTCGTCACTCTACGCTCCTTACAAATTGGCAGTCTCTATCGAGGATTGTAGCAGGTCTTCTTTCTTCTGTACTAAGTAAGTATAAGAATCCTTAATTTTTCGCCACACCTTGGTTCACTCTTCTTTATAAGAATACTGTTTATGAGAATACCAAAGCTGAAAATCGTTGAAATTTAAGATTGGTATAAGAGTAACGCTAGGCTCAAGCTTCATCAAGACATAAGAATATGTATTATAGTTAAAATTTATTTCAGATGTACTTTGCTTTATCGATGCAACACATAAACTTCTGCTTAGTTTTATAATGTAGTAAAGCATCAACAAAGACTGGAGTACACTCCTTTGATTTTCAGGCTCACTTACACCTTGGTATTCAGTAATATTATAAGAATAATTTTAGGCTCAAAACGACAAACATTTTAGAATATTGAGGCATGATACAAAAAGCAAGTTAAAGGTACTCAAATATGCAAAACGGCTAAGTCGAGGTGAAATCCGTGCCTTGCAGTGTTCTTCAACTATTTCTAATTTTCAGCAATATGACCCTCAATATTCTCATATAAAGCTTTTTTCATAAAAATTGAATTTTTGGATGCATATAATTTATATTTATTCATTTGCAATTTCTTTAGAGCAAGGAAAATCAAAATACAGAAATATATATATATATATATATATATATATATATATATATATATATATATCGACCATTTACTATAACTCAGTCCCTGTTATCTTCGGTAATAATGGCATTTTTATCACCTCACTACGTGATTACATCAACTAGCTTGAGAATGAAGTAAATTGAAATTCAGTATAATATATCTCCAAAGTGTTTTTCATGGTAGTATGACCTTACAGCCATAACTTTCATCGACGATTGTGCTACGAAGCCTTTGATTAGATAAACGTCTCCCCTGTGTAATAACTGGAAGGCTGGGGAAAAGCAAGAGAGACGTCGTTCAGAGTAGACTGGATCTGAGACAAAAGTAGTCAGACTGAAGTAGGCCATATAGAGCTATCTCGAAAAGTAAGCAATTGTATTTGTATTTAATTCTGTTATTTATACAGGACACTTCATTGTATGCGAATATTGTTTATCAGATAGAAAGCCAGTATGTGAATATCTTCTTCTTTTTTATATTTTCAATGGAAACAGTTTTAAAGTATTCAAAAGTCTATTTTGTTGGAATGGGAGGTCATTTCAACTAGACAAGTCTGTCTAAATTGTTCACAGGACTCGCCAATCTAGCAGCTAGGTCAAGCAACTTGCTCGTAGTATAGCTAGAACTTCGAGGATAAGGATTTAAAAACCGATTAACGAAGAAGCAATTGTTGTGACTGATCCCACCAAATTCAATTTTGCCACACTTGGCGTTCTTGACTACAATCAACTTCAGTCCGAATTGAATAGTGTTTCCATATGCAAACACATCTCTCTACTGTGGTTTTCAAGCAAATTCGTTTGCTCCACGATCGTTATTAGTTTGTGCTGAGAAATGTGCTATTTATTTGTTCTGTACCCTCGAATATTTATTTCTATGTCTGGGTCAGACGTTCAAAATTTAAATCCACAATAGACTATGCAAATTCTTCTCCATACTAAAACTTAAGTAGAGCTGACCTTGAATGGTAGAAATAATAAACGTTTTCTTCAACAATGGCTGCTGTAAAATAAGTCTTCCCTCTGCATTGAAGAGAGTTCTTCTATTGGAAGTTCTAGCGAGTTTTCATGTTAGATAATAAGATAATCAGAGAATCTTGCTTAAAGTTGCATCTCCTTTAAAACAATCGACCAGCTTTTTAAATTAGCAATTCCTCAAACACCGTTAACGTTCTAGAGTTTTATCTTTCAAGTGCTCTTTCTAATTTATGAAAACGTTGCTAATTCAACCCATTCTACTACTGCATTTAGTCGCTGATAAGCTCCACCTACAACAGCCACGACATGATACTTGGCTAGATTCTACTACTGCATGTATTCGCTTAAAAGCCCAACCCACTCCATGACATGATCCTTGGCTAGGAATCTGGCTAAATGAAGCCATGCAGGTACCTATATTGTATACTTCCAATGTTTCAAATGTATTTTTGCTTAACGATAGACTACTTAAAAGGTAGCCTTTGATTATATATCATAGAAAATGAAGGAATTAAATAAACGCAGCGTCTACCCGTCTGCCATGACACTCATCGAGATGAAACGCAATCCTTCAGAACGTGTCACTAACAATCATGGCTTCGAAGCTCCCACTGTCCCAAGCTCTAACTCTTATCTTTATCCCTGACCCTAACCCTTTCTGCAACGCTATCCTTGGCCGTGGCTCAAATCTATTTTCGCTTTCTAATGGGTTGCATTTCGTCGTTACCGAAGTGTTCCAGCTCTCGCAAAAAGTTAGAAAGGGACAGACTACTTCACATGAGCATTAATTGAAGGCTTTTACAAGAAACTCACTCCAACTTTCTGAGATTTTCTTCATAAATTCTAACTATAAACTTGCCTCTTGCAAAGATTGTAGACCTTCCGATCAGTTGCAACTGGCTGACTGCTCCAATAGAGGGACTAAGTTACATTTAGCAGAACATTAGAACTAATTGTGTGACTCAGAGTAGAATTCATAGTCTTTTGGGGACTAGTATGACCCATAATCTGATTAGGGAGCCATAGCTCTCTAGACCTCCCCTAGCAATACCCTAGAATTAACCCAAAATCATGTAAAATTGATATTGTGGTGTAGAGAGCTTTTCTTTCAAAACGTTTGACATTCAATACAGAGGTTGCAAGACTGTCATTTGACAGAGCCCAGCAAATTTAATAAAAATAATAAGTTATTTTGGTGCTTTAAATTTTAATATGTAACGTACTGCTATAAACAGTCCTGGTAGCTTTGACTTTATGTTATCTGGATTGTTTCTGTTGAAATTGACACTCCAACGAATCATCAACTGCTATCTTCTCCAGAACTCTCATTAAATGCTATTTCCATAAACATTCTAGGCCTAATGATACGAAAGCACTGCAAAAATAGGGGCACGTTCTTTCAAAGGCTCCTTCGCAAATAAGGAAAAGGATGACTTTATCAAAGTGTACTTTAACTGACAACTTTGAAAAATTGGAGGAGGCATCTACGGATGTCTCTAGCATGGGGCTGAGGGTCAACCGCCCTTTGTTTTCTAATAGCGGGATCAAGAGGCGAACCTTAAAAGGTTTTAAACTAGACTCTGAATTTAAAACATGCTGCATCAATAACTTCCAATTATTGGCTATTAGTTTTATTAGATCCCGGGGAAAGCAGACAGGGATGGCTCCAGGGGAGGGCTAGGGGGCTGTAACCCCCGTTTGAGCATACTACCCCCCTTTGGAAGTGGAAAGACTATCTTAACGAATTCTTTGACAATGAACCTTTCCTTGTTTCAAAAAGTTGCCCTATGCCACAGCCACATGCGATTCCCTAAAAGAGGCTTTGATGTGCTCTTCTTCAAGCTAAGGTAGTGCCACTACCTTAGCTTGAAGAACAGTTTCAAATCCTACAAGAGCTTTCTGAAACTACGCTCTTTTTTTATAAGAATAAAGTCTATAAGAATATTGAGGCTCAAAATTGCTAAAATTTAAGAATAATTTAAGAATATTCCCAGGCTCAACCTTCATCAAAACTAAAATATTTTGTTAATCGAATCAAAGCTTTATACGAGAATGGATGCTTCATGGGACAAATCGAGTACTTCAATAAAACTCTTGCCAAATATAGAGTTACGTCGTCAGATGATAGCGAGGACTACATTGGCATTGATGATATTGATGGAGTTGAAATAATGCTTTTGGACTAAAACCGTAATTTTGACTTGTTCTGTTTGTTCTCGTTGAAATTTATGATGAATCAACACATCAAAAATGATTTAATATGTTTCTTTGATCTTAAGGCGAATTTACACCTTGTGTTGAGCAAGAAAAATTTAAGAATAATTTAAGAATAATCTGAGGCTCAAAACCGAAAATTTTTAAGAATATTGAGGCTCAGAAAAAAATTAGGTATTCTTATAAAAAGCAAAGAGTGTAATATTTTTCAGAAAGCTCCGTTTTAACAAAGCTCCGTTTTTAATCTTCACGTATTATTGTGGACGGGAGGCAAAAATACATCGAAATGTATGCGTCTTTATATAAAAACGAGTACTTTTAAACGCGTTTTTGCCATCCGTCCACAATAGTACGATTAAAAATGGAGCTTTTTGAAAACGCAGGTTTCTGAAAATGTATTTGAGTGGACTGTGCCTAAGAGCGATCTCATCTGGCAGCATTTTGGACGATGAATTTCTTTAAGTATTGTTTTGTCGAGTAGTATAAATTATATTACTTTTTAATTGAAATGATGAAAACAGCGGCATCTCTATTGATAAATTTACCTAATGCTTTTCCGGAATTTTAAAAGATGGGCATGCTTCAAAGCTGGGAATAGAATGTTGATGATGATGCCTCGGGCATCTCTAATCATTGAGGCAGTACATGCTTTTTTATTAGAAACCTACACGTAGACGGCCGAATAATTTAAAGACCTCATGCTACTAACGGAAAAAACCCAAGGAACTTTGCAATTCGAAAATTTTTTAAACTGCAAATTATCAAGAAGTATGAAGCCGTTCATTTAGAGCAAAGGCCCACGTAGACACATCGATAAAACTTCTTTCCTACCTTATTTGTGCCTTTATTCATGAGTTCTAACCAAAATAAACGGTAAAATTCAGAATTTTGATGTTTCCTTGTGCCTGTACCACTTTCATGGCACTAAATGTGCGGTGACACTTAAGGAACTATTAAGGAACTTATAGTACTAGAACTTGAGAAAAAGAGGTTCAAAAATAGGGAGCTTTTCGAACTACAATGTTGGCCAAAAAGTCCTTGGAACACCCATACAGTATTAGGAATTTTCCACCCTCACCTTCAGACAACATTGTTGTACGGGGAGGGGGCTTTGTAGTTTATCTGCAGCAAAAATCACAGGAAGTTTTCCAAGACTTTTGGCAGACATTGCAGGCCTAAGCATTTTGCAGTATTGTCTCTACTGAACCATTGCCCAGTGCACTCTCTTCTTGCTTCAGTTAAAAAAACAAACACGTTTTGACTCCATTGTTTGGAGTTTTTGTAAACTTTTTACAATATTGGCCCTTTTTACGCCGGCCTTAATGGCGTTAATTTTCCTTTAAGTGGCGTTAAAGGGACTAGGATTAAAAAGGCCGAAAAGTCACGACTTTCGGCAAAGCAGCTGTATTGTTTTTCTGGCTCTTATTTTGGGAACCATTCACAGAGAAAGGGGTTCTTATGAAATACTTATGCTTGATTGCTGGGGTTGGTAAGAGAGAGATAGAGATGCTGATATATGCAAGTATACTCGAAGCAAAAACACATTTAATCGGCTCAAAAATAAGAATCAACGATCAGCAGAACTGACAGAAGTTGCGATACACTTTCTTTAAAGGAATAACTTTTATAAGAATATTGAGTCTCAGAATCGCTCAAACTTTGAGAATGATTTGAAGATAATTCAGCTTGAGCGGCTCAAGCTTCATCAAGACTTAGAATTTTTGTGCATTCAAGCAATTTTTGTATATTCGAGCATTATTGTGCTTTTAGATTAACTTTTGGACAATCAATACAACATTTTTTATTCTGTTCCTGTTTTGATTCGCTTTGCAGTGAAGTAAGATATCAGCAAAGATTTGAATATATTCATATCATTTCCAAACCAAGTTATACCTTTGACATGTAAGCAGTGATGTGCCGATACACCTGTTGGGGGACGCTTTGACCAATTGACCAACTATTGTTGCTAAAAAAAGGTCACAGAAAAGACTGTGGCCAACTCTCTTGCAGCATGGCTGACTTTTGACCAACTTGCTTGGAAATGTGAAAACATTGGGAGCGTGACGCCCCCACACCCCCATCGGCACATCCCTGCAAGTAAGAATAACTTAAGAATGATCTTAGGAGACCAGAAAATTTTAAGAATATTGCAGCTTGGCAAAAGTTAGGTGTTCTTACACAGGACGGACTGGACGGTCGGGAGCGTTTAATGCTGAATTTGGAGAACTTTGCAGTGAACTGACATTAAAACTGTCAGGAATTTGCAGCCACGTTCAAAATCTCTGCATACCTATTTGCGCTTTCTAAAATTTGAGTCGATTTAATCACGCTTTGCTCGGGCTGGAAAATCTAGCCAGCCCGCCCCAGTTCTTACACAAAAAATGTTTGAAGGTCTTATCACTTACACTCAAACTTTTTTGAATGGTGTAAGCTTTTGCCCAAAGTGGCGGTTGACCAAAGTTCTTCCCGGGTGTTATAAGGGCCGGCGTTAAATTAGAGCCGGCGTAAATAAGGCCAGTAAGGTAATCATAAAGAACATGGCCAGGCCCATAGCCAGTGTGATTTTTGTGATAGGAGAGCAGTTTTCGAGGAATGCAAAATTTAAGCTTTGTAAACCAGTGCGTTTGATGGAAAATTAGACGTACAAATTTATTGATATCAAAACCATTTTTCAGAACTTGAGAAATGCTATCAATTCTGATATTCTGACTTTTGTGAGTACAGCCAGAAAATCAAAGTTGATACCGTTTCTCTTCGGTCCAAAGAGCACTTTCATATTTCATCACTTATTTCAGGGATATGCCGACTGGGGGCGTGGGGGCATCACGCCCCTCCAATATTTTTCAACTTTGCAAGAAAGTTGGTCAAAAGGCAGCCATGCTTTTTTTTCATTTCACATATATGTAAAGTTGGCTAATACATAGTAATAAAGTAATTTACAAAAAATACTAATACTAATTCAAACCAACTGCGTTTGCATTGGCGACAGCATTTTCTGTG
>OLMO02000302.1:9229973-9241473 GCA_900291935.2 Cassiopea xamachana
AAACAGACTCCAAAAGCTGCAGAATAGAGCAGTTAGAATGATAACTAACAGTGCATTCGATACCCCTGCCAAACCACTATTAGCAACCCTTGGTCTAAGATCGATCAGCGAACTTAACGAAAATGAGTTAAGACTAATAACTTATAAGTCCCTCAATGACCTTGCTCCAAATTACCTTAGACAACTTCTAATTCGGAATTCTCAACAATCTTGTCGAGCCCTAAGAAACACTGATAGAGATTTGAAGTTGCCACTAAAAAGAACTAATAATGGGCAAAAAGGAGCAAAATCATGGAATAGTCTCTCATGAATCATGAAATATTGAAGCGCAGTAAAAAATTATGTACCCTGGCAAGAAAGAAATTTAACTTTGGTAATGCAATGTAAATCTAGATGCACGCTTGTCCCAGAAACTTTTACCTTGCGCGGGGGAGAATTACTCTCAGTCGCGTGAAATTAGCATCCAAACTACTTCCAGCCTCGCAATTTCTAGAGCACGAAGCAAATCCCCGTGCATTATCCAAAGTTTCCATTCTGGCTCTTGTGTGCCCAGTCGCAGAGATGTGCCGAGACACTTGCCACTGGGAGGGGTTTGACCATTTGACGAACTACTATTACTAAAAAAAGAAAAAAGTAACGAAAAATACTTTGACCATTTCTCTTTCAGCATGGCTGACTTTTGACCAACTTTCTTGCAGTTTTGAAAATATTGGGGGACGTGACGCCCCCATGTCCCCCATCATAGCAATTTTTACTTTTTTACTATTGTTAGTATTGCATTGTAAACGGAGGGACCCTTATAAACGAGCATCTTTTCTGAAGGGCCCCCCTACGAGAAGAATTTTAAAATGAAATGAAATCATCACATCCCTGCCCAACAGATCGGGGACCTCGATATCTGGGAGATCAGAAAATTCTGGAATGCAAAATAAATGTGAATGTAAACAGTTTTGACGTAGTAAAACAAGCACAGCGTATCGCAATTTCGTTTTTGCTGCAAATTATAGGCAATTCACTTGCTAAAATCTGCTGTAACAAAATATAGAATTTATCAAACCAGCGTTGAGTTCTAGGCCCGAATGCGGAAAAGATTGGAATTGAACGCGCAACGTCCATTTATATTATGTATTCTTGATTACAATATTTTCGAAAGGTGCCAAAAGCTCATCCAGCATGGAGCCCCTTACCAGCGCATGCGTAGATGAAAGACTATAGATTTATAGAGCACTGTGAGCGCTCACTTGCTTATCAGAACCGATCAGAACTCATTAGCTACACTAGTAGCTAGGCCTCCATGAGTCGTCCTCATACAGCCCGTCGCGAAATGTAAACTCAATAAGGTCTCTGACTAGATTAGGAGCCTTGTCGTAATGAGCTTATTTTTTGCTATATATATAGACTGCGCAGTGTAGAAGCATGGATCACTAGGTAATAAATGATGCCCTTGTTTCTCCCATGGTTTGCCGCAGTCTAATGCCTATTTTGATAGCGAATATTACCGCCTTTCCGGCAGTGTTCTGTTCCTATAATGCAACTGACGTCAACGGAGCCATGTAGCTGTTATTAGGCTAATTTCTAAGCTTTGCATGACGTATAGAATATTCATAACTCCTTGTTATGATAATTATTTCTCTGTGCCCATGACGCTAGCCACAAAGCTTGAATTTTTGCTAATCGTTACATGTCATAGATGTCAAAACGTGAATTTTTTGTTGATTTTTGATTGGAGCATGAAAACGAAAGGGTAGACTGGGGGGCTCCTATTCGCAAAATAAAAGGTTTATTTTAAAATAGCTAAAATTTTCACCTACTTAAATTATTTCATTTAGCTATATTTGATTTGATCATTGAGCTTTCTTTACAATATAAAAATGCTCCCTTGCGCAGGGGCCGCGCAATAGGGGACCGGGGGGTCATGCCCCCACTTTCTTTGGTAAACAATGTTTTTAGTATGCAGGATATATATACCCTAAACCCAAAACTGATTTTTCTTTGGTGTGCCCCCTACTTTTAAAGTCAATGCGCGGCCCCTGTTGCCGACCTTGCTTAGGTAAAAGTTGCGTACCCTTTAAATCTCCGTAAATGTTTTTCGCAAACTCATGCTATATCAACGCAACTTCGAACGGAACAATTTATGGCGCATAGCTGACTGCTGCATAGTCCTGGAGGGGTAGAACTTGTTTGTATCTTCACTTTGGAGTGGTCAAGAATCTTATCATCATATTGCATCTGCTTGGGGGCGGACAGAATCATGCAAGGCATTTGATCAGGGGGTGTTGTCCCTGTGCTCCTGCAGTTACACGCCTGCTTTATCACTGATGCCGATTATGATTATGTAGGTCAGGGATGTGCCGATGGGGGATATCGCCCCCCAGCATTTTCAAATTTGTAAGAAAGTTGGTCAAAAGTCTGCCATGCTGCAAGAGAGGTTGCCACAGTATTTTCTGTGACCTGTTTTTAGTAACAATAGTTGGTAAATTGGTCAAAACGCCCTCCCCAACAGGAGGTGCCTCGTCACATCACTGATGTAGATAGCAGAGATGAGACATTCAGCTGATGTTACAAAGGTGGATAGACGAGACTTGGGGCAGCACTCAGCACCATAGACATATCTATAACCAGCACTCTCAAAAATGACTGCCTCCCGACTTCCCGGTTTTGAGGGGCTAAACTAAGGACACTACACTCCAGTGACCCAACGGAGACACTCGGGGCATTAAGGGTTCATAAGACTGGGGCCCTATTTTGGCTTTCACACCAAATAATGCTAAATACTTGCTTCTCCAAAATCACTGAGGGGCCCTTTGAGACTTCAAAACTAGAGGGCCCTTGTGAGTGAGTTGTCTTTACCTCAGAGCCCAGAAAAGTCACTGCTCCACTGTAGGTATGGAGATTATACGTAAGGAAGTGGCTGCCAGAGAAGGTTCGACTTTTTTCTGGACTCCGCCTTACTCTAACCTATGTCTGTCATGCCACTGCTACTCTTTCTTGACATGCTCATTTATCGAAGCTTCAAACACTGCGTCTATAAGCTGCTGATCCGCGTAAACGTCATTTACCATCTGCTACACGATGTGTCCTTATCTGAGAGAAACATCGTTCGGCCTATTATGGAGCACGTGCGTCAGCTGACAATCATAAAATTCTGCAAATGTTTAGAAAGCGCGTGCTCGTTATTGACTGTCTTTGTACACCAGCTGTGAATAAATCCTCTTATCTTAAGACCAGAATAAGCTTTTTACTTCTTTAGCTTCTTTGTTTCACTTATTTCCAAGATTTCATCCTTTATGATAAGCTGTTTCGTTTTTCCATATGTTTATAGCGTCCTCTATAATTGCAATGATCTCTTGTCGTCAATTGTGACGCGCGAAGAAGATTATCCATTTTTAGAAAACTTTGCTGTGGTTTTGCTTCTAATTTTCTCCCATATATGATTGAAGCATGAGCGAGGTAGCATAGTGGTTAGCGCGCATGCCTCCCATGCGAAAGGGCTACGGCTCGAGCCCGACTCGATTCCCTGGCTGAACGCTCGCTCACTGTTCATCCAGCAGCAAATGGGCACCCAGCGGGGACACTGGGAAGATAAAGGCGGCGAGGAAAGGAACTGACCATCCTACCTCACATGCCAATAGTTCAGCATAAGTGTCCTCTCTAACAGGCACTCCCTTACGTACGAAAGTATACGGGAATACCTTTACTTACTTTTATATGATTGAAGGAATGCAATGTGCCCTGATAATCTTTGCCCCCACCCGGATTAATTTACCATTTCTACGAATTGGTTTCTTTGAAAGAGCATGCAGGAGGTTCGTACGCTCATTTTTATCAAGAAATATTTGGCAATATCAAGAAGTAATTGTTATGTACACATTTTTATAAGAAACAAGTGTCCTGCCTTCAGCCTGGATATTTCTTAGTATTTCGTCAAATAAAGTCGTTTCTCAATTGTTTCTTAAATGCCAAGGATTTCCAAAAACAATAACAACCCAGATTAGGCAAATATGATGCAAAAAGTAGGATGTTCAAGCTTTGTGAGTAATGGATGATGTTTCTGTTTTGTTTCTAGCTTCATTGAAAATTTTCTTGTATAAATAGTCTGCTCAAGTTAACATTTGAAATTCAGCCTGCCTGTGTTTCTAAATGTTTCTTAATTTCTGCCTAATTTCAGCTTCATATTTCTTATGGATAGGCTTCATATACGAATAAAAAGTGTACATGCGTGCCTTGGATAAATCCATACAGCTCAATACATCTTGAATATCTCCCCATAGTTTTAAATTGCATGTTTCCGCAGACTGTTGTTTAGTTGCTTTATCTTTCTATCTGTGTATTTTTATCTTTGTATTTGCTAAGCATATATTATGTATTTTGGTACGTTTATCTCAATTTCAATTGTAAATTCCATGCATCTGGCTAACTGTATTTTAACTATTTATCTTTTTCGTATGCAAAATGAATTGATGACGATAAAGATGACAATGGTGGTGACGATTTTGGTCATGATCAAGATTATGATGATAATGATGGTCATGTTGATGCTTAAATTAATTCCTAGTCTCTAAGCTACTGGTTTCTTGTTTAACAAAAATCCTAATTTTCTTTGGAACTGAATAGTACTGGGGGTCCGATTGCAGATTTTTGCAAATTTCATAAACCATTTCCATTTATTCCACCCCCCACGACTACGCATTTTGAAAAATCCAATCCCCCCCCCCATTTTACTAACCTAAAGAGTTCAAAGTTTTAGAAGGATAAGTACGTAAAACACATTGACTTTGTGAACTCAAATCAATAATAACAACTAAGGAAACCAAAGCAAACTTTTTACCCTATACCTACAAAATGTGTCGCCGTACTGTCTACTGAACATTGNCGCTCACTGTTCATCCAGCAGCAAATGGGCACCCAGCGGGGACACTGGGGAGATAAAGGCGGCGAAGAAAGGAACTGGCCACCCTACCTCACATGCCAATAGCTCAGCATAAGTGTCCTCACTAACAGGCACTCCCCCACGCACGAAAGTATACGGGGCTACCTTTACTTACTTTTATATGATTGAAGGAATGTAATGTTCCCTGATAATCTTTGCCCCTCCCCCGGATAAATTCACTATTTCAACCAACGAATTGGCTTCTTTGAAAGAGCATGCAGGAGGTTGGTACGCTCATTTTTATCAAAAAATATTTAGTATTTGGCAATATCAAGAAGTATTTGTTATGCATGCATTCTTATAAGAAACAAGTGTTCTGCCTTCAGCTTGGATATTTCTTAATATTTCGTCAAATAAAGTCGTTTCTCAATTGTTTCTTACATGCCAAGGATTTCCAAAAAACCCAGATTAGGCAAATATGATGCAAAAAATAGGATGTTCAGGCTTTATGAGTAATGGATGATGTTTCTGTTTTGTTTCTAGCTTCATTGAAAATTTTCTTGTACAAATAGTCTGCTCAAGTTAACATTTAAAATTCAGCCTGCCTGTGTTTCTAAATGTTTCTTAATTTCTGCCTATTTTCAGCTTCATATTTCTTATGGAAAGGATTCATATACGAATCAAAAGTGTACATGCGTGCCTTGGATAAATCCATACAGCTCAATAAATCTTGAATATCTCCCCATAGTTTTAAATTACATATTTCCGCAGACTGTTGTTTAGTTGCTTTATCTTTTTATCTGTGTATTTTTATCTTTGTATTTGCTAAGCATATATTATGTATTTTGGTACGTTTATCTCACTTTCAATTGTAAATTCCATGCATCTGGCTAACTGTATTTTAACTATTTATCTTTTTCGTATGTAACATGAATTGATGACGATAAAGATGACAATGGTGGGGACGATTTTGGTTATGATCAAGATTATGATGATAATGATGGTCATGTTGATGTTTAAATTAATTCCTAGTCTCTAAGCTACTGGTTTCTTGTTTAACAAAAATCATAATTTTCTTTGGAACTGAATAGTGCTGGGGGTCCGATTGCAGATTTTTGCAAATTTCACAAACCATTTCCATTTATTCCATACCCCACAACTAAGCATTTTGAAAAACCCAACCCCCATTTCACTAACCTAAAGATTCCAAAGTTTTAGAAGGATAAGTACGTAAAACACATTGACTTTGTGAACTCAAATCAATAATAACAACTAAGGAAACCAAAGCAAACTTTTTGCCCTATACCTACAAAATGGGTCCCCGTACTGTCTATTGAACATTGACCCCCCAACGATAAACACCCTCAATTTATACGTATTTAGCAAAAGCACCAACTCTCTCTCTTTATTATACCCCCTTCTGTTTGGTACAAAAGAGTTGATGTTTACCATAACATTAAATAAGTGGTAATTTCTATTTCATTATAAAGCCTTTATTAATATAGTTGGCAGTCGTTAGTATGGATTCATGGTGTCAAATCTCATATCTTTTGCAGAGTACTTCTTAACCAATAAAGCACATGAATACTTTTATAGCCAGCATCCGAACCATCCAACTCTGTAATCCTCAATGAGCTCAGCGCTCCAAATTAGCAAAAGATGGCAAGTGTTTGTGAAAACAAAGAGTAAGGTTAAAACAATAATATCATTGGGTTGAAGCTACTCTGCGGCACACCGCTGATATCGTCTCGCAGCACATCGGTTGCGGAGCACTGGCCTAGCCCAACGTATTCTTAAATCGAGGCAACCGGAGTGATTTCTCATCGCTGGCATTTGAATTAGGACTGCTGAAAAAGACAGGTAATCACTAGAAAAGCAAAGACCATTTCATGCCTCAAATCGCCAAAATTAAAAACGGATTCGAGGCGGGAGGCATGCAGTTTAGGTTATAATTTACTACAAAGCTTGAGAATTATTGCCACTCTGCAATCTATATTGCCCATTCCTCCGCTACTGACACCAGTTTCGCAGTGGAACTGCATTGGTGTGCAGGTGGATGTTTGTAACACTATGCATGCACAGCAGTCTCGATGCGGAGAGGAGGCGGGATAGAACTGGATTGATCTGCAGGTGTCTATTCGCAGCGCTAGGCTGCAGCTGATTTATCTAGCGAGAAAGCCTTATCTATTAGAAATCCATTTGTTTGTTTTCATTGCAAAGGAAATGCATGATATCAGATAACTACTAATCTATCTATGTTTATCCATGAAAATACAATCAGATCTTTCTTTTCGCTTCTTTGCTTAAGTTTGTACATCAAAAATGATTAAAATTTGTGCCTTTTTTAGTGCAGGCATAATAACTATCTAAATAAGGCCTATAATGAACAAGCTATGAGTTTTAATTTATATCTGAAGACAAGATTCCTCGCGATTAAAAATATTATTGGTAGTTTCAGATTGAATAGCCACTTTCTTTTAATGTTTGAATCTTCGATGTTTTGTCTTTATGGCAAAGACTAAGGCATCATGTGTAAGAGGAGCGTGCGATGTTCTGGAGCAGATGCTGCATAAATTATCGAGTTTATTAAAAGTTAGCGAAAAAATTGCGAAAAACATTTGCAGTACCTTTAAGCAATCGTATTGCTAGGTTCCAAATGTCACCAAATGAACTTTCAGTAAATTCGTGTAATATTCCAATTTATTGCAGTTTTCATGACTTTCACCTCAAAATATTGATTATTGTGAAAAGGCTATCACCTTCCCCAAATCTCAGCGCTAGGCTGCAGCTGAGAAGGTATAGACGTGATTTATCCCTTTTATTCCATACTTCTGGTGAAAGAATGTTGCTTGAGCTAAATACCTATCGTAAAGACTCGATTAAGCCCTCACCCTCGAGCTGCTGTCTGACAATTAAGGCCCGACCATCGAATAACTCTACATGGGGCTATCTGGCTCAGCATAACACAGGCCAAAATCAACGAATGACTGTCTTAGCGACTTTCCCTGTCTTCATTCAATCTCTCTATGCTTTTGAATCACAATGCATTAGAGTTTTTATCTTTTCTAGCAGCTTTTTAAAGAATATTCGACCTCCTTTACTTTTGGTCACCATGTGGTAGACATCTGGACGCGTAGATTTAAACAAGCTCTCCTCTCGATTAAGCCCCCCAGGGACTTAATCGTGTCGTCATGGTACTTAACGTAGTGTGACATTGCTGATATTTTTTGTCACAAACTCAAGAGTTGCAATAAGAGAGAACATTCTTTGCACAAGTCTTGCAGACTTTTAAAAGAATAGCTACATGAAAACTAATGAAGAGTTCAAATTCTACCCTCAACCTCCATGACACCTGTGGCACATTTGCTCGACTTTGTACTTGCTTTCTACATCTCTCCTGACACTTTCTCCTCTCTCCAACTTCAACTCTAACTCCAACTCCAACTCTAACCCTCAACTCTCCCTCTCAACTCTAACTTAAGCTATATATATGTATATATATGTATATATATATATATATATATATATATATATATATATATATATAATAAATGCGAATAAACGTAAAATGATGACTAAGGATTACTCATAATTACAAACTATACGAAACTAAGCTATGAATGCGTGGGAAAGGAAGGGAAGGGCATGCATAAATAATACAACTAATGATGTAAAACTAATATAACATTAACTACGGTAAAACATACATGAATAAACTAATGATAACCAGGGTATCGATACGGCCTAACAATACTTGGAAACTCCCGCATCTACAATCTGAACAAAAGAAGAGGAGTGCTCAATCATTACACTGCAAACATTATGCAAACATTGACGCACAAGCTAGCTTAAGAGCAATACTATATAGATACTATACAAAGCAAACAAGCATAAAATGGATAACCTAATTAAATACACTACGCAGGAGCATACTAGGTATGTGACAATTATACTTATCTCTATCTTTAGTTAGTACACAATTGGCTAGTCTGCTAGAAGAGTTAAATTCTGACACCCACTTTTAGAGAGGTATAATAAAGAAAGGATACACATTTTGTTGGAAATACCCAAATGGGTGCTAGAACTTTATTCAAAAGCTGATATTTGGGGGGCTGCTAATAAATGGAAATGGCAGAATAAAGACGACGAGATAAGAGGCATGGTTGCATTATTAAACGACATTTCCAGAATTATTTAGACATAACCATGATATGCGACAAGCCCAGATGTTTCAGACCAATCACTGCATCAATCATAGCTAGTGGTGAATGGAAATGGGTGGTGAAATTACTGAAAATTTGCGACTGGGAGCTCCTACTATTTGCGTGCCAAAGAGTAAAGACCTACAACTAAGTACAACGCCAATTGATATTGAACCAAGGATTTCCCCTTTGTGAAAGCGAGGGATGCTACCTTGGTTTCTATAGTATTGTGTCGTCCATTTCGAGGGCTATGCTACGGAGCATTATAAGATAGGATCTCACAAGCGGTAAATTTGATGTTGTACAATGGGTGAATGACCCCCTTATTGCATCTGCAATGAATGTAGCAGATACTAGCTATGGTTTATGCAGTGATGTGCTTATGGAGGAGAAATGATGCTCCCACCCCACCCCAATGTGTAGGAAACTGCAAGAGGTTGGCCATTCCTACAAGAGTTTTAGGATTACATTTGTCATAGTGTACCGTAAATTCCCAAATATAAGCCCTCCCGAATATAGGCCCCCATAAACTAACCCATATATCCTTCCGAATATAAGCTCCCCCGAGTTAAAGTCCAAAGCTTGTATTTAGGATTTTGTGTGTATAATTAGTATTCAATGGAAAAAATGTTTCCAAAGGCAGTATAAATATATCTACTGTTATCTTGTGCTCTGAATGTCCTATTTCTTCACAAAACCTTTGTGTAGATCATTTTTGTTCTGTTTTACCCCATGTGCCTTGCATTTACTTTTGTTCTTCTGTGAAGTTTTACACATTAGATGTTGTTATTAGTCTCTCTGACTGGATACCTAATGGTGAATTTTTTGGCATACACAAGTAGCATGTTAACCCAAAAGATCCTCCGAATGTAAGCCCCCCCCCCCACCGAGAATAAGCTTCCCCAGTGTACAAGGCAAAATTGTATGCTTTAATAGACTGAAAACCAATTAGCCAAATGAAACAATGTATTTTATTGAAAAGTTTACAAACAATTTTAGATAGATAATGTTAGCACAATATTTAATTTTACTAGGGGCAACTAATTCGCGAAAATCAAAGATGGAGAAGTGACAATGCTGTCATTTCTCCTCCGGCCAGCAAGGAAAGGAGTTGTCATTTCCATTTGTTAGTTGAAAGCTTATGCATCGTTGTCCAAAAATAAATATCAGCCTCAGCCTTGTTCTTAATTTGCCCCTAAATTTAGGCTCGTGTTTTTATAAAATTGTTCTTAACAAAAAGAGTGTAGGCCCATCAAAATATGCTTACGAACCTCTATAGGCCCAGGGCTTACATTCGGGATTTTACGGTATATACCTAATTACAATGCATTCATTTTTCTAAGAATAAAGTTTTTAAGAATTTTGAGGTTCAAAGTAGCTGAAATTTAATAACAATTTAGGAATAATGCAAGACTCAAGTTTCAACAAGACTTAGAATTTTTGTACATCTGAGCTATAGGACTGCTTGTAAATTAACTTTTTCACAATCGATGAAATATTTGTTATTCTACTCTAGTTTTGTTTTGCCTTATGATAAAGTAAGACATCAATGAAGATTTGAATATAGTCCTTGAATTTTCAGACGTAGCTACACTTTCGATATTTAAGAATAATTTAAGAACAATCTAAGGTTCAAAACCTAAAAAAATTAAGAATATTGAAGCTAATGAATATCAGGCCGAATTAAGTACTTATTTAGAAGGTACTTGGATTACATTTAGGGTATAATGGTTCTAATTCGAAGAGTCAAGTCATTAATTTAACCTTTAAGAAAACATTAACAATTTTTATAGCTTTTAGGAGCTTCCAATGCTTTAGTAGTGTGCATTTTTTGAAATGTATTCATTGCTGGACATGCACAGCTAACAATGTTTATAATCATTAACTATATCAGTCTGAAAATCTTAAGCAATAAGAATTTTTCGTTTTGCAAGAAGAACCTACTGTTTATCAATTTGAAAAATAGTTTTATGGACATGATGCGTAATTCAAGAAAAACACCCTGCAGGCTCACATTTTTGCAGGTTCCTATGTGCGGAGATTCATTACTTTATATTACAGAGAATCTCTTAATTATATCATTAAATTTATTATAGCAGGATTATATCGTATTCTATAGGATTCTTACTACATCTTTCATTCCTTTTATGGTTTGTTCGTGCCTCAAGCATGTAGCCAGAGGAAATGTCCTGGAGGGGCATAACCTACTTGTGTTATCACTTTGGGAGTCAAAAACCTCATTTCATAATGTGAATGTCCTGCCCAATAATTCTCCAGGGGGTTAAACCATGCAAAAATTTTATTTGGGGAGCACTGCCCCCCCCCATTCCTTCTGCAGTCACGAGTCTTTCGTGCCCACAGCTATTATAATGATTTTCACGGCTCAATGTTAAGAACTCGTTTCAGACGGTTGTATTGTAATCTTTAA
>OLMO02000302.1:9265114-9283384 GCA_900291935.2 Cassiopea xamachana
CCTACCATTGACAAATTACGCTACTGTTGGTAAATCCTTTCGAAATTAGACACTATCATTGAAAAAGACGTTTCGGGGGCATTCTTGTACCACCTTCAGTTAGATATGAAAATAAAGAAAAAGGGGTTATATAATCTAAGTGGGAACCAATAGAACGTACAAATTAGGGTGTGTAAACATGCAGAAAAGGCACAGGGTATGTAAAGTGAATATAACAGCCAATAAATGCTTATCTAAGGAGCTAACGTTAAGTGGATAAATTCTACGTAACTAAAGATGAGGCAAGTATGCTCCGAAACGTCTTTTCAATGGTAGTGTCTAATTTCTAAAGGATTTGTCAGTGGTAGCGTAATTTGTCAATGGTAGCGTCTAATTTCGAGATGATTGGTCAATAGTACCGTAAATTGTCAATAGTATCATCTAATTCGAAAGACTTCTCAATGGTATTATACTTTGTCAACGGAAGCGTCTGCTTTATAAGTGGGATGAAAATGTAAACTAAAAATCTTAATTATGATTCTCGTTGTGCCCCCTATTCTTCAATGCTCATTTTATAGTCATTACCTACATAATCGCATGTTGTCCAACAGTTTTAACAAAGAAAAAGAATTTTCGTCAATCAATTTGGTCTTGCAATAAAAACGTAGCCCAAAAGTAGGCAGTGCCGTTAGTTATTCAGCGTTTTTTTAAAGACATAGCGTCTTGCTTTTATCGACGTGATAATTTATTTCTTTGCATGTAAAGTATTATTCTCAAGCATATCTATCAAGCAAATAGCAGTAAAACCATTTGAATGGCACAGATTTTGCTAGAATTAATGAAAAGAAGAACTAATATCACCAGCTTACTTGGAGAAAGGTTTTTCTTAGGGGAATGATAAAACCGGTCGAATTACAAAATATTTGAATTACAAAGGTTCGAATTATAGAGATATTCTTGTTAGTGTTTGGTAGTAGAATTTCAAGGGACATGAGAATTCTTTTTGAGTTAGTAAGGGTATGAACTACACGAGTTCGAAATAGACAGGGTTTACTGTATTTAAAAAAATAAGATGGATCGACAATTCCACAGTTAAATCTGTAGGCTCATAAAAATAATAATACGCTAACTGCTCAAGGAATCTGCTTTTCAGTGCAACGACTTTTGTGCAACATCATAGTACTGAAATAAATTCAAGTTTATTCCAAGCAGTGGCAGTTGTTCAAAAATGTCAAAGGGAGCAAAGGGGCTGAATTTGCCGAGCATTTTTAGAAGAAACACGTGTATTTGACGAATACTTGGGAATATTTGTAGATTGTATGTGTTTCCGATGAGAAAAGGTGTATAAAGAAATTGAGGTTCAAGCAAAAAAGTGATTTTCTTTTTAAATAATCGTGCATTTAGCCTTTGTTCAACTACTTTTACCGAGAATTTGTCGACTCTATGGCTCCTGGGGGGCACTTTGCCTCCTCGTCCCCCCTTAATATCCGCTACTGATTCCAGATATGCAACTGCAAAGGACACCAGAGCAATGCTTCCAAATGAAAATTCTGGCATGATTTTGCCCCTTCCAAACAAGCTTTAACTTGGAGATTACATACAAGAGCATCGTGGCCGGTGGACGGGGGGCGGGGCCATGGCCCCCAACGTTTCCAAAGTTGTCAGATTTTCGCAATTTTAATGCTTCGTCTGAAAAATTTCGGACTTTGCTGTTGGAAAAGATAAGGTTTCGAATTTTATCGGAAAATCTTTGAACTTGCCCCCTCCTCTATAGGTGCCACCACACCTCTGGGGTACATGCTCAGAAAAACCTCTTGCATCTTCAAGTTGATGGTACAAGCAGGTTTTGCCCCTTCAGATTGTGCATGGATTCATCCCCTTCCAACTACGAGCTTGGTTTTTTCTAGATTGGTTCACAGACAAAGTGGCGTAGAAGATAGAGCGAACGATGCGATACTATAAACCCTGGTAGATGTAAAGTGGAATTTACCTGGTTGAATCTACATTGTAGAATATGTTTATGTTGTTTTGCATCTTGATTCGCTTGAGTTGACTATCAACAACTATAAAGACACCGGTACGGCCATTGCCAGACGAGCAGTGCACAACCTAAAATGCAAATTATTACGTAAGATATGCAAATAAGATAATAGATTATCATAATAGGTAATTTCACTTATAAAATTATCTATATTTTCGTTCTCTCTCTTTTCCACCAGTCATCCAATTCTTTTCATGCCCATCATTCGTTTTCTCTTTTTTTCAAGTACCCTAGTAGCTGTCAGTCTTTCTTTCTCTTGTTTGTCATTTTTATCCAAGGGTTGTGCCAGAGGAGGGCTAGGGGTTATAGCCCCCAGTCGGAACATGCTAGCCCCCTATGAGAAGATAAAACGCTATTTTTTTCGAAGATTTTTGGCATTAATAGTACCCTGACGACGGTATTTTAGCCACCCGTCGGAAGAATCAGCCCTATAAAGAATTTGTACTTATGGGTAACCCCTCGCACACCTACTGGTGACTCTGATTTCCTTGTGAGAGAATGCCATAAATGAATTACTTCAATTACTGATCAGGTTCTATATTCTCGAGGACTGTAATATTCCAAATAACTTCAAGCTATAATTCATACACATCAGGTTTGTGTTCACAATACTATATCTAATTGCGTTACGCATTGCCCCTAAAGGCGTTATTCATGGGACTCCAAATATTGTAAATGGATGTCCATATAAGATGCAATTTCTTATAAGCCCGACATAATTTCTTATGTCGGAGAATTACTGCCACCACCCCTATTTTTATCGTTTTGTCATCCAGTCTGCATGTGCTCATTTTCGGCATGGAAAATGTAAATTCTAAGCTAAATATCATCTTAGCTAAACAGAAACTCAATAGTACTTTCAAACATGCAAGGCAAGGCATCCATTGAGAAACAACGGCAACAATAAATGGTAAGCAATAAATTCTGTTTCAATTAGGCCACAGCAGAACTCACAATTGGATGTGTATTGTTGATACTGAAGAAGGCGACTGTCTTTACGAACTCCAGAAACGAGGTTGGGTGGACTGGAACTGCATTTTTTGTAGGCCAAGAATGATACTGAAACTGCCAAACCATTCTACTCTCTTCGCTTCCAATACGTCGTACTTCAAAGCGTCGAATACAATAGTCCGCATACTTCGCAGCATCCATAATTTTCACGATTACCTTTCCATACTCATGTTCGCTTTCTTCGGGCCAGTATTTGCAGCAAGCTGTATCATCTTGCTCTTTTGTATTAACAATCTGTGTAAAATTTGATAGGAAACTGGTTGAGAAAGAAAGTCTCACCGTAATAATACCTATACAATCTTACTAGCGTATGAAAGAGGGTGTTGTTAGCGCCTCTATATATGGAGTTGTGTTATTTACCGCACATACCAGAGGTGTCAAACATCCGGCCCGCCAAGGCCTTCAATGTGGCCCGCGAAGGAATTTTGAATAAACTGAAACCTAGGTAGACTCCTCTCGCCTGCTCTCGGCCACTGTCAGTTTGGGGTGAGTGGCCAAGCAGCCCAGCCAGTTCCATCAGCTGAACTGAAGTTATTCATGGCTGTGTACTGTCAGAAACTGGATGGGCGACCTTCCAGATGAACGACCAAAACAACTCACTCCACCGTCCTTCGGAAGGGACGTTAAACTAGGGGTCCCATGCCTGGATGCGGCATGCATAGTAGGCCTAAATTAGCTGAAAAAGCTAGGAAGCCCCATAGTTAAAATTAGTAAACAACAAAACAGCAACAACCTACTCCGCCGCCGTGACGTCATAATGTGTCTCATGTGGCTCCTGGGCCAAATTGAGTTTGACATCCCTGGTCCATACCAAGAAATGCAATTCTATGATCAAGTGTGTATGAGGCAGGCGCGTAAATCAGGGAGCCGGGATCGCGGCAATGCTGTCGAGCTAGTCATCTCTCTCGTAAATAGGCAAGGTGCCGAGTTGTATATTTATATTTGTGTACATGTATGTATGTATATGTCAATATATTTTACGAATTACTAGCCTCTCCATGCAAGATCCTACCAGAAGATTACCCGTTACTATTACATGGGCTTGGAAATTGCAAAGAAGGGGTGGAAGCAAAGGAAGCAAAGGCGAACGGCAATTTACAGTTAAATCTTTCAACTGACTTTATTTTAGATAACAAAGGTAGCAGAAAATTTATTTCAAACTGAAAAACTGAATTAAAATCAACAGAGTAATCAAGAAGGGTACTAGAGAATGATGTGACCGACATAAACCGCTTATGAACAAGTGATAATACTACTTACCATAACTATATAGCTTACTTCTTGTTCCCAGACCATTCTCCAAAAATCCGATATAGTTTCTGGCAGAGGTGCCTGGGTTGCAATGTAAGCCTTAGGCTTTTCTATGCCGTCAACAAAATTCGCATTGATATACGTCGTATCGTGCTTGCCATTTTGAAGCAGAAGAGCAACCCTTGTACTATCAAAAGTTGGCACATTGGCATACCTGTTCTTCGCAGAATTAGAAGATCGATTTCCAAAAGAGAATGCTTGACTGCTTGGTTCCTTTAGTCTTGCCCATTCAGAATTGAAACCTTGGCTATGCTGAAACTTCATTGCAGAGACATGATCAAAGAAAGTGTCAGTCGATACGGGCAATTCATGTTCTGCAAATCAAAAGCTTCATCGAATTACAGGATTTTAATGCAGCATTACTGCAAAAATAATCTTGAGATCCCTTTAGGTATCACGGTGAGGACATGCCTTTCCTGCTCTATACCCCTCGAAGCTCAAAACAGGAATGCCAAAGACGCTGGTTGGTATAGCTATATTGTCAACAGTTCACATGCTGTTGAAAGATGCACCAGATACGATTTTGACTTTCACTTTGAAAACTTTAAATTTAGGAGCTTCTCTTCATATCCAATCCTTAAAATAACTTATGACATTTCAAAAATTCTTTAATGCATGTTAATCAAACATAGCAATATAATATAGCATAGTATAATATATTATTATACAATATTATATAGTGCAATAAAATATAATATAATATAACATAACATGATATAATAATATAATATAATATAATATAATATAATATAATATAATATAATATAATATAATATAATATAATATAATATAATATAATATAATTTAATGATATGTATAGTACAATTTAACATAGAATAATACATAATAAAATATATATTATGTAATAAAGCATGAAATAATATATGTAATAATATTGTATAATGTAATATAAGATGATACAATATGATACAATATTATATGATATAATATAATATAGTACAATAAAATACAATATTATATAATATAGCATAATATAATAAAACATGGTAATGCATTCAGGTGTATGTATTCATTTTATGGAAAGATGAGAGTTTAATCCCAAAGAAACTCACCAATCAACATCAAATGATGGCTTCGTCTTTCTTTCTGTGACAAATCATTCTGGTCATATCGTCTCTCTTTCCTCCAAACATAAATACGAAGAGCAAGAAAGAAGATGATGATCATACCAAGCAACGCACCAACGATAATTGCCGTTAACTTAACAACGTACATTGTTCCCCTCAACCCATCGCCTCCATCAATTGGGCTGCAGTCTGCGGAGAAAAAATCCAGTTCATCCGAAGCTAATGGGAGGGAGCTATTGCATATCTGAAGAAAACAGCAATGGTAACAAAAATGAATTCATATGAATTAGTATTAGAGAGGAAAGCCAATGACTAAAAATAAGAGCTTTAGACATCAGATAAAAATATATAACACTAAAAGACCAGTTTATTCGAAGGTGTGTGTAGAAGCTCTCATTTTGCTCTGCGGAGTTGAAGGTGTAATTGCAATCATGATACGTCACTTGGTCGAGAAGGACCCAATTTGGACAGTTGCATATACCACAAGGAAGAAGAATTTTAGAGATCATGAAGACTGAAAGAATAGGCAAAGCATAAACTAACAATGAATAAAGTACAATAGGTACTTGGCTTTTTATTCTGTCATTTCCTCTCATTCACTACGCTGTAGCGTCAGATTCAGGAAAAAACTATGACCCCACGACTGTGAAACGGAGAAATGTTCTAGTTGCTTATGTCATTTATGAGGAACAAGGATGGCATTACCGGGGGGTATTGGAGCGCTGTAGCCCCCACTATTTTACTGAGCCCTTCCCCCTCGGCATCTAAATTTCTATGAACTGTCGGCATTTTCATAATACCCAAGAGCTTCCTTTTTAGCATTTCTAGCCAATACGATAGATGTTGTCTGTTAAAATTCTTTGACGCCGCTCGCTGTCGGCACTTTTTCAGCATTAGCCCCCCTTCCCCCCCCCGTATTTTTCTCTGGCACTACCACTGATGAGGAAAGTAGAGCTATTTTACCAAAAGAATTCAGTTTAACGAGAGATTTTTGGGCAATATGACACTAGGCTGTTTCTAACACGGCATACAGGATTTTTGGTTAGATTGGCTACAGTAAAAACTTACACCTACAGCTTGAAATTGTATATTCTGACTTCAAATGATTAGAACCTTCTCAGCCTGATAGTCCAACTAGGTTCTTATAAAATGGTTCATTTCTTATTACCCCTACCCATTCCAATTAAGCATACACTACTTTTGGATGATCCATGAAAAGAGGATTGGTTAAAAGACTGAGCATCTTTCCCAGTACTGGGAAATATGCTCAGTATTTTCACCAATCAAGTCCTTTCATGAATCCTCCGAAAATATGCATAATTGAAATGAATAGTTTTATACATATGTTTTGATCCTTAAAGCTTTAGGTGGTTGAGTATGTTGCCATAGTATTTGAATGTTACATGATCGATTATCCCTTTTTCTAGCATTTGCATTAGACCCTCTAGTAAGAACCAGCACCCTGATTACTTCGGTTGGCTTACTAGTAAGCAAATGATTGATACAGAAACCGTAGAAATTGTCTGTAAGGCTCTTCATAATGAAGCGCCTAAATGTCTAAAAAAATTATTTCATAATCTGTCTGATATGCAAAATAGGGAGCTACGTAGTGCAAAAGCAGATCTTCATATTCCCATGTTAGCACACTCCTGGGACAGAAAAGCTTTGCCTGCAAAGGAGTATGTATATGGAACAACCTTATATAGGACACAAAAACAAGGATATCGATCTCCGCCTTTAAAGCAAAACTGAAAGTATGAAGAAGCTATAATGGCCACTTTGATTTTCCATATTTTATCACTTACCTGGCTTAATTTATTCTGTTTTCTTTTCATATTTATTGTAATTAGCTGTTTCGTGTAATTAGTGTAAAACAGTGCAGGTTTGTAACTTAATTCTTTTTTGTTACCTCTACCCTGTAGAAAAAGTTTTTAAATGAAATGAAATGAAATCACTCAAGAACACGAGCAGACTTGTTTCAGAACTATAGGTTCTTATATTCAGGTTGTTACTATCTTTAATTAACTTTTGTAGGATATATGCAGATGCTATACTATATGTGGAACGGTTAACCTGTTGAAATATTTGGAAAGTACTAAAGTATCAGTTAAATAACTGTATACTAGTTTTAATGTATTTTTCAAAGCCATAGGCCTCCAACTTTGCTATGAATAAATCATGCGATTTACAGTCATATGCTTTAAACAAATCAATCAGGATAGTACGAACAATGCCATTAGTACAAAGGCACCTTTTCCAAATTTCGATTGCACGAAATAAGGCCTGATGGGTGCTATATCCTTGCCTGAAGCCGGATAGTAGGGGAAATACTATTCCATTAAAGTGGCTGTTCATTTGCACTCTCATGCTTTGTTCATATATTTTGGACAGAGCTGCCAAAATACTAATTGGTCTGCAATTTCGCTTACAGCTTGGATTACCCATTTTAAATATAGCTGAGACATCAGCTTTCTTTAATTCATCCAGAAAGGAACAGTTATATATAGCTGCATTTATGTAATGAGTTAGATATTGCCATGTGCTTTCTTTGGCCATCTTGATTATCTTAGTGGGTATATTTCCACTGGTAGATTTGCTCAGGCTACGTGTTCACGGGACCGGCCGAATATTTGAGCGGCCAAATATTAAATCGGCCCCGTGTGAACGCTGCCTACGGATGCTTTCGTAAGCGGCCGAATATTTGCACGCCTAAGTGACCTAATTTAAGGTCGGTTAGCCAGCCCCCTTGTAAATGCTACGCCTAAGTGGCCAAATATTTGACCGACCAAATATTCGGTCGGCCACGTGTAAACGCTACCTTAGTATCTGCTAGTATAGAAAGACTTGCTAGTATGGCTCAGCATAAAGAACTGGCAGCCGAGGAGGGTTTGGCCTTTTCCGCACTCTGTTCAATGTGACATACATCCATATGACCCATCCTTCTGGTTTATTCACACTCCCCTCCGCCTAAATTCACTGGCACATGCACGATTTACTTACCTGTTTTAAGGATGGTGACGACTATAGTGTTACTCCAAAATCTTCTGGAATCGCTCTGATTACCACTGCTAAAGTTTGCTGCCACCTTGAAGTACGCATCAATGAAACTACCTTTGTAGAAAGTAAAACGCTACTATCAGCATTAGAATCTAGTCAAAATGTGCTTTTCATAGTAAATATGCAGAAAATGTTTTTAATTTGAAGGGCAAGTAGTACTGCAAAGAAAGAATTTGGAAGTCCACATCACTGAGATGACAATATTTTATATTTCAAAACCAAGGTCCCAAATCATTGCATAATGTTTAGTCCAATCCTTCGCGATCTGGAGATTTTCGCTATTTCTCGTACTGTAAGATGATAAGCTAGATCTTGGATTGTATCGTTCTGGAAAGCTATTCGGGAAAAGTATCCACGTTTTTCACAGGCCTTTCATGATCTGAATCCGATCCCAAAGTGGAAAACAGGTTTTGCTTGGATAGCTTTCTAGAAGAATGCAAACCAATTCTAGTTTCTCATCTTATAATAGGAAAAATAACCAAAATCTTCAGATTCTTAAGCACTGCAAGCATAACACTGGTCAACAACATTTTTGGTGTCTGAGGTTTGAAACTTGATTTTGGTCAATTTTGATGCGCTGAATTCAAAAATAATATTGGTTTTTCTGGGTCAGGTCGAAATTTTAAGCTATCGTTAATTTTCTATTTTTTAACTTTTAAATGCCAGAGAAAGGTACAACAGAAGTATATACCATTTACCGTTTAAAGTTCTATTACCTTAACAAATTTAAATTTTTTAAGCATTAGCACTACAAAGAAGAAAGCATTTGAATAAACAATTTTTGATTGAAATTTAATTGGGTAGTCTAAGTTTTGCGATTATTATATGTTTTATTATTATTATTTATTACAAATTAAATTTTTATTTTTTTTTCAGGTATAAAATGGCGACTCGAAGAATGTGTGTAAATAAGCCAGATGTTTTTTGCTATGTTTGTGGTGANAGATTTAGCATGGCAAAAATATAGTAAATCAGTTAAAAAATATCAGACACCTTTTAAAAAGTTTCTTTTTGTTGACCTGTGTAATCTATTACTTTGACAAAATATAGAAATATATTTTGTCAAAGCAATAGATTATGGTTTTTGCATTCATCCAGGGACAATGAATATAAAACCGCCAAGCGATGACAGTTCTCTTATATCATTTGGAATATCATTCCAGACCCTAATGCCAACATATTGAAATCTTTTCTCAATTTATTTATTTATAATAAGCTTACGCATAGCTAAAGGAAGCTAACTTACGCCTACTGCAAAAACTTAAAGAAAAACATAAAATATCTTATTACAGAATGGTGTCATAAAAGCTAAAAACAAAAATTTGCACCATTGAGAAAGTAGTAAACTATATATTAATTGTAGTATAACAAGTAGTTCTAAGCCAAGAAGCCAACTTGCGCTACATATTGTCTGCATATTCTACAGGGGCAATTTTCCTGACCTTTCCAATGTTTTATAACGTTTTTGAATTCATCTATAGTTCTGGAATTCTTAGCTTCATCTGGCACTATAAGCCACAATGAGCAACCTAAAAACACTTCACTCTGTATTCTATAGGATGCTGTCTTAATTCGTGGTAGCTCTAAGCTATTCATTCGTAAATTATATGAGATTGTTTTCTGCGCAAAGATTCTTTTCATAAAGCAAGGGTTTAGGCTTAAATTTGTCTTGTATATTTCTGACATTAACAGTTGTAAGTGCCATTGATAGGTTGAAACTGAGTTGCCTTTTTGCAGTAGTTCAGGAAAGTTAGACGATATATCATTATATATAATGCGCAGGGCCTTTTCATGAACACGATTAATTCTGTTGTTCATTCGTCTGTCAGAGAATGTTCATTCTGTATTCTCGGAGAATTCAAGTTTTACATTTGGAAGATGCAGGTTTTTATCATTTCTAGTATTGTAATTAGATAAAGATGATCTATATTGGAACATATCCCATAGGCTTTCAGGGCATAGCTTTTTGAGAATCTTATAGACTAAAACGGATCGATCAAAGCGAATAAGGTTCTCAACAATTAGCCATTTTTTTGGCCACGGTCCTTAAATCTTGCACTTTCGATAACTGATAGAGCCTTAGTTTGCAAACATGATAGTGTTTGTAGTTCGGTTGACGATAAATATTCGTTATAGCTTCTAAGGCATTTTTTAAGCCTTATTACAACTTAGGCTAATGTCAATAGCTATCTGCGTTCAGGACTGCCCTTGTAATAGGAATTTTAGTTGGAATCGATAATGGCAAGCTTCTGGACTAAATAAAGAAGAAGTCTAGAGAGAGAGAGGACCTCAATTGAATGCGTTCAGTTGCCTTAACGGCCAATGAATTGCATTGCCATAGGCAAGAATAGAATAACACACCTGATATAACAACATTCTTCTCGGTTTTGTTGCTATCGGTAGTTAGCAATGTCTCTGTTTTAGCTGTTGCATTCGTGCCATATTGCTTGGCCCAATAGGCAATTATATAATTGTGCACTTCCCATGATGCATCTGGTTGAATCCATTTCAAGCTGACTGCAGTAACGCAGTTATTTGTTGCGATCACGTGAGTCAAATTTGTTGGTGCTATACAACCAAACGAATACTTTTCATTAACACGTCAGCAGATCACCGAATTTTTCCACTAATTCGTGGAGGCGGACGGCATTATCTAAATATAGCTACTCAGTCAACTTAATTAGGGAATTAAAAAATTTTTGTAACTCAAGGTACCCTATCTCATAAAACTCATAATTTGACATGCTGTGAAGCATTCTAGGTTTTACGATACGTTCTGGGAGTCAGGTCTTTCTCAAGAAGGAAATATTAAAATAAGTTCCTCTTTCAGTTCAAGAGAAACCTTGCTTGTTGTTGAGGAATTATAGTGGAACTCTCTTAAGTCGTAACCTGGATAAATCGGACTTGCATAACTTCAAGCATAGTTAAGGAGTAGTGAATGATCTATATGAGCATGATTTGTTTAGTTTATTTTCATCAATAATTTGAACGACACAAAAAACACATTCTTGATAATTCGGAGTATTTTCGTATTTTTCCAAGAAATTTTTTCTCTAATAGGAGCATGCTAACAAATTGCTTCAAAAAAATCTCATTGGCCAACATCAATGCAAATGTTGTAGCAAGTCTCTGACTGGCTCTCAAAGGTTACGGATTAGATATTATATACTTATTAGCAACGAAATAACGACAAAATGACTAGAAGAAATCCATATTGTTAAACTGTCAGCAATCAAAGCTTGTCACTTATATAGCCTGAATGTATAGAAGTACAGCGAGTATGTGCAGGGATTGTAGATTAAACCTTCAAAGTGGCATGAGTTTTTTTCGCGTCACAAACTAAGCTTTTAACCGAAACTACACAAGAGAGACTGTACTTGTCAAATCTGGATCTGGAAATGAAGTAGAAGCAATTGGAGAAATGTGGAGGGCCCATTTTGTGTGTAGTCCATCACGCGTCCGATGGTACACCGTATAGAAACATACAACAGTGGTAAACTATTTGGTGAAAATGACATAGTATTTTTCATTGCTACAGGAAAATGAACAACATGGTTGGCTAGAGGAGACTTTATTTGCTATAGATTGATCTCTGGAAGCAAGTAACATATTTGAAATTGCTGGAAATTAGAATATGTTTCGAAATTTGTCCTATTTTTTTCGTATGCGGATGGATATTTCTGCTCTGCCCCGCAAGGCGGCCTACTATGCAACATGATGTGCTAACATGATAAGATTTTCTCGGGCACTCGGACCAATGCCCTAAAACTCTTGAGGGAAGATGTGAGTGGTCATGACTAAAAAAGAAGGAGAGGTATTACAAGAAGCTGTTAATAATTACCAAAACTGATCCTAAATCGAAAAAATGCGGAAACATAGGCCAACCTGAAAGCTATTGGAATTTTAAAACGAGGGAACTGAGCTGAAGGCACACCTTATGTCTTTTAAACACGTGTGTAAATAATCAATTAATAATCATTAGAAGTCGTTAAAATGTAATGTCTCCTTTAGCTACTCATTAACGGGAATGTAAATCGTTGTTGGCTGTTCCTTCTAAAATATAGAATTTTTTAGCAGTATTTCGTCCAGTTATCTCAAGACGATTTGGGTAAGTTTTATTGAGCAGCAGCGTTCGTACTTAGAAAACTTGAGATGACTTGGACTGGGATGTCGGAGAGGGGCAGAGGAGAGCAAGGACCACCTGTATTTTATTTGGGAGAGCAGTTTGAAATGCAATAGCTTGTCATCCGAGCGTTAATGTGATAAAATGGGGATCAAATAAACCATAAAAAAGCAAGATGTGATTGGAAAAGACATTTTAGGCTAAAATTTAATAAACATGAAAGCAGCTAGAAAGCTTATGAATTTGGGAGCAAATAAGGACTGTGACTTTATCATAGATAGAAGAAGTTTCTAGAACGACAGTAAATCCACGTTACAGCTTCACCATTTTTCATTTTTTTTCATTTTTCATTTTTTTTAACCAACAAGGAATTACAAGTAAGAAAATAAACAACAGAAATTGCAGTTAGCTAATCGAGGCACAAAAAATGAGAAATGAAATAACAACAAAACTAACAAAATTTTCCTAACTGGTAGGGAAGGGATCTTATAGCAGAGCTAATTTATAGACCCCCACCCGGCCGATAAGCCAATTGCAACGTATCGAAAATGGTAGCTATTCATTTAGTGTAGCTACTGAAGAGGAAGGGTACTGCTTCTAAATGGTAGATTGTTGGTGATGCAAAGTTATTTAGTAAGACTCAAACGTACGAGGATGAGGAGGTTGCTTATAAAAGGAGAACAGCTGCAATTTTCTTTTGGTACAGATGGTTCACACTTTGTACTTCTTGATTCTCATTTGATATCTCTCGAAATACACGTTTTTTTAAAAGAAACCTAGCTCAAGGCTTAGTGCTAAACGCTTCTTAAACTTTGGCCACACTTAAGTTCTAAAATTTTTTAAATTTTTCTTAACTTAACGACCTAAATTGCTGTGAAAGTGTACACAGAACGTGGATATAGCAAACAATTTGTCTTATAACAAACAAAATGCATCAGTACCAGTTAACTTCTAAAGCAATTGTCACATCCTGCTGTTCTACGTTAAACCAGGTAATGATTTCAATGTGCTATTTGTCTAGATTTTCTTAGCGTTTTCCTTGTAGTTCTAAACGTTTCTTACATTTTAAGCTGTCTAGTACTAGATTGCTTATAAAATGGTTTCTAATAAAAAACCGTGTAGTTGTGATTCTAATGAGAGTAAAAACTTGCGCATGGTCTGTTGAGGTTGACCCAGGAATATCTAGAAATGAAGTCGCAGTGAAAGCTAGGCCAAAAATCTCATGGACTAATTTTTATTTCATCAATTCAATTTTTCAGTTTCTATGCTACCCTGGTTTGTGCCTATTAAATATAGCTTTCTATTTCAATGATAAATTGAAGGAAATTACCTATATTCTGCTTGCTACATGTCCTTTCTCGAGATTGCACGCTTGAGTTTAATGAATGAGGAAAATTTCGAAGACAAGTTCCTCTGGGCTAAGTCAAAGTGAAGCAGTGGAATTCAGGGTGATGTTCCGAGTGAATTTAAAAACAATGTTTGTTGACATCTCTTTTGTGAAAACACAAAATAACTGCTGTATAGCATGTTAGGCCTATTTTGCTCGCAGAAAGATTTGCTGTGAAATATAAGCAAAGCTCCTTACCATTTTGCCCATACACTGTACCACTGATAGCGTGCCACCAGCATAACAGCATGCCAAATCTAGAAACACTTATCATCTCTTGTTGTTACCAAATACAAAAGTTGTCTGTTGATATGAAACAGAAGCCTTCAACTATTCGCTTAGTTTTCTGTTAACCTGATACTCTCACATCCCACAAAAATGTGGGCTTTTATTTGCAAACAACGTATTTATTCGTCATGTCAGTGTTCGCTGGTCAATCAACTGGATCAGAAATTATTTCCGCGTGGTCAGTAATTAAAGATGTTTTATATCACACTTAGGAACGTAAACTGAAGCATAAACTTGGATGGGTGAAGAGCTCCAAATTTCCAGCTGAAAAAGGCCAATTATCGATGTGTAGGAAGGCCTACACTTTGATGAATGTGTACTATTACTTGCTATAAGTATTTGCTACAAGAATCTACAAATATAGAAGCCTCCTAGGAGGTTGGTGTTCCCACGTTCCCTAGCAAAATTTCAAAAATCTCCCTTATTCTAAAAAAGTTTTGAATGTGCCCTAAAAGGAATTGTCGAGTTAGTGCCCAGTGTCTACTTTGATCCAGGGTTTTTTTAACATGCAATTCTGCACAAAATATGCAGTTCTAAATAAAATTGTGCTGTTCTAATGAAAAAACTGTGCAACTCGAAAGTTTGTTATTTGGTGGCCTCAGTGATGTGCCGAGAAACCTTCTGTTGGGGGCGGGGGCGCTTTGACCAATTGACCAACAATTTTTACATAAAAATTCACAGAAAATACTGTGGCCAACTCTCTTGCAGCGTGGCTGACTTTTGCAAATTTAAAAACATTGGGGGCGCCACGCCCCTCTTCCCCCACCCTCATCAGCACATATATGAGTGGCCTAAGGGTGTAATAAAGTAAATAGCAGTAAAAATGGTAGATTTGGGTATAAAATTATAGGCGAAACACAACCAGAAATGGAATTGCTAGAGGTAGCAATATTTATCTACCCTTTTGTCACGTCTACAACCAAAAGATACTTCTTCAACATATCATCGCTATATTTTATGTGCAGTTCTAAATTTTTCTTAAAAACCCTGCCTTGATCCCTAGTTTCCTAAAAATTTTTGCTGATGTTCCCATGTTCCTTTATAATAAAAACTGCAAGTTTCCTTGTCTCCATAATCTCTGGGAGGCCCTCATTAAAAGGCAGGTCTGTAGGCACCTGAACAGAATTGAGGGGATATATTTATGTAGATATTTTATCGATCTTATTCAGAGTTAGAAACTCTTGCATGTCACAAATCTTCCCCAATGGATCAAAAACTGCATACCAGAATATTACTTCATAACTATGGTGAATAAAATGGGGGGCTTGCTCCCATAATTTTTCATTAAGTAGAACACTCTAAACGTATGAAAATGCCCTTTTACAAAGTAGAATTCTCCTGTTTTCGTCACTGAAATTCGTGTTCTGGAGAGCCTCGGAAAATAGAAATGTTTTAGGATGAGGTATGTCCGGCATAGCTTTTTCCTAGAAAGCCTCAAGTTTTCCAATATCTTACAAACCAGAAGCAATAACTTTAAACTCAGGTACCTAATTTCCATTCCTCTAGTTAGTTTTTGAGCTCCACCTATTATTGCGTAAAAATGCTTCAAGCAGATACACTTTTTTTATATGAAAGTTTTTACGGTCCAGTACTAAAGTTTTCTTAATATTCTTATGATTCAAGTATCAAAACTTTCTTAATACTTTCTAAGCAAAATGTATGAGTTTGAATGTTTTTATGTTTGCGCATGCACACTGGTGGAAAATAAAACAGCGCCATGCACACTAGAAACTATGGTAAATCTTAGTATACAAGATAAGTTAAACTGTTGGATGTCTACCAACATATCATATATAATATTTTGAGCACAATAAATATAATTTTAAATGATCTAGTACAGAATTTTCTTAATTTATTGAGCTGCAGAGTATTACTTTTTATCAACTATTTTCTTATAAAAGACGTCCATTAGTGTTTGCTGCAGATATGCAGAGAAACACGTTGGAAACAGATAATTTTTGAATAAATCTTCTCGTCTGTCAGCAATATCTTTGTATTTCCTACAGAAATGACATTTGGAACTCACATTCAGGGCCACCAAGAGAGAGGTAGGGGCAGATTGCCCCAGGGCCTCAAGATCCAAGGGGCCTCATAACACCCAATGCTTCAAGGTTTGGCGGCCTCATAAAGTAAACAAGCAGTAATTTCCCATATGAAACTTCTAGACCCTGTAGAATTTGCTGATCTCTTCATTCTCAAGGGGCCTCGTCTTTCTCATTTGCCCCGGGACCTCCGAATTCTCTCCGTGGCTCCACTCACAGTGGAAAAAAGCTATTAAATAAAATCACGTGACTCTATAAAGCACAATGGGCCAACAAGTGGAAATTTGGAATTTTATGAATGGGGAACAAAGAATTCTTTGAAGTCTATGGTGGCCGAAGACTACCACTGGAAAATTTTTCAAAGCTTAAATTTTTTTAATTTCAAAATACTTTTTCTCCTTTTCTCATCTAGAATGAACAATGACCTTTTAGCTCTCAAGAATATAGCAAGGTTCATGCTTCAACAAGACTTAGAATTTTGGTACATACGAGTTATAATATTGAATAAATGATTTTTTAAAAGTTTGATTGATTTCAAATTTTTAAGGAAGATATATGATCTGTATTTGAAATCAGAATATATTACATCAAAGAATCAATCAAAGAAAGTGCCCTAAATTGCCATCGACTCGGCAAATTCTCGGCAAAGGTAGTAGACCAAAAACTAAATACACGTTCTTTTTAACAATAAAGCCACCTTTGGGGTTATTCAAAAGTGGGTAATTGTAGGGAGTGGGTGGTATGCGCTATTTTTGTGACAAACTGTTACAGAAAATATAGGGGAAGTTGGGTGTAAATTAGTTTTGTTGCGTAACGCCACAAATTTAGTACAATAGTTCTACTTTTCCATTTTCTAATAAGTGTAGAATGCTTAAACAAACAAAGAGTTTGAGACTTTATCGAGCTTGAACCTGGCACATCATGTTTTTAAATACTGCATCAATTCATATTGTGAGCATAAATAGAGGGTGGTTGTTTCATATTTAAAGGTCGCATTTCTGCCGCGTCGAATTAAATCAACTAGCCTAAAAAATGCTAAGTGTCAATTGAATTCGACACAAATTCGACGTTTAAATCCGTTGTCGCATTGAATAATTAAATGCGGCAGTAGTTCATCAGGCTTGTCGCATTAAACGGCAGAAATGCGACTCGATTTAAAGGTCGCATTTGTGTCGCGTCGAATTAAATTGATTTAACCGGAGTCCGCAATTTACCAAAGAAACTCAAAGAGTTTGATTGACGTGACTATTGTGAAACGTGCATTCCAGTAGTTCAAGAGAAGAATGTGACGCAATCGTTATGTTCAATGTCGTTACACTCGCTATTTTCACTGATCTTCAAGAGCCTATTTACTGCTATTGACCAAGGTTTATGAACACGTTGGATTTATGTGCATCTTTTTGAACTTTCTGTTTCTTAGAATATCGGGATTTGAAAACTGTTTAATACTGAAACCATAAAAAAGCTAGGAGAATTTCAAGGCCAAAACTCTTTCCAATTAAATGCAACACATGTATCCCTACAGGTAATTATGGATCACGCCAAAGCATGTCACTGTCAAACGCATGCGTGAAAGTAAATGGCGCCACATTTGATTTGATGCGACAGAATTTTATTCGACGTTTAAATCCACTGTCGAATTTTGCCGTGTTACTGTCGAATTAAATTGAATTTAATTCGACGCGGCAGAAATGCGACCTTTAAACCAGGCCTAAGAAAATTTTCCCAACGTTTATTATGCTTACTTCCTCGTTGATTTGTTGTAATTCGTGATGTTGAGTTAGCCTCGTTTAGGAGCCTTGGGGCAAACAGGAATAATGGCGGCCATGGAAACACATTTTAGGGGAGATCGTACACTTTTATAGTGGTGTTGGGGGGGTCTCATGCCAAAGAGTAGGGTAACAAAGAGGGGGTATCAGCTCGAATGTGACCAGCCTTTGCAT
>OLMO02000302.1:9288102-9306612 GCA_900291935.2 Cassiopea xamachana
AATTTATGCCATACAACCATACAAGGTCAGGAGATGTAGCTGCTGGAAACGACGTGTTTACGAATATTTATAGTGCCCAAAAAGAAAATGATAATGATGGAAAACATGTTTACTTTGTTTACCCAAACAATACTGAAGATTTCTCTGTATATGGTGATGAAAGTTGCCCGTTGAACAAGGATAGAAACATTCTTGCGAAGTTGTTCGAAAAATGGATCGATATTGCACACCGTGAAAATATTGACTATTTCCTTACTTGCGGCTCACTTTTGGGATCATACAGAAACGGCAATCTTATCCCCTACGATTCGGATGTTGATTTGCTTATCAATCGGAAAGATTTTGAAAAAATAAAAAAATATCATACAAAAAAGAGATTTAAAGGAACAGAAAGAGATATCTTTATTTACATCAACAGAGACTTTTATTCATCGTACAAAGAGAGGAGGAGATTTTCTTGTACAGGGAAGGTAAGCGCTGTTTTCCCGTGCTCATTCGCCAAGGTTTATTAGCAATGACTCAGTCTGTAATATATGAAAACAAGACTTTTCAGAAGTTTTCCAGTACACACTAAAACATGGACGTGGCCACCGGGGGCAAGTACCCCCACTTTTCACATATTTTTGCGTCAGTGGTCCCGTTGCAGCTTGCAATGTTACTCATTTTATTTGTGAGGGTGCACTCTGAAGATGAGTGCCTGCCCCCACTTCTTGAAATGAGGCAGATGGAATGGGAGAGCAGGGACAAGAAGTGATTTTTAGATTGGACTCTTGTAGATTTTCAATGCACTGGCCAATCCTGTTTTTATTAAAACCCTCACGCCATTTATTATCCACCTATGTGGAGGTTTGGTCAAGTACTTTCCTTATTGAGAATGTCTTAAGGCTAAAATCTGCCCCTTTAGGAGAACTGCTCCCACAGGCGTACAAGTATGGGACATACTTTAACAAGAACAATTTTACTTATCTTAGTGGAGAAAGTCCACGATGCGCCTTAGTGAAAACCTTCCCCCCTCCCTTCGGCACGTGCAGCCATAGGCTAGTAGGGCTTCAAATTTAGGGAAGGCAGTAAAATTTCTGCCCAACTGAGTAAGGCTAATTGGAGAGCAGTCAGAAAAGTTGCCCAAACTCCCCATAGCTCTTTCAGGGAAATTCCCCAAATGTAGCAGATTTCTGTCCAATTAAGGGGGGTTGCAGCCCCCCTGCCACCCGCTCTCCTACGCTTAACTGTGCAACCGTCTCTGAATGACTGGGCAACCCACGAACCAAATCTTAGGCCCCATTCACTCTATATCGAGATTCCTCTTGACCGACTCCGATATCAAAATTATACATTGTTCACACTACTCCGCTCCGCTTCATTCACACGTCACTAAGCCTTTTGTTTAGAGGACCTTTTCATGGCAACTGTCACTGACGCTCGAAAACAAAGCTGGCTGCAGCTCACAGAGAGCTTCCGGAGCGACGATGGATTGGATTCAGGCATTCACACTAAGTCAAACGTGATCCGATATCTAAAGTATTCCGATGCATACCACTTTCACAACGGAGTGATTTCACTCCGCAAAAGCGATACGGAGCATATCGGATTCATCCGGCATAATGTGAATGGAAGGCCTACCTGAAATAGGAAGTAATCCGATTTGTGATCAATCCGGTATAGTGTGAATGGGGCCTTAGTTTTGCTTTTTGTTTGTGTGCCCTGCTTTCTTGACAGCCTTATCAATTATCCATTGCTGGTCAACAATCTTGAACTCTAGCAGCTAGATATAAGTACTTTGTTTTATGTGCTTAATTACCATGAAAATTAAAAAGTTATTTCAAAGGCGGAACTACAGCTAGGCGTAGCTGAGAGACATCGAAAAAATGTATCTACTCTGAGAAGAATGGTGGAACGGCACAACTCAATTACACTTTATGTCGTGGGCAGCGAAGCCGGAGAGTGGGGGCGGGGGGTGGCGACTGCAGTCTCTTCAATTTTTCCAACAGCTTTACCACATCTCATGAAGCATAGCCAAAGAGCAAGAATAGAACCCACCTCCCCCCCCCCCCCAGCTCCACCAGACCGTCACCAAAAACATTGTCCAGTCGTCCCTAGTTTTGCACCTGATTGAAAGTTACCACAGACGCACTCTTCTACTACTAGGTCGTTTTGCGGAGTAAACACGGTGCAACACTTTTTACAGTTTTATGTGCATACTGTACTTTACTTTTGCATCTAAGTTGTATTTGGTCTTCCTCTTGGCCGTTTCACTTTTCTGAGGTACTCGTCAAGGGTTTCCCTTGCTGGCGTTTCAGAATCTAATCTCAGTAGATGTCGTGGCCATCCATGACTCACACTCTATTATGAAATAAAGTTTATTTCTAGGATTTTCTTAAATGTCCGTGTTGGAAAACATCATTAGTACTCTCTACTTTTTCCGTTAATGTCCACAGTTCACTGTTATATGGAAATGCACTCGCGCCATCAGCATCAAGGGTTCTTAGTTTGATCTGATTTGGGATTTTCTCGCTGTCGAAAATGCTGTAAGCTGTTGTATATTCTTCGATTGCAAATATCTTCCTTCTGTTCATGTCTTCTTCTGTACCAATCAAACTTCCTGGAATGTGCATTTCCTTCACTCTGTCATTTTCCTGTGGCTCAGTTTTGTATTTTGCAATCGTAGATTGATTTATTTTCAGGCTTCTTTCTGCAATCTTGTCAGGAAAAGCTTTTTGATGAGATCTATTCAGCTTCTCTCTGTGGATGCCCTTGTGATATCATCCGCATATTGTGGGCTAATTTGATAACAATTATCTTTTGGCACATGATTTGAAAGACGCAGCCTGATAATTAATTGAAGAACAAGGACCACGACGAGAATCATTGTCAATTTCAGTTTACATTTTTGTCCCATTTATATAATTCAGACACAACTAACAACCAGAACAGACACTACGATTGAAAAATCTTTTCATTAGACGGTACCATTGCCAATGGTTATAATTCAGTAGCCTGATTTACAATAAGCAGCTTTCACATGTCAAATGACCATTACGTAATCTAACTTCTGATTGGTTGATCCTAAATTGGAGGGCAAGTGGCGGGAAAACATTGCTTGGTGAAGTGACCTGTATTGTTGTGTACAGTGAACAACAATTATTTATCGGTGTTTTGTTTGTTTGTTTGTTTCGTGTAATGTACAATGTTAGAGACAAAATATCGGTAGTGATATTCGTGGGAATACGTTGATATCTGCGAGGAAGAATAGTATGTTGCCAGTCGATTGAACGGATGCACTCAGGAGTTAAGGCTGGAGACTATTCCTTCCATCAGCTCAAGAAAGACAGTCAAGAAGGGATTATCGCAGGTGAAGCTTTCTGTTTTATCTTTATACCAGACAGGCCTAACTCAGGATCACGAAGAACAAGACAGAAGCAAGATTATGAACAATAGTACCAAACAGTTGATCCAGTTGATATCGAAAGCCCATTCCATATACTTAGGCCCGAAAATCTTCAGAGTGCACAAAGCTCTGTTTTCTGAATTCAGCGAGGAAACTAATAGAAAAGGTTTGAGGCGAGTAACTTCTTGAGTATTTGGCTGGTAAAACGGGATAGTACTGCACTGGCATAGTCTTTAGCGCTCCACAAATATTCCCTGGTGTCCCTTCGGAGTATGGTTTACAAGAAATGCACCCTGTGTTTAGATGCGATCATCTACGTTCATGCTCCCAACAATCGAATCGTTGGTTGGTCGTTAGTTACTTGTTTACGTTATGTTTTTCTCATCATTTATATTATTTCTTGATTTTATACAATCCTTTACTATGTACTATACTTGAGCAGAAATACGAAGGGGTTCTAGATTCTTTGAGACATTGGGGCAGATAGGGTTTCAAACATATGGTTTTTATGTAGCACACCTCTACATGCTTTACAAAATGGTAGATAAATCACTTCGTGACTAAAATATACATTTACCATTCTTGTCAAGGACTATCAGAAAAGACAATTTTAGTATGGTAGACCATATATTTTTCTCTCCCGCCGCTTGCCCTCCAATTGAGGATCAGCCAATCAGAGCTAAGATTACATAATGGTCATTGGGCATGTGAAAGTTGCTTATTGGCCCTGTGAAAAAAAGAAAACCTAATTGCAATATAAGATACCTAGAATAATATGATCTACATATGTATAAATAATTACAGTGCAATCAAAAAACAAACTAAAAGAAGACAAGCTAACCCTTGCATTTAATCTTGGAATCTTTTAGCGATGACTTGAAGCAATGAATAGAGGTCGCAAGTTTTTATTCTTAAATCAATATTGTTCCACTCATTTATTCCACGAAAAGCAAAGGATTTTTGCACATAAGACGTTCTCATACGGGGTATTAGTAGATCAGTTGCAGAATTCTGAAGTTCACGTGTGTGAAGATTGGAAAGTTTAGAAATACAACTGCTAAGGTAGTCGGGAGCTAGCTTGTTCAAACATTTATATGCTACAACCGATGTTTCCCGATGAATAAGCTCCTCGATCGTAGGCCATCCTAGATCTTGAATCAGAGATGTTGCAGAAGAATCAAATGGACTATTCGTCACTATTCTTGCAGCTCTATTTTGCAATTTTTGTAATTTGTTTAGCTTAGTAGTTCCACAGGAGCTCCAAACAGAGCACAATCATTGAAGTTAGGCTCTGCTATACCCTTATACATGTCTTTAAGAGTGGCAAGTGGAACATATTTCTTGGTGTATTTGGTACCGTCTAACGAAAGGACTATGCCTTAGCATCTTAAATGACCGAATAACCACCCAGGGTGATTATTCAAATAGGGGCGGTTATTCGGCAGGTGCGCTTATTTTCAACCTTTTTGGTCACTTTCACACGACCATAAAACAATAATAAACAGTTACAATCTCAACATTATCATCGACGTTTCTTGAAGGAAATACATAATTTCATTTTGATTTTACCATTGAAGAATTCAAAATTTTAGGTTGGCCTCTATTTAAATACACGTTTTTTTAAATAAGAAATCATTATTTTACTTGAGCCTCAATTTTCTTAACTTTTCCCGAAATTGAGCCTGAGATTTTCTTAAATTTTTCTCAACTTTTACTGAAATAAACTGGCTAGAGTGGTTTACACTGTCGTTAATAATATTGTATACTTGAATTTGAATTCCATCTTTAACATTTTGAATGCAATAACGAGGAAATATCGATTTTTGGCCTATAAAAACACTTACTTTTGGAAACTGACCCTCGTGATTTTCTTACGATTTTCTTAAGATTTTGACGATTTAAGCCTCATTTTCTTATAAACTTTTTTCTTATAAAAATATGTGAAATACGGTATCTATAATCAGCAGCATAGTTAAGTGGCTACATTAGAATGCTCCTTTTTTGGGCTAGGCTGGATTAAGCACACGTACGGCAGTAAAATCATGTCAAAGGAGAGCCCCCTCCAGCTTACGGGGACGCTTATTGCTATATGTTGCTCTTTTCCCGAGACCCTTATTCGGGTAGAGACAGTTGTTTGGCTCTGGGATTTATGGTAATTATCTTTTGTGTATTGATCTATTCGTATTTAGTCATTGTCCATAGTTCCCAGACTGGAAAGTGTGTTTTCTGCGGGCGGAAGGTATTTTTCCCTTGGAATTTGCGCGCTTAAAAACCACCCTCGCAGCGCCTCCGCATATTCAAAGTATATTTCAAATTTTGCGCGCTTGATTGGCCGTTGCGCGCATGGCAGCTTGCTTGTGCGCTGAAGCTGTTCAGCGCGCACTACATACTTTCCAGCCTGGCATAGTTGTGGCAAGATAGAAAATGGATAATTTTTGTGAGAAATATCGCTGGTTTTCTCGTTCAAAGGACTGTATTAATTTCAATAAAGGAGTATAAAAGTCAACTAATAACCCAAAGGGTCCGATTATCCAAGCAAGAAGGAAAAAATGTTCAATTTTACTTGGACTTGAGTCGTCGTCTTCTTCTTTATTATCATCTCATTGNGTTATTTATTATCTTCAAGTAACGCACGATTCCATCCATATGCTATCAAAGGTACTTCTTGCTTCAACTCTCATACACCGACTACTTCAAATCAACTCAATCAACAAATTAAAACCAATAAACAACAAAGAAATAAAAATAACCCCCGCCTCCAGCCACTAACCCTTGCTCACAACAAAAAATGATGAGAATAAAAATGATATATAAATTCGAAAGCGAGGCAGCACCATAATTTCTTACAATGTTGCACTAGGAAAATCACTATGTATGCACTTTCCCTTCTTATATTTCCTTGCATTTTACAGGAAGTTCCCGCTTATATGGATCATTGCTCATTTCAAGAGCCCCTTGGCCGGATAATAACAGAAAACCGTCATTTGGATATATATGATTACCAAAAGGATGGCTCCAAACTATGGGACCCATCAGAAGGAGGTCGGACGTTTAATGAAAATGAGATCTTCCCTCTTCGTAAATGCTTCTTGATGGAATACGAGACGAGATGCCCAAACAAACCAAAGGAAGTATTGAGAAAATTTTATGGCAATAACCTTAGTCCTTTAACAGTTTGTAAAAATGGTATGTGGGTAAAAAGGACGTTGTAAGCAGAGAAATGCAAGAAGTAATAATTATTGCAATAAACTCAGAATGTGGAAAATCTCTTGATTTCTTTTTCAATTATTGCATACTGTTGTTCCAACCCCCCCTCCCTAATTATAACTTTCGAGGATTTTATGCTAGATAAGGAGTTTCCTCATTCTCTTCTTCATCGCGTTTGAAAGAGAGTGTAAAAGTAGCTCATGAAAGTATACATGGCTTCTATTTTTCCAACTTCACTGATTGTTAATTTTCAAAAAATTTTCCAGTGTAGTTTCAGCTTTGAATACTACCAAAATGATATTTCAAAGGGGATATTGTTGACCATTGTGAAGGAAGCAGAAAAGTACCACATTATTGTATTATTAAAAACCCATGAGAATATTCTGTTTCCCTAGCTAATCGACGGTATTTCTGAATATCTTCTAGCTGAATATCTTTACTGCTGAATATCCTTTCTGCTTAATGTCTTTCTCACTGATTGTGTCTCTTTATGAAAGTCTTAGCTGCTGAATATCTTTCTTTACAAATTTCTTTCCTATTTGAATGCATTTCTACCTAAATGTCTATCGTGTTGCATTTCTCTCATGCAGAGTGCCTTTCTTGCTAGATGTCCTCTTTGCTAAGTGTCAACTTTGCCGATATTTTTTCTTGCTGAATATCCGTCTCCCTCTATCTCCATCTTTAGTTTTTCAAACCTAGTCTTTTGCTGTCCAGGTTGCCAACTGGGAAGAAAAAATTTTAACCGATCCTTTACAGCTAACGATTTGAACCCCCTGAAAGGACTTTCCTCAGCTTTCTTTGACTGCATAATAGCAGGTACTGGGACTCATGTTCTTCGCTGTACACTCTTTGCACAGGTAGCGATTCAACGATGCCTGAGCAAATACGACAATCACACTAAGACTTTTGGTACAATACAAATTTATGCTCTAGGAGCTAAATCCAAGAGAAAGTGAAATACGTAATTTGTACAGCACACCTAAATACCGGGACTGATAGAAATTAGCGCAGGAGTTTTTGCACTAAAACTTGTAGTTTTTCGAAAAATCTACACAGAAAGGGAGACAGATTAAAGAAAAGCTATCAGTGAAGAGAAAATGGCAAGATATCACATAGAAAAAACTCGTCGAAGATCAATATTTTCTTACAAAAAGCTCCGACGGAATTTTAATGTTGATAACCAGCGCCGTCTCAAAGAGCTAATAGTTTGCTACATCTACGTTTTGTTTTCGTTTTCACTGAAACTTTGCAAAATTAAGAAACTTTTGGAACTAAAATGTGGCCAAAATTGAGAAGCTTTTACTACTAGATCTTGAGCCAGGGTCCTTAGGGAGTGCCAGGATCCTCCACACCCCCCATGACAGATACTTAATGACCACTCCCTACTTAAAAACAATACGCATAGTTCCTTCGTATCAACGTGAAGACTCAAAAGAGAGAATACCACTCGTAAGAAGTCCTTGGTATTTGAGATTTTTTTGTGATTTCCTTGGTCTTTGTGATTTTCTTAAGTTTCAGGAACATACACAAAGAAATGAAGCACGAGTTCATNTTCAAACACTTTAAAATGACACTCATATGCATAGAAGCAAGCTAACAATAATTCTGAACGAAAGTGGAGAAACTACTAACGAAATAGAAGCTCAAAGAATATTTGTTCTCTAAAGTTTCCATAACTGTAGCTACAGTGGTTATACCATCTATCATCGTAATCCATGCGCATGCGTTCACGAAATGCATTCGCTAAATTTAAGAGATATCGTTTTGGATTTACTCCAATGCAAATCCATACAATGGAGCTTAGCAGCAGACTCCTCAGCAGTTTTCAAAACCACACAAGTAGTGAAAATGGGAAAAATTTTAAAAACACCAAAGATGAAATACAGAATTGAAAGACAAAGCACCAGCTTCAAAGGTGGAAAGAGCCTTTACTACCGATTTCAGGGGTGGCGCCAGGGGAGGGCTAGGGAGCTATAGCCCCCATCAGAGCATGTTAGCCGCCAGTCGGATGGCGTGAAAACTTTTTTCGGAGAGTTTTGGCATTTTTGGTACCCCGAACACCGTATTTTAGCCCCATTGTCACAAGAGTCAGTCCCCCGGTTGGAAAATTTCTGGTACCACCTCTGACCGATTTCGGAGTTACCATCATAAAAACTGAGATTAAATTCCATGAAAATGAACTTCAGTCGAATAATCATATATTATTATTCAATGTGATGACTATTCTGCGGAGTCCAAATCCAAACTAGATTACACATTACCCGGACTTATCTTTTGTACTTTGCACTCTGATAAAACCATGATTAACAAAAGATTTCAATACATTTGCTTAAAGATTTCAACTTCAACAGACATAACAAATTGCATTAATAAAAGCACCACGTAAATGCTTATCAAGCGAGATTATTTTTACCATCAGTCGAACTTGAAGCTATTTGGCTTTCTTTAGGTTCGTCTCTGCGCGTGCGATTGCTTAGCTTCACCGCCCACCGCAACATGGCAACTCTTGCACGGTCAAGCACTGCTTCGAATGAATCGAACGCAGGCCTTATATCCATATGAACAAATTCACCTTTTTTGTAGCCTTCTTTATCGCCAATGTCATAATAATCGATAATGTAACGCACTTCTTTACCGCAGCGGTCGACAATCCAGTCATGGCGATCGAACGGGAGATCGTAACTAGGAAAGCAATGGTTCAGATTGGAGGGAAATGCAAATATCATAGAGCAGCAAGGCGATTAACTCAAATACCGTAAAATGCCGAATATAATTCGCCCACGAATATAGGCCCTCCTGTGCCTAACCCTAACCCTAACCCTAACCCAAATATCCTTCCGAATATAAGCCCATCCGAAAATAAGCCCAAGATTTACATTTGGGACTTTGAGTAGTTAGGATAATGAATGACCATGGGCAGAGGGTATATAGAGCCTCTGTACTTACTATTGTTCTTTTACCAAGTTTTGCACCTTAAATGCTGTTATTAGTCTCTCTGATTGGACACCGAATGATGAATTTTTGGCATACAGAGATCACACGTTAACCCAAAAGGCCCTCCAAATATAAGCTCCCCAAACATAAGCCCACCAAAAATCCCTACAAAACTCTATAAGCCTAGGGCTTATATTCGGGATTCTACGGTATTGCAACCAATCAAACAGGAAGAAACTATCCAATACTAATTGTTTCCATATAGTCGAAAGAGACATGCGAGAGCGCAACGGTCAATACATAAAGCTTGAAACAGAACCAAGCATATACGATTTCATTTCATATAATGAAAGTCGGTAACCCTTCAGCAGTCGCTGGTTATCAAGGAGCCCTCTATTCATTGCAAAAATATAATACATAATACAAAATAACTACTAAAATATAAAATTACAAGCCTAATTGCAATATAATACGAAGCTAATTAATAACATATAAAAAGGGTAAAAAAGTATTCCAGTTGATATATATGATAAAAGCTTAGCCAATCAGGGATTTTTCAACTGCACCCAACAAGAAAATATGAATTGCAAAACAGTAAATGTTTTACATACCCAAACCAATTTCTAATTCTTGCTCTGGGGGAAAATTCGGTTGCTTTTCCACCAAATTTTAAAAGCTTTGGCTGGTCACATTCACTAGAAATATAAAACAAAACGATGTGGAAACATATTCATTCAGATAAGGAGAGTATTTTTAACTGTCTGATTGCCAACCATCCACTCAACCAGTGAGCCAACCAGGCGTGCCGGAAGCATATCAGGACAAGGGGGCAGCTTTCTTCTATAGGGGCACCATGCCACACCCTTTTAATGACCACGCCCTTCACTGACCTTACCAATAACAATAGCTTTATGGAAATGCTAGATTTGAGACAAAAAGGTGTTTTCAGAGAAGTTGCTGAACTGAAAGCGTAATAAAAATTGATCATACTGTAAGAAAACTGTTCAATTTTGAAGTACTTGAAGAAAAATACAAACTTTAAGCCATTTGACGAAAAGGGCATTCTTGCCCTCTTCCACAAGGGTAGAAATGGCGAGTGCTCCCGCTGCCCCCTGTTCCGGCACCTCTGGAGCCAATCAAGCAATCTGCTAAAAAGTACTAACGCACATGGCATTCAACTAGCTTCTTTAGAACAATTGCAATACGCCAAACACTAATACAACAAAATGCCCTGAAGAACTTCTGAGTTGAAAATGTTGCCATATACCTTATTCCAGGAAATTAACGCCCCAGGATATTAACGCGAGTGAAATTAACATGAAGAAAATTAACGCGAAGTGGGGAAGGACCTTTCATTTATGGCTAAAGATTAACGCGGTGTTTGTTGTAAACTCTAAACTATAACTCGTGACTCTTAGACTGGTAGCTATAAACTATCTTTTATCTTAAACTCGTGGCTATAAACTCGTTGCTATAAAACTCGTAGGTATAAACTCTCTATCTTAAACTCGTAGCTATAAACTCTGAATAGTGAAGCGAATGCTAATCTTACTATATACGGCTAATTGCGGAGGAGAGTTGCACGTGACGAAGTATCCAACAGTGTTTAAAGTTTTAGAAATTCTTAACGTCCACGGTAACAAAAGTAACATCGATAGTACACATAAGTTTCTTTACTCTTGAGTCTCGAATAGACCGAGACGTTGGACTAGTAGAGGTGATTAGAAATTCCCTGAAAGTTCAGCGGGGTTGGGATAAGTGGGGTGGTTAGGGCTGGTTTTCATATATATCGCAAATCGATTTTCATATATCATATTTCGTCAGAATTCGTCGGATTTCTGGGAAAAATATGAAATACGATACTTCCTACGGGGCTCAGAACAGGTCAAAATTCTCAACTTCATTTATATTCGCTCAACTCATTTGTGAAGTAATTATTCAGTACTTATAGCGCCATACGATGGCAATACAAATAAATTTCATGATGGAAATTGTATGCATCTGCTATAGATTCTAGAAATGTACATTTTTTTGAAAGGAACCGGCTTTTTTAGTTCTTGATGCTTGCAGTTATAAAAATATTTCAAATCGAAAAGTTCCTTAGGGATTTCATTTTTAGTGGTACAAGTTCTTTAAATATTTTGGCCTTCTACATGCAGGTTCCTTATAAATGGGTTTCTTATAAAAGAAAGCATGTAAGGCACGTAAAATTTACGTCACATGAAATTAATGCGTATCAAATTAACGCGAATTTGTAGCATACGCGTAAATTTTTTGGTGCGTTAATTTCCTAAAACAAGGTATATACTTCGTGATCTTTCTTCAGTTATACATTTACTAACATAAATAAAGTTAGCTACATGCGAAACAAAAAAACGAAACAAACTTTAAACCCCTCTAAGGTACACTAAGTTTGTTGAGTAGGCAGCTGAAAAAGTCAAATCTCCTCAGTAAGCTGGCGATTTACAATTCTTGGAGAGTTTCAAGTCGCCAAACTCCTGTGGTACCACATCTGGCAATGCCCCCCCCAGACTGCATTCCAGATCCTTTTTGATTGCAATTTGGCAAGTTTTGGCAATTTTTATGAGTATTTATGCCAAGATTGTCCAAGCTTTACCAGCTCAAATGGCAATCATCTAGAAAAATTGTTGCTAGAATCTATGGAGAGCAAAACTTTCAGAATGCATGCTTGCCTCCAGCAGGCCCCATTAAAAGTATTTTGTGCCTGTGAGTGGAGATCTCAGAAAAATGTGCCTGCAGAAGAAATACAATTGAAATGATTGCTATATACAGATTTGGATGAAAAATGCCTGCAGAAAATTGATGTGTGGTATGAGCCCTGGCCTACTGATGGTTGAATATGCTATCAGCTATTCAACAAAGTCATAAGTGAGCCAGAAAAACCACGAAATTCTTAGTAAAATTGGTCATTAAGAATGAAATTAATGACAAATTACAAGATACTACTGTTCAATGAAAGCCCTTTCAGTACCAAAGCCATGGCCCTTGAATGAATAGATACATCTTTCACAAAACAAACTAGCTATTTTCAAATTCAGGGCATTAACCATTATCTGAAACTCTACAGTTTCCTATTGACTTTCCACTGCTCCTCTCCCACTAATTTCAATGTCACATCTAATGAAAAAAACGTCATTCTGGAAAAATCAGTAACTGATCATGATCATCTTTTTGTGAGATCATACTGAAGAAGCATAATGAAGATTGATGTCGGTTCATAATGAGGTTTGAAATTAAAATTGATACATTTAAAGCCATGCTACAAAGTGTTAAAAAAACAAGTGATTATGCTGGCATTTTGTGGCATGATGTGGCAAGATGTGGTATGGATCTTAAATGAGGTTTCAAGCTTCTACTTATGGTACTCGTGCATCAAGTTATAAATCACAGAACAAAGCTGATCACTACAATTCTAATCACCAGACCTGCCAAACTGGGTGCAGATAAAGTTGGGGGATAACCAAACTTTTAGGAAAAAATAGGGGAATATGCATATATAAATTTGTGAAAAAACATATTTGTCACTGTTGCACCTTTAATGATTGATAGAAGCACATCTATATATTACGTATGAAAGCATTTCTTTAAACATATTAATTAGTGTTTTCCTATGATATATGTCTATTGCAGTTTTTGCAGCTTTCATGGTGTCCCCTCCGAGTATCCATTAATGGCAAGGAATTCTGGACTCTGAACAATGTGCTTTCTTTGCCAAAGTATCAGATAGCGATGCATCTAGCTTGAGGCAAGAACAATTGTAAGTTTAAGGTGTCCTTATAATGCTAGAAAGCAGTGCCCTCATGGAACAGAGAGCCATTTCTTACCATAGTCACTATTGTCAAAATGATGGATTCTGGGGAATCAATGGTACGAAGCAGTTCTGTTACTACCATAACAATAATTGAGAAATCAAGGGGAAACAAGAGGCATTTGAGAAATAGTTTTGAAATTGGGAGAAATAGAGAAGATGCCAGGAGAGTGGGTGAAAGCAGTTGAAAGTGGGAGTCTCCCAGCAGAACTGTGAGATGAAATCACCAAGACTTGCAAGAAGAGTAACAGGTACATACTGTGAATGAAAAGCTTCCCATTTTAGGATCTCTTCCCATGCTCTCTCATTATTTGTATTGTGAATCTTAATAATATGGTCCATGTCCATCTGGCTTAGGTTATCCTTTTCCCATCTCCATCCTTTTCTCAACATTGCATTCCAGAACATCTGGGGTGAAGGGTATACCCATGTTCCATCTGTACCTCCTCTAGGTATTGATGACTTCTGTCTTTCAGTTGGCAATAGGAAAGGCTGTCCTGGTGATGGCTGTTGGTTTGCTGGTGGCATCTGAGTGTAAGCAAAGAGAAGTTAAGTATTAAAGCTGACCTCAATAGGTGATTTAAAAACTGAATGAAACTGGCTTTTCAAAAGCACATTGACTTTAATTACATGATCAGTTGACATGATAATTATTAATACAAAAAGAAACTACATCTTTTATGTTATAAAGTATAGGAGAATTAAATAATGATAATTTAGACACTATAGAGGTATGTCATACATATTTGGTGAGTAAGTACACAATTTAAAATCTGAATCATATAGTGTGAACAATTACCATATTGCTAGGGTCAAGCTCACTCAAATCACTATTTTCCTTATTTCCTTTCATTTCTCCTGCATGTATTGGACAATCACTGATTGAAAATTTGCGTTGTGGGGCTTTTTCCTCTTCAGCAGATTTTTCACTCACTGGGCACTGGCTTTTTCCACTTGGCTTGGAGTTATTACTTTTGTTATGCATTGGGCAGCCTGGGGGTGGAGACACTTTGGAAGCAGACTCTTCCTTCACCACGCTCTGGCCAGCATCGTTTGAAATTGTTGGTGCAGTAACATCTGCTTGATTAACTGGTAAAGAATTAGTACTTCCCATTACGACTACATGAAGTCTCTAACGCACTTGTAGTTTCGAAAAACTCCCTAACTTTCTACTTAGGCCTAATAAAATCCGCAACAACCTCTGCAGGAAAAGCAGAGTTTTTCCTTACTTCTCCAACTTCCAAAAAGAAATGAAGCTTTTCGCTAAATCATCTCTATGCTATAATTCTCTGAAACCAAATATCCGTCGAGTTTGGAAATAGCTTTACGAGAGTGCAAGTTTAGCTTATGCAATGGAAACCAAAGTGCAAGCAATGAGGTGCACTGGGTGCAAGCAAAAGAGGAATTATGAATTTGCCTCGATTTAAGAACCGGAAAGGAAGTTGCTATGGAGGACAACAAACTACAAGAATTTGCAAGTTTGTCAAATGGAGTTGCCCAACTTAGGGAAAAGATGTGCCTTAGACTATTGCAAGCAACTTGGTTAGATGATAGTTATTAACTATGCAAAACACTGTCTGTACTTGAGAAGTGCTATCTCTTTTGTTTCACTACTTTGCTCTTTTTATAGACCAGCTTTTGAGAAGTAGTCGTTGAAGTAAAAGAATAATATCAGCTGGTTGACAAGCCATCTCTTGTTTAATTTTACTAGATTTCCTGCCATTTTCATGTGATCAGTGTGAGCTTGTGTACTGGTATGTGTTTACATTTTCGAGTTATGTGCTTACTATATCAGTAATCAACAAACAAGAGATCTTTTACCGTGAGAGCTAAAATTTCTCCAACAGGCTCTTAAACTTGGCGCTAGAATCGTTGTAACTGGAGTCTTTCGCGTTTCAAATCGGTCGTTACTTCTTCATGCCTCCTCGAGGAAGTTTGTAAGAGGCACCAAATTGACAGCAATTGTTGAACTGTGGACATAAGCATAGGAGAAGGGTCGCCGGGGGACTGCCCCCCCTGAGCTGTGCAGAAATCTGCTACATTTGGGTAATTTTCCTGAAAGAACAGTAGGAAATTTGGACAGCTTTTCTGTTTGCTCTCCAGATTGCCTTACTCATTTGCGCAGAAATGTTACAACCCCCCTAAATTTGAAGTCTTCCTTTGTCTATGACTGTGGTACACTAATTTTGGGCATCCTAGCTGGGAAGCCTGGGAGCACATTCCCCTTTTGAAGGCATCAAAACAGCACAGTGGTGCTTAGTAAATTTTGGGACCCTGATTTTGGTTTGAGCTGATTTTAAGTGGGCAATATTTTGCTCACTCATGAAAATCCCTAGAAGACAATTTCCTCCCAGCATGCTGCTGCTCCCAGGTTGTGGTGTTTCTATGTGCCAATTACCAACCAGTATAAATTTCTGAAAAGTTTCCCTGATTATTGAGTGACAGTAGCAAGGTATGGATGTATTTTATGTAAATAAATGCACCAGAATGTCACTAACAGTAGAGGAGAATATCATGGTGGGTTGTTGTTTAAGACATGATAGCTCTGTCTTATAGGAAAGGAAGATGTTGTAAGATTTCCATACAAAAATTCAAATTAAGATAATATTTGCAGACTATGTTTATATATGCGTGCATAGGATAATGGGTGTATACATTATCAGGGTTCATGCTACTCCTTAATCTCCTTAAAAATTCCTTAGATTTATATTTTTAAGGGCACTTAAAACTCCTTTAGAAGAAAACTCCTTTAAAACTCCTTATTTATAATCAATTCTTGGGAGATTTATTTAGGAAGTGATTTGCTTTTTGTTTGAGTAAAGGCAAAATATTATCTTTTGGTCCTTAAAAACTCTTTACAATGCTCTTAAATTTTATCCATTCACCAGAGCATGAACCTAATTATATCTATTTCATGTGGTCAATCATTTAAAATGTATTTTTGGCTCCTGAAGAGATAAATACCTCTTGTATTCATATTGTCTTTCTTTAGACAAGATAGACTACAAAATTATCTTTCTATTTAGTTATTTGTTTATTTTCATTCATATGTACATATGGACATTTATGCATATTTATTTATTTAAGTCTTGAACATAGAAGCAAAGCTGCTCACAACTGCCCATTTAGGGTTGTTAAAGAGGTATTTATTTGCATCTTAGTAAGACCAATGGTCTTTCTATTTTGTTTGATTTTTGCCCAAGCCAATTAGAATCAATTTCATTGATATAAAAATTGATTGATTTTTCAATTGCTGCATGTCTCATTGATCTTAGTAGCAATGCAATGATCTTACTGTTTTGTTTCACCAATTATTTGCAAAGCATATATGTGATTCTTATGTTTGATCTAGCTGTTTTCATTCTTTGATACTCTTTCTACAACTTTAAATATTTTGAAAGATTTCTGTTTTTGCCAGTGCTTTAAAGGTCCTCTACATACTCAATCATATGATTGTAGTTCGGAGGACTGCACAGTTAAAGAACTTGTAGCTGTTGTATGTCCAGAGTGTCAGAAGAATTTTTGCATGAGGTAACTTAATGCAGCAGAGAATTTTTAGGGGACATCCTTTCATTTTAGAGCTAGATTTCTAGAATCTGGTATTAGAATTTCCTGGAGTATTATAGCTTTGATCTACTAGGAATACTGTTTTACCTTCCCAGCAGAATTTGGGAAGAGGGACAGTTGTTGTAAATCCATTTCAACTAGTAGGTCAATATTGATTGAGGTCAGGTGAAACATCTTAAACATACCGATAATTACAATTTAATTGTTCCATGCTGCTCATCACTATGCATGTCTTTGCAAGCTAGTTTATTTTTTCCTATCATTTTCTATTTATTTCTTTGTTTTGTATCTATTTATTCCTATCATTTTCTATTTATTTCTTTGTATTTCTTCATTTTCTATTTATTTCTTTATAGGCATAGGCATCAGCAGGATCATGCATGTGAAAAACTAGCACCAAGGAGTCTTGACACAGTCACACCACAGGAGAAAGTGGAGTCTATTATAGGTAGAAATTTATGGCAATTCCAAATTAATGTTTTTCTTGTTGCAAGTGTGTGATAGCATCATGTTACAGGAAATATAGTAGTGTTAAGCTAATCTACACCAATTGCTATAGATATTTTTGACTTGGCTTGTACAAATTTAAACAGCATTTTGTTATTTTCATGCAAATTTGATTTTAGGGAGGCAATTGGAAATACCAAAGAAAGGTATGAAGTGTTATGAAGTTCCAAGATTCTATAATTGGTTTTTCAGCAAGCAGACTATATTTGTTTCAATCCTGCATCTTCATTGGGCAAATACAGAAATATGGCAACCCAAAATTACCTTTTCTATGTAATTTGAGAGTGAATCAAAAATATATTATAATATGACAGGGCTAGTGAACAAGTTGGTGCATGGTTAGAGAGCTCATTAGCTGTGCAGGAACTCTGCAGCTTAGTTATGACTGGAGTTGTACCAACTGCTCACTCCTTCCATGGGCAAATCAGGACTTGGCTTAAGAAGACAGTTTCTCTCAGAAGCACTCCATACTATCCTGTTCAACAACTACCCTTTTCCCTACCTTTGCTTCAGTTTCAGTATATTAAAGTCATCCAATTAAGTATTACAATTTCAGTTAAAATTTAGTGATACTAATTGCAATAGTGAGAAACAAGAATTAGTAAGATAAGAGGAGGAGCTGTCAACAAAGCAAACTAGTGATACTTGTCAGAGATGTTAAAAAGACTGTTGCTAATTCCCAAGTAGTAGCATTGAGAACATAGTAAATCTTTCATCCTTTTTGTCTTTTAAGTACATAAGCAAGGAAAAGCCTCTAAAACAGCTGCCAAAGTTGCACTGATGAAGATGAAGATGAATGCAACAGGAGATAAGGGAGTTCCACAGGTATATATTCTAAATTAATTTATGATTTTGATATGTTGGTTCTCTGAGTATACCATTCTGAGTCTGCACAGTTCTTAGCTACTCTGAATATGCTTGTGCTCAATTACAAAGATAATTACTCTTTGTTTAAAGCACACTCTCTTAGAAGCTTCCCTGAACTCTGAAATCTGCACTCAAATGAAGAGTTGCTAAAAGTTATCCTTTATGGCCATGAACAGTTATCTTTTGATTCAAATGCAAAAATTCTCAGAGCAGC
>OLMO02000302.1:9306712-9316794 GCA_900291935.2 Cassiopea xamachana
TGGTATCGTCCTTGTAGTATTGTAAAGTAGTTAGTCAATTTGTAACTTGTTTAATGTAATTTCTTATATGCATAAAAAAAAAAAAAATCTGCATTGGTAATCAATTTCAGTCTTGGATATATTTCGTCATCATTGTCATATTATACTGTTGTAATGATATAATGTTTAATTTTCCTTTGCTTAAAATCCACTTATCCTGGTGAACTTGACACATGACCATTGAAATGCAGGCTTGGGATCCCGGCAGGTCATGAAGAAATAATTGTGGAATATAGTTTTTGATTTGAATACTTTTTATTTTAGACAGAAAGGGAGTATTTTAATGTAGAAGTGCCAAGACATGCAAGTCAAACTGACGTCATACCATTGTTCTTTAGTAAAGTAAGACTAGATTACAGATTTTTCTTTCCCTAATCCGCTATGAATATCGATTACTCTATTATGGTAGGTCACCCACGGTCTTGTGATTTTCTGGAAGTTTCTACTGTTACATACATCTATTGTTTCATATATATGCCTTTTCCATTGTGGTTTTTTTCTTGATATTTTTTGTAGAGAAACATATATGCAGGGCTTTGATACCCTGCTTTTCAGCATGATGTTTAGATTCTTCCCCCCCCTTATTATTGTGACGTTACTGCAATATATTTGTGGGCGTTGTCAGAGGCTTTGCCGTGCGAAAATGAGATCTACAATCAGCGAATGGCCACAGTGTTTTCTGTGGCCTTTTTTCTGTTGGTAACAGTGGTTGGTCAAATAATCCTGGAAGTTGCCCTGCAACAATACATTTTACTACCGATTTTTCCCTTCGAAATGGCAACTTTTCAAGGTTATGGGGGTTATCCAGCCCCCATACACCCCTTAAATTTCATCCCTGATCGTATGCATAGGGTACAGTGTTCTTACTGTAGAGAAGATTCCAATGTCCGATTAAATCATGGACGATATTTGGAGTACAAAGTTGTTTTTATACATCTGTTCGATTCCTGTCATTTTAGCACGAAATCTTGTATTTGAACTTGTTTACGCTAATAGTTATCTCATAATATGTGGCCTTTCAATTTTCATCCACGATCTTTCTCATTCGCACATTTCACACTCCCTCAGTCTTTGTTTTTTGCTTCTCTTGTCGTTATTTAACCATCTTTCACGCACACTCACTCGCTCGTTGGTTCTCATTACTGTCGATACATATTAAACTTTGGCTGTTGAATTCTTCTTTGTTTTTGATATTTGAATCGATATTGAGTTTATTGGCAAACCCTTGATTATCTCAACGTTCAAACCTTCCAAAATATAACACCTAGCTAATACTTCTTTCCTGTGCTTACTTTTTAGAAATGGTCGATCGGTAGAATTATTGACAATATTGCAGAGTTACAGGGTCTTTCTAATAAGAACAACATATCAGGAGAAAAGGTTAGCACTTGAATTAGTTTGACTCAAATTGTTTCTTATGTACATGCATTCCAAATGAGTCGATTTAACTACGATGTCTCACATAACATTAAATCGCACTTATACTTGTTTTTGTACTCTTTTGAAGAGGGGTATGATAAGCAAGGGGGATAGTATATTGATAGAAGTGCTTAATTTTTTTCTTTCATATCACAAAAATAAAATTTAACTACATAAACAGCTTGCATCACTTGTGACTGCCATAGATGCATTACTTGGGGTTGTTGTTATTAGTTTGGGGGTCAACGTTCAATAGATAGTATTGGGACATAAACATTTTAAAGTTATAGCAATTAGTTGTTTGCAATGAATGACTATAAGGTTTATGGTTTGTTTTGATTTCCTTAGTTGTTAAAATTGATTTGCGTTCACAATCTCAATGTGTTTTACTTACTTATCCTTTTTAAAACTTTGAAATCTTAGGGTTAGTAGTATGGAAGGGTTGGAAATTTTTTCAAAATTGCTTGGTTTAGGGGTGTTTAACAAATGGAAATTGGTGGTGAAGTTTTTAAAAATCTACAATCGCCCCCCTCCCATCTATTCGTTGCCAAAGAGTACATTGATTATGTGGGTTTTCAAGACCGCAAATTAGAGTTTATTAGTTGGTGAGGGATTTCTAAAGCAGGTGAGAGGTATCACTCACGTGACCACTATCACGCACCTTTCCCTGGAAAGCTTGCTTTAGCAAATGATTTTATCGTAGATCAAAGATGTTTAACTGCAGTAGAAACTTTCCAGATAATATTCGTGGGGTCGCCAAACACTATTAAATGTCCATATATTTTCACCTTTTTCTAATATATAAATTATGACAGAAATTAGCTATTTTATCTTTGGCAATAGCACACTCTGATATTTGAGATTAAAACTTTAAATGTTAGTTTCTCACTTTCAGTGATGTTCCATGAACTATAAACAACATTATGTCAGAGGAAGATCATTAATTTGTCAATTGATCTTTATGTTAATCTTTTAAGCTGCTCACATGGCAAATAAAAGAAGAGAAAATTATGTAACACTTTAGCATACTTGAGTAGCAATAACATTCAATTTTCATACATCATGGATAGATTAAGAAATATCATTTTGTGCGAGTATGTCCTTTAATCAAAGTATTCATATCTGTAATATCATATTTTATACTCTTTTGCAGAAGTTGCTGCTTCTCAACAGCGACGACTTAGTAATTGACCCCAGTATACGGCTGGAAGATGCAGTTGATGAGGGGCTAATCGATCTAGACAACCGACGGTTGAGATTGACTTACTTATGACGTCAGCAGTAGGACGTATAAACCAATAACAGCTTATTTGGTTCATGTGTTTTGCCTTTGATCGGTTTGCGAAGTGGCCTCAGACAGTGGACTTTAGACTTTGGACTTGGATGAGCTCCATTTGTGTTTGCAAATATACAACAATCATTTACCTGGCACCGTCTTCAGCGCTTATCTATTTCTACCATTAAAGTAATTCCGTATGGGAAGAATTATTTCGCTAAACTTCGTGTTGAGTTTAAGTTTGCTTAGGAAACATTGGCACTTGATCAGTAAACCACGAATATCTTTACTCGCCTCCTTGTAGACAATTTTGTTGCTGTAGACTATGGTAAAAATCTTTGCAAAATGCCATTTTGTGTCAAGTATGTGAACACATGTTAAATAGAAAGCCAGAGTGCCTACTTTGCAGAAAACTTTGACTTTATCCAAGGAACGAAGTTTGGAAAGCTTGTGGCTTTTCCTGCTATGAAGCCAATTGAGGATTAAAGTGATAGTGGTCTCTAGGATTTTTTAGCAATTCATTGTATTCCTGGACAGGATATGAACTATTTTATGTGATTGAAATTAACATTTCTGTGGTGCAACTTAATAGTCTGTGACAACTGCAATGAAATCGAAGTTCATTTTTCTAATTTAGGGTAACAGCACTGCGATGTGATGTTAGAGGCTGTGACACCAAGAATGAATAGATGATCAGATGATTACAGGGCACATTTGTCAATACTGTAGTTGACAGCCATATGTATTGTCTCCCCATATGTATGTGAATTTAGTCCCACATTGTATTGCGAGGCCATGCAGGTATTCATTGTTAATTATCATGTCTTCCCAGTGGCACTAGTAGGTGACCATGCAGGTCATGAACTTCTGTTTTCGTTGAGCATGCTGAAAATGACAGCCGTTATAGAATTGGAGTTACTTGGTGAAATTGGCTGATTATTAAATAAGAAACGTATGGTTTTGCAGCATGGCTGTAGAAAAAGCGGCCGGGGGCTCAACTCTCTTTTACATGTCGCGGAGGAACAGGATCCTTTTCTTATTTGCAGGGTAATTTTGAAGTGTCGTGGATTAAAAGGCTGCTGAAGACTCTCACATAAATCAATGATTTCATCCGCAGTTCTGGCTAGAAATGACTTATCTCTTTATTCAAAGAAGACACTTCTTAAATGTCTAAAGGATGTAGCCCTAGAGTCTTTCCCAGGAAGCTAAAGACGCCTGATGCTCTTTCTCCATTCCTTTACGTAACAGCCAGGGGCGCAGACTGGGGGGATTTTGGGTGCCACGCCCTAAACCTGTAACGCGATTTGGTTGCCACACCCATTTCAAAATCTTGCTAGAGTTCCCTCACCCTAACCCTAAAACTTTCTCATCAAATTTAAACGAATTAGTACATTGATCTTTGCGAGAATTGGAGGGAGCAGGTCCCCCAGTTCCTCGTGGTACCGTCAATGATGACAGCAGGATGCCACTACTGGCTATTTCGGTCCCCTTTCCTCAACAGCCCTCTACAGCAATTACCTTTGATGGGCGAGATAACTCATTTTGTGTGGGAGTCTGCAAATTAAGTGGCTTATTGAAACTAAGGCTAGTGCTCCCTACAGATTCATTGCTAACGTTTAATTGCTACTTGGAATATTTGTTGTGATATAAAACCCTTCAGTTCACGTATTATTGAAGTAAGCTAAGCTAGTTTGATCTCCATTTTAAAGAGCGCTTGCTTTACCTGGACCACATCAAAAAACTCTCAATCCTCATTCGTTTAATTATATGAAATATGTTTATACGGTATTTTGGTGAGTTAATCACTTTCAAGTGAAGCGAGAGATTATCCAATTCTCTTTAGAAAGTGATTAAACTTACTATGAAGATAATAGTAGTCTGTTGGGTATTGGCCCTTATGAGAAAACTGCATTCGCAGTTGTTTTGTTGATATAGAGCATTATTTTCCTTTTAACTTTTTATGTTTTAAACTCAAGACAACGCGAATATCACGTCCCTTGCTGTAAGTGTTTCTCCATCGTAGAAATACACGGTTTTTTATAAGGAAATGAGGCTCCAGTGACCAAAATCTTAAGATAATCTTAAGAAAATCACTAGGCTCAATTTCCAAAGTTCAGTGTTTTATTGGCTAGAAATAAATGTTCAAAATGTTAAATGTAGAATTCAAATTCGAGGATACAAGATTAACAAAGAAAGGGTAACCCATGTTTTTAGCTAGCTAGTTTTGGAAAAGTTAAGAACATTTTAAGAAAATCTCGGACTCAATTTCGGGAAAAGTTAAGAACATTAGGGCTCAAGCAAAATGATGATTTTCCTATAAAAAAGTGTATATTGAGATGCCTAGTTGCCCACGTAGCTTTCTTTCTTTCCATGGTTTCATCCTTCTGCTACAAATAGAGTACTTGATTGAATCAATCTGTTTGTTCCAGATAAGTTTCTAGGCGCGGTTACTGCAACACCTTGCTTCTTCACTTTCCACCCAACCAGGGCCTACAAAGAGTGACCTTGTCTACTAGCAGTGGTCTCGAAAAGAGAGGTTACTAGCTAGACATGAGGCTGTGAGGTTCTATTTTCCTATGAGAAATAGGCGTGGCTCCAGACAATGTTTGGTAGATCCCCACTCCTAAGCTTGGCAAAAAGCCGTTCTTTTACAGTTGCCTTTTTAAAACCATTTACCTCACCCCTCCTTACCGCACTCAACTGTTATAGTTCCAATCAGTTTTAAAATCTGAAAGGTTGAATTACAGCTGAGAGGCTGCGCATGCTCATTCGGTCAGTCAAATTTGCTTGCTAATTTGGGATTGGATGTAGCATCTTCCATTTATACCTTTAATAGTCTTCATCAAGTTTTCCAAAGACTTTGTTTTTAAGACATAAGTCAACAGGATTTGGAGATTCTCCAGAACTTTTGTTAGATATAATTTTGCTTGAAACGACAAAACTTTTTTGCAACAAAATGACATGGGTATATGATAAAAATTTGATTTCTAATCTTCTAAGATGCTCCAGTGCTGTTAGATCCACCAGTTTGCGTTATATCATTTAGTAATTCCATTGTTTTGGGCTTCATGTTTCTTCTTGGTAGAAATCTCTTTGAATCATTGTAGTTCACTGACCTGCTTGATTGCAGGGGTGGATCCAGGGCGGGTCGGGGGAGCATGGCCCCCAAACGGCAATGTTTCCTATTTTAAGCAATAGTGCTAAGAAACTCTTCACATGAAAAAGACAATTATGCCCCCCAGAAGCCCAGCTCAGGATCCGCCTCTGCTTGATTGCAAGTATTTTCAGCGGAAATTAGACTATCATTAATTTTGAAATGGAAACACGTGCCTAATTTGACTAGCTCCATGTGACAACAGAGTCGTAACGTGGCTTTAAAAGAGTCCTTTCATGCTCCCCGCAGCACCGCGAATATTCTTCTATTGTCTCCAGGCCGTTTCTTCAGCCAGTGCAACGAGTTCTGCTCGCAGGAGCGTTCATTTGTTCAACCACCAGTTGTTGGTTAAATAGAAGGCATTCCTGTGCATACAATAAATAACTAGGATTTCATATTTGTCTGCTTTTGCAACTCAGTTCTGCATTTTTTAGATATTAGTGCGATCGAAATAAACCAAATTAAAGTCATAATAAACTTAATCAAACTAATTATTTTTAGTATTGTACTTGGCCGTTCGCGAAGCTGTAACTGTACTCATAAAACACTGAATAACGTGTTTCCAATCGTACTGCTGACTGTCTTGTTTTTCAGTCCAATACAAGGTCCCTGGGAATTGCAATTACACAGTAATTCACTTTTCTACGATGGTAATATCTAGGAATAGAGGCCATTAAAAGAAAGGACCGCCTCGATATTGCATCATTAATCAGCTTTTTGCGAAAATTAACCACTGTTTGTGGCCTTTATCAAATATAAGTAGAGACGTCTCAGCGAATGCTCTTTCTAGAATGATCGTGCCAGCACATCGTTTGCGCTAACGAGTTCCATTGATTCCCATTATTGAGTGCAATGTAGAACGGTGTTGGTCAGATTAATCGCAAATTGTAACAGGACTTTGCCTAAAAGTAACATATTGACGCACAGTCGCATTCGCGACACACAGCAATAAAGGGGAATAGTAGACCACATTTTGGTTTTCAACTTTTGCTATTAGTGCTGACACACATCATCCTGAGCCACACATGACTTCCATTGATCATAGTCTTGTCTACGATCCCCAGTACTTCTGCACGATGCTGGTTATCGTGTTTGTCCACAGGGGTGGCGCTAGGGGAGGGCTATATCTCCCGTCGCAACACATTACCCCCTGTCGCAAGGTGAAAAGCTATTTTTCGGAGATTTTTGGCACATTTGGTACCCTGGTAACTGATTGTAACCCCTCTTCGGAAGAGCCAACCACCAACCAACCAAAAATTTCTGACGACACCCCTATTTGTACAATCTTTTTTAAAAAGAAGAAATTTCATAAGGATATTATGGCTCATTGCTGAAAATTAAGAATAATGCAAGGCTCAAGCTTCGTCAGTACTTTTATCTATGGGATATTTTAATACTGCATTTAGATTAACTTTTGTACTGTCGATGCAATATCTATTGTGTGCATTCCATTTTCGTTTTGGTTTGTGATGAAGAAGAGCATCAACAATCAATTGAACATGCTCCTTTGAATTTCAGACGAAGCTACACCTTTGGCATTCAAACATGATTTAAGAACCATCTTAGACTCAACAGAACAAGTTTAGGAATTTTGACGTTCGATGAACAATTAGGGGATCTTACAAAAAGAATGTATCTTAGAAAAATGGGGCTTACTTTATAGTAGGTGGTTTATAGGCGATCAAATTTTGGGTAGGGAGCTATAGCTGCCTCACCCTTGTGGCAAATCACTCGGGAAAAATTTGCACGAGATTTTTCAGAATCCCAGCTTTGTTAAAAGAGTTCAACGATATATCTGAAAGATTTTCTGGCCTCTTTAGATTTTTGGAAATTATCGAATATTTATGGACATTGTTTTGCATTGAAGAATTTTGAACTTTTCAGAAGACTTTGAGAATTTGAAGATGTTTTTCGAAAAATATTTATGACACTTGAGCCACCTCGACAAGTTTAAAAAGTTTGTAAAGATTTTCGAGTTTTGAGATTCTTCAAGGCTTTTCAGATTTTAGTGACCGGTCATCATTAATAACCGGGGCTGGGACCGAAGATAAAATAGTTCGGTAGAGAAAATTTTCTGGTGGGCAAAGGTTGGCTAACAAGAAAGTAGACAAAGCAAAGAAGTGGGTACAAATGTCAAATATTGCCTTAAATCTATAATCTACCCAAAAATGTCTTTTATCAGATTGTTTTTCTTTGAAATCATTACCATTATTCAAATCTTTCTCAGAGAGTTGGGTAAGGTAAATTTCGACCCTTGAAATGATTAATTGGATATTGAAATTTGAATATTTTAGAAGCATGGGTAGGAAAACTTTTGTTATCAAAACGCTCTTCCTTTCAGTACCATCCCTCTTGATAAATAACGACCCGTCCCTTATTTTGAGATTTTTACCGATTTTTCATTGACATCTTCGAGATTTTTTGAATGATTTGTCTTGCGTCTTCACCTACTTTTCGGAAAGCAAGGTTTCGCCTTCAGGGTGAAGAATGACAACACTGCAAATAACCAAAAAGCAAGCGGCAATCTTTCTACGTAGGGCACCAATGGTGTACCTTCATTGCTTTATTACGTATGGATCTTTATAATGATAATGAAAAGCTTTGTTTTACAACTGCTTCTCTGCTTTCTTCTTCTGATGGGGAAGGTGGCCCTCATTGCACCGTGTAATACGCACTTTGCTACCACCTTTATGCTGGATCCAACTTATATTTGTTGCTAGATCCAACTTTTTGTTTTGCACACCTTAAACTGTGCAACGGAATTGATCCTAAATTGAAGATGACAATAGTGCGCTTCCAATACTGGGTGGGTTTGCCATCCCCATGGGGACATTTACATGGTGTCAAACGGAAGGCCAAATGTGTGCTAAAGTGTCTGGCACACCCTGAACTACTTAATGTACTGTTATAGCTTTTATTGTACATTTTTTGGGAATTATCACAGTTGTGAGGCAGAAACACATTACTAATCAAATTCTTTACATTTCCAACAATAAAGATCCTTCTTTCCTTGCTAATGTGAAGTTTCGTGACAAATTTCCTTGTTTACTGCTAGCCGTATGAGTAATTGCTTCTTTTTTTCTAATAGCCTTTTTGTTATCCTCGCTGCATGTTCATGCGTACTGCTTTTCAATAACAGCAACCCTGCAGATGCACTCTCTTATCAATTCAGATCTTACACTAATGATCCTCATATACTGTATTTGTATTGCAGGCCCATGAATATCAAAACCAGTTGTTTTTCCACTTCTAACTCACGCTGTTTCAACTGCTTGCCTTACAGCTATTTTGGCCACAAGAAACGAATCAACCGGCCCACATGTAGCACATTGCGCATGGATAGAGAAAGTTTATCTCAATGGTGTTTTCTATTTAAGTAAATACCCAACTGAGTTTCACATTTGAAGTAGAAGGTCCCATCCTTTGGTTATATGCCACACCCAATCACGTGCACTTTCACGTCCTATACCAAATTGAATCACATGATATTTATATTGAGTGAGATCGAAGTTTTTTTTGTTTACTGCACATCAATATTTCCCAGAAATTCCTGAACTAGAGAAATTAACTTTCGCTATTAACAATGCCCGCCTTGTTACTGCGAAGCCTCTGCTACTCAGGCGCTTAAATGTTTTCTCGGACTAAAAAGCTCAGATGTACGTAGTGTTGTGGTAATGATAAGGTCATCGGCTTTCGAGTTTTCATGACCATTCAGCTACAGGCAGTTCCACAGTAGGACTTTTTACTTGCCAAAGGCTTCTGTTAAGTTACAGAAAAGGCGGTCGTCTCTGGTTAGCTGCCTTCAAGGAATTCTAGAACTCGCCTCAATATTCTTGAGCGAAACAGGAAAATATTCCATATGGGGAAACTAGAAGTGGAGAGTAGTAGGTTTAGCCTAAAACAAAATCGGATTCAAGCATTTAAAATTTTTCACGATTCCAGTATCAACACTTTCTTAAGACCTTCTTAGCAAAAAATTGTGAGTCCCAATGTTTTGTACATGCACGTAAATAGAAAGTGAAAAGCTTCATGTATACTAGGAATGATGATAATCTTTAGTAAACAACAGAAGTTAAATTGTTAGAGGATAGCCAACATCACGCACACACGCACACACACGCATATATATATATATATATATATATATATATATATATATATATATATATATATATATATATATATATATATATA
>OLMO02000302.1:9316886-9346026 GCA_900291935.2 Cassiopea xamachana
ATATATATATATATATATATATATATATATATATATATATATATATATATATATATATATATATATATATAAATCAATAGGCACTAATAATCCAGTACTGAACACTCTTAGCTTCTAGAGCAGCTGAGTACTACTTTCTTTAAACTACTTTTAATGAAAGAAGAACATATACTTGATTCCTAAACATTAAGCCTTAATTCTCAGCTTTCTGGCTTCATTCTTTTCGTACTCACTTAATCCGACATTCAATTAAAGATCTCTACTCAATTTGAACTAACTTTGGCAGTAGCTTTGTACATGATGCAAGTCTACTAACAGAGCTTGTTGATATACTTCGGGTATAACCAATTGAACGATTGTTGATAGTCTTGTTAAACGGATTTCATATTCCATCCCAGAGATGATTATGTATAAATCAAATTGTGTCCTACGTTCTTGTGTTCGTTTATTTATCTTTCCTTGAATATGCGACCCTTATTCAGCTCTCTTTGCCAACCTGCCAATTTGAATATCACTGAATCGCTTCCATGGCAATGATTGCTATCGTAATCAGTGATGAAGGGGATCAATAGCTATTAATTTCAGCTGATCGATTGATTTTCTATAGCAAGGAAATGACTAGTAAGTGATTATTGCTTGTATTGAGTATTAAATGTAATTACTGACTACGAGTGTGATCATCTAAATGAGGGGCTACCAATCTCCAGACTCGGCTCTCACCCATTCTGGCCCCAGAGCTTGAAAGTACATACAAACTTTTATAAGAATATAGTTTGTAAGACTCAGAATCGCTAATATTTAAGAATAATTTCAAAATAATGCAAGGCTCACGTTTCATCAGAGTTTATAAGTGTTGTGCATCTGAGCTATAGTACTTACTACTTGTTGATTAACCTTTTCACTATCGATACAATATTCGTTATTCTACTCCACTTTGAATCTGCTTTATAATAAGGCAAGACATGAATTAAGATTTGAATATGATCGACTTTCAGACGTTGTTACACCTTCGATATTTAAGAAGAATTTTAAAATAATCTAAGGCTCAAACCCGACAAAATTCAAGAAGATTGAAGCTCTGTGAAAAAAATCCTTTTGACAAAGTGTTGATGTGTACTTCCATTTTGAAATTGTTGTAGTCTGTTAATTTCACTCTTCCAAATCAGCCCTCAAAATTGAACTGCACTATCGAATGTTAGGTTGTATTTGGTTTAGAGATTTAGACAAGTCCAAAAGGACTAGTGACCCCTGATCTAAATTTAATAAAATGTTCTGATGATTGTATGTCTACAACGTTTCACGATTACATAATTTTAGAAGAATACAGTCGATAAAATTATGAAGGCTCAAAACCGATGAAGTTCAAGATTTATTGAAGAATTATGTAGGGCTCAAGCGTCATTAAGACTGAAGTTATTTGTTTGTTCGATTTTCATACAGTTTCATCTAACGTTTAGATTAAGCTTTATATCACCGATTTGAAAATTTTTGTTCTATATGTCATGTTTCATAAAGTAACACTTTCACATAGATTTGAATGTCTTCTTTGACTTTAATGTGAAAATGTATCATTTGATTTTCAAGATAAATTAAAGAACCTGTTTAGTTCAAAAACTAAAATATTTGAGAGCATTAATACTCAGTGAAAGCTTAGGCATTCTTACAAAAAATTATATATGTGCTGCTTTACCAGTTATGAATCGTTGCCAAAATGGTTCTCAACCTGTGCCATCACCACTCTTCAAAACATGAGTAGGGCTGTACAACCAAATAGAGTGGAAAGGGCGGCCAAATAGCTGGCGATGGACATAAGCTGTTGTTAAGTGCAGGAACTATGCTCTTTACTATTCCTTAGATCTTAATTAAGGGAACACCCTTTGGGATACAGTGATATGAACTTCTAGGTAGAAAATTGCAGGTAACGTTATTGAAATGCATGTAAGAACCTTCACTAGACCGTTTATCGACGTCATTTCAGAGAAAGGGGGCCAGCCCCACAATGAGAAGCAGAAGGAGACTGAGCTACTCAGTTCCCCCTCTCTACAGACCTTTCCATAAGTCTATGCATAGCCTTTTCTAACCAGCTCGTGCTTTGATAACAAGCCTTATTTAAGCAATGACAAAGACTAGTAAAAAAACAAAGCAATGATTTGAATAATAATAAAGAGGGTAAAATATGTGTAATTATTTCTAGGTATACAATGAAAGACTGTTTTTCAAGTTTATCCCTGATTTCCATGGTCTTATCAACCACCACAAAATACACATACTGTATTAACAAACAGGAGGCTGTACTTATTGTGTAGAAGCTACCTTTGTAGAAAAGATGGGTACACCCCAACTTAGGGACAAGAGCGTCCACTACCCTAGGATATGCCCCCTGTAGTCGCATAATGCAACCTGGAGCACCTTGGCTCTTAAGTTGGTACTGTATGCATTTTTGTATTCACGTAGTTTTTGCTGCATTTCAACGGGCCTCGAATGCTTTGCGCAATTGCCCTAACATATCGTGTTACGTTCTTGTTTCAATGCTATCTTGCTCTCTGCTATAATTTGTCTTCGTTTTAAACTTGTTGTTTTCGTACTGTTACGTTCAATTTACGCAATATTAATGGGCTTTCCTTTAATTCTTTAACCAAATACCCAACTCTTCACCGCAATGCAATTCAACCGCTAGTTTATTTCAGGACAATTGTTGATGACAGACGACCTTCGCTCTCTCCACAGCATCAAAAATATCTACCAATCAGATTGCGTCGCCTAATCGGGGATCAATAATGCACAATATCGGGCAAGAGTCCTTCACTTGGACTTTGGTACATAAATTTGTATAAATACCCAATGCATTCCATGAGTTGACATTTCTCAAGCAAGTGATTGCTGGAGATAGCAGAGCTTACCAAAATGAAGTTCCCGCTTTTGGTGTTGTTTGCCACAGGGGCACTCTCTGGTAAGATTGTTTATCTCAACCTGTTTTCGGTCATCATTTTTTGCATCCAGTTTTATATTTTTTTATGTTGTAGTCACTTCGGCCAAGCATTCGGTCTATGCTGCTATGATGGTTTCGCAAAAAACCTTCACAGCAAGCAAGTAAACTTTTACAGTAAACTTTTATTTTCTGATACAACGCAGTCTATACATGCCATGGACTATATTTTTGTGTATCTTCTCTGTATTGTCTTTCACGTATACCTACAAATTGATATTACTTGTAGCTTAGTTTTTCTTCTCACTCACATATATTTTTATTTCTATATGTTTGGGGTATATGTTTAGATATTTTACTCTACATTCCGTCTCAATAATTACCTCTCAATCCTTTATAGCACCGTTTTTCGGTACATCTACATTCAACTTCAATAACTACTTCTTTGAAGATGATTGTTCAGGTGAGTTGACACTTGCATACGTAATGTCTGCCAGAACTATTTTGCGAAGTCAGTTCAGTGGTCTTCAACGAAGCAACTTACTTTGCATGCGAAATAAATGGTCTTTGATGGAGAAACCTGCAAACAGGGAAACCCCCTTTCTGCTAAGGTCGTTTTATTTTACAGAAATGAATAGCATTCTTTTCTGCTAGTGCATACCTGCTATTTGGGAATACCCTATGCAGCTACAACACGCTGCTCGTATCAAAGGGAAAAACCCTGAAATGAAAGTAAAGGGCAGTTTTAAGTAACTGCTATAGAATATATCCATTAGACCGGTCAGCATTTACTTACAAACTTTCATATGGAAACTCCTAGACTTTGAGGCACGATATTTGAACACTCAGTTTTGGTCGTGCAGGATGAAATTCTTTTATTTGGCTATTTCGGAATAAACCCAATTCTGTGAAAGAAGAAAGCAAGTTTAAATAGGAAAAATATAAAACATTTGATATCACTTTGTCTGACCTAGATTTTCGATGTTTTTCCTTTTATTAACACCTTGGGTTTGTTCTTTTAATCCAGAAAACATCCACACCATAGATTAAAAACATGAGGTTCTGTCTTTCATTTTCGTTTTCATTTTGCCTCTCATATTTCACTTTATTTATCTGATATCAATCATCATTTTCTCACTCATATATTTTTACAAAACGTCTGTTATTGGAACAAATATTTCCGCCCCCTAAGAGCTCGAATTACAATGATGTCAATTATATGCTTACTTAAACGCTCACTGATACTCTCAGTTATCCAAATAACGATGTTTTCGTGTTCTATTTGGCATAACACGGCAGCGCGGCTGTTTATTCTATTGGTCTTGTGATGGAATCTGATATGAAAAAACATTTAAAGCACAATAGCTGTCAGCTGACTTGTGCAGTCACGAGCGCGAGGCTTTACCTTTACTTGTGTATGCAAATAAGTACTAGTTAATTGTGTCTATTCAAATCTTTCACAAAGGGTCAAGGAAGGAAAACATCTTGTGACTCAGTTATGATGTTTTTTTTCTATCGAAAGCGACATTTACTTTATTCTGGTTTTCTTTGGTCAAAAGAATACTGGGCAGGACTTCCACTTTGTATACTGTGAAGAAATCCCACCTATTAGAATCAGAATGCTGCGGGGTTCCTCTTCATCAGTGGCGTAGCCAGGGTCGCATCTGGGGGGAATAGGTGTGGCCTGGGAAGGGGGTAAAGTGTCGGGGCTTGCCCTAGAGGGCTACTAAGGAGCAATTAGAGGTAGGTGGCACAGCCTCCTGTCATAGCCAGCGTTGAAGGACCATCCAATATTAAGAAAGAAGAGCAACGAGGTTCAGGGGGCGGAGACCCCAAGAAAATGTTTTTGACCACACCCTTAACATACTAAGGAAACGCCCTTTTTGATGCAAAGATACACCTTTGTCTTGAAAGAAAGGAGCTTGGCACTTGCTATTTCAAATCCACCCTCCAATGTATCGGTTTTAATGCAGATTTGTGCATTTCTCGGACACCACGCCTTTTACCATTGGAGGGGCGGCCGTCTCCCCCTTACCCCCTGAGTACGCCACTTCCCAGAGGCAGGTACAAGGAGGATCCGGGGGCCATAGTCGCTCCAAGCAGCAATAGTTCATATAACAAGTAATTGTGCAATCCAGCCATAACTCTCTAATTCTAGGATTAGAGTTGCTAGGGTTAGANCGACATTTACTTTATTCTGGTTTTCTTTGGTCAAAAGAATACTGGGCAGGACTTCCACTTTGTATACTGTGAAGAAATCCCACCTCTTAGAATCAGAATGCTGCGGGGTTCCTCTTCATCAGTGGCGTAGCCAGGGTCGCATCTTTGGGGGGAATAGGTGTGGCCTGGGACGGGGGTAAAGTGTTGGGGCTTGCCCTAGAGGGCTACTAAGGAGCAATTAGAGGTAGGTGGCACAGCCTCCTGTCATAGCCAGCGTTGAAGGACCATCCAATATTAAGAAAGAAGAGCAACGAGGTTCAGGGGGCGGAGACCCCAAGAAAATGTTTTGACCACACCCTTAACATAATAAGGAAACGCCCTTTTTGATGCAAAGATACACCTTTGTCTTGAAAGAAAGGAGCTTGGCACTTGCTATTTCAAATCCACCCTCCAATGTATCGGTTTTAATGCAGATTTGTGCATTTCTCGGACACCACGCCTTTTGCTATTGGAGGGGCAGCCGTCTCCCCCTTACCCCCTGAGTACGCCACTGCCCAGAGGCAGGTACAAGGAGGATCCGGGGGCCATAGTCGCTCCAAGCAGCAATAGTTCATATAACAAGTAATTGTGCAATCCAGCCATAACTCTCTAATTCTAGGATTAGAGTTGCTAGGGTTAGATGGTGGTTTAGAACTAGGGTGAGGTGAAGGGTTAGGTTTATGGTCACATTAGGGGTCACAGGCTTATGTCGAGTGGATAAATATAAATACACAATTTCCAGAAGAGAATCGGACAAGTGGGGCCCCTTCGTTTGGAACAAACCTACTTTTTCAAACACGCGGTGATAATTTGCTATAATATCTCGGGTGTGTATCTGCCATGCATTCAATACAGGGGAAGTATTTGTGTACTGCAGTTGTACGGACTTCGATCGTAGAAACATGGACAGCCTACTAACTTGATGCATATACATGGAAGCAAAATTAATTGGCATGCAACTGGTTTGCCCAAATTTGGCGATTTGTGAAAGCATCTTTAGGTCTTGGTAAATAGGAATAATATGTCAATATAAGCTGTCAGTACTATCAATCGGTTGAAAGTAATCAGGTGGCCTGCCACAATCCAACCTAACATATGTACCTGCATGAAAATTCAGCCTAGTGTAAATATCTCGCTTGAAATTGCAGGTAGCATAGACATGTGCGGAAAGCAGTGGTTTGGGCTCTACATCGGGGTAGGATAGGCAATAGAACAGACGATAGTGCGTAAGGCTGGGGAGGAGCAGAAGAGGCTCTCCCCAGCCTCTCTTAAGCAAACAGTGTCCTTTAGGGCAAATTTCTTTTGCACATGCTTTGAGCGATCTCGTGTTGGTTTCTTCTAGCTTTTTACTCCAAAGGCTGAATTTCTACAGCAGATAACCTACGCTTCGTGCCCAACAATGACGATCTTGTCCAAATTCCAAAAACCGACAGGGGCGTGACAAAGTGAGGCGATGCGAGATGATGCACAGTAGGGCGTGATCAATAGATTTTATATAACCCAATGAGAATGGTACTAGTTGAGAGAAGAGAGTATTTTGGATCTGACAAATTAAAAGAGATCCCAGCATGAAAGAAGCTAATTGTTTTTGCAACTAGGATAGATGTGCGTTACTTGCAAAATTTTCCTACAGTGACGGATCCAGGGGGCCACGGGGCCATGGCTCCCCAAGCGGTAATATTTCCTATAGACACTTCCTGCATGAAAAACACAATAAAATGAGCCAGATGGCCTCCCCCTCCGCCCAAAATTCAGTTCTGGATCAGCCATTGTTTTCTTAGTGGTTTAAAGTGACATATAGGTTTCATAAATGTCATTATTAGCTTGACAGACAGTTAAATGTTGCCTGTTTTAACGAGAAGTTTAAATATCTTTAGTTCATATTTGAATGAGACTGAAGTTTCAACATTATTATCCAAAGGCCAGGGACTTAGGACTGTGACACTTCTCAACTTACAGCCTGAAGTCAGAATTGCACTATTCCAATCTGTAAAGCAGCAATTTTGCTCTACAGTTCAACTTATGTAACTAGTCGCTTATCCAGGAACAGAACTTTCTTCCAGGAACAAGTCTAAACGCATCCTCGCTCCACGCCAGGGGTGATTTCTCAAGGGGCTGAGCCTCCCTTGTTGAACTTTATGTTCATTTTGGGGGGCTCATCACCGCTAGAATTCTTGGATTGGCTTCGCTTTTTAGAGTTTATTGGCCTTGCTTCCAGAGTGTTATAATCAATTGTGCACTGCTATATGGTTATTGACGCGTCTCTTATTGTTGATTATACTATATCAGTATTAAGCTAAATTTTCATGTTTCCACCTTTGAAAATACGGGCGTGGTTGTAGCTGGGCCACACCCAAACTATGGGTGTGGTTGTTCCTAGAGCCCCCTTGTTAAAATTTTTAAAAATCACCACTGTTCTACTCCTCTATTAAAAGCTGTGGATGCTATCCCAAGTGATAGCTGCGGGGGCCTGTATGAGTTGGTGAGAATTCGCAGCATTTGAAATGAGAGGTGCCCATTATCCCAGCTAGGGTGTGGTTACTGCTCAGTCAAAAGCAACACATTACTATTCAAGATTAGTGGGAACTTAAAACCCCATCCCCACTGCCTTGTTGCCGCTTATGTTTTCGTGATTTTATAGCAATAATATAACTTCATACATCCAGAACACAACCATTTTAATTTCAATTTGTTGGTATTAATTAGCTTGTTACCTAAATAGTTCTGCTTTGTTGCCAACAATGAAGAAATTGCAAATAAATAAAACAACTTATATAATTCTTACTCTTATGTAACTAATTGACGGGGGGTCGGAATAAGCGGCGAAGGAGGAGAAAAATGCTTTGAAATCTAAGATAGTATTGCTATGAAGCACTCTATGTTCATAAATTTGGCATCTATGGTCGTGAGAACAAAGCAACACTAAAACATTGCAAAAAGACAAGAAGATTTGCTCAAAAAATCTATTTGGAACACGGTTTGAAACTTTTTGCGTAAAAAAATTAGCGGGGGACGGCAATTACGCACTTAAGAGTATGTAATAAGGTTAATTAATACAGGTTAACTTGTTCAGAATACATACTCTGTTATCAACACAGCCGCTGAGAGGGGGGCAGGAGTCGCAAATTGCCCCAGGGCCACAGGCTCCAAGGGGCCTTATAATATCCACTGTTTCATGCTCTGGGGGCCTCATAAAGTAAATCAGTATTAATTTCAAAGTTAATTTGTAGACCCTAAAAAATTTCTGCTGGCTTCGCTCTCAGGGGGCCTCATCTTACACCTTTGCCCAGGGGCCTCAGAATTCTCTCGTCAGCCCTGGCTATCAATCAAGGGCCTGCTCTACGAAATATACAGACAAAAAAACAAGGAGGAGCCAAATATCTTGCATTAATTAAGAAAATGCTCAAAATGTTTTTACAATTAATATGAGTGGTAAATATGAAATATGGGAATGTCTTCCAAGCCATCTTGAAGGGTGGCTCTAGCAAAAAACAAATGCAGCAGAATCTTAAGTCCTTACCGCTAATGGCATGCATGATATTGGGCGATGCAAGGTAAACCAAAGTATAATGCACTGAACCAAACTTTTTCCTGGGGGTGTTGCCCGCAGACTCTCTTTCTTTCGTATGTTACGGCAGCCAGAGACATTAAACTACTTGCTGCTAGAGCTGACAAATGGTCTTCGCTACTAGGGTCTTCGCTAAGACTCCGATTCAAACGTATTTACTTTTATTAAACATTTGAATTTCCAATTAGAAAATGAGATAGATCCTGTTAAAAACATCTTTGGAGAGATTTTTCACCAAAAAGTGCTCCCAGTCCTCAAGCTTTTCCTTTGATTTTTAAACTAGCAGGTTCCCTTTCCCCCCGAATAAATATTTCTTAAAAGGACTATAATTTCCCTGCTACATTTGTAATACAGTGGGCTGACTTTAAATGGTCTTTGTCAATTGAAAGTGAATGTTTGGCTTGAAACAAAAGTCTCTCTCTACCAAGCGCCGCAAAAAGTTACCTAACAAGTTGATAAACGTCGTGGCCTTTGACATAGGAAATGCGGTATCTGTTAAGTAGCTAGTAGCAGGCCAACGCGTAGTGGCAAGTCAACCTTACTGGTTTGCCTTCTTGCCTCCCTACGAGCTTCCAAGATTTTAATATGTGTTATCCGGTTTGCTCCTTCTACATGGTTGTACTCTGTAGGGTGTTTTAAGAAAATTTAGACCTGCACATAACAGCCAACAATGCTTAGTTGAGGAACTATATCCAAATTTTGTCAAGGAATAGATAAATTCTACTTTCTCTTATAAATTCTATTTCTAGTTGGATTTTCCTACCATTTCATTCCTGGGTCTACCATTTTTACTTTTTACTTTCTTGCATGCTTGGGTCGTTATGTAATTGAGTTTTGAATTGCCTAATTTTTTGTTTCGAGCCGTACATATTTTTCAGAACTGCACATTTTGTGTAGAACTTCACGTTTGAAAATACCAGGTAGTCTGTTGAGGCGCTTGAGAAACCACCAGACTTGTATCCACTGCAACGCTGCATTTCTCTTACCTCATCGTCTTCTCTTCTTGGTCAAATGTTTTCCGGTCTTATCATGCAAATCCTCAATTCTCTTCCAAACAGATCCACGCCTTCGCCAGGATGCAACAACCATTTTCAAGTACGAAGCTGAAACCCTCAACACTGTTCAAGGCTCGACGTCGGACAGTACAGGTTTAAAGTTGAAGGCAAGAATTTACATTCATCCTCATGGAGCATGCAAATATAGCATGCAGGTAAGTTATGTGAAGCATTATCGCTTGGAGGGTTTTCTATTTCATTATTGTCGAGATGTCTGTTTGTTCCTCTGATCGTTGAAGCTGGTTCTAATCACTAACTCTCGTCTTTCACGCCCTTACAAATTGTGTAAATCGTTTGAAAATTGTAGAAAACAAACGGTTGTCATTGTTGAGTTGAGGCTCAGAGTATAGTTATTATGGAAACCCAAAATGTGGTATCAATCGGATTTATATTTCCTGTTTGCTTACTGGTCGTGTTTTCAAATCTTTTTCTTGCTGTTCCCTCCTTGGCTACAATACAATGAAAGCCACCCCCCTCACCAACTCAACTGATACTATGTATGAATGGATCAGCACTAGCTGGCATCACTAGACGTCAATTTATTATCAAATATGGTGATGCTTTCTTCATTATTTTTTGTGATAATGATGACAGCTTCCTATTTTCCTCTAACAAAGTTAAATTTCCCCCAATGGAGAATTCTCCCTGCGTTAGGAACACTGGTTTATGGGGTTGCCCCTATGCATCATTTTAACTTTTAAGTATATGCAGTGACGTAGAAGTAAATCAATAGAAAGGGGGGCTCTTGCATGTATCTTTAGAAGAAACTTTGAAGTTATTTTACGTATGATGTCGTTCAGTAAACTACACTTTATCTTGTAAACTAACAATTTGTCGACAGGTTTTTGAATGTAAAATGGCCATTTTCATTGGGATAATGATTGCTCTATGCTCATATTTCCAGAAAGTTTACAGAGTTGGGTAGCTGTCCCCCTCAAGTCACAGCTATGGGGCTTCACCCCCCCCCCCACCTGCGCCCCCTCTTCTACACTATTGACTATATGCGTCTATTTCAGATCAACAACCCAGAGCTCTTTGTGAAGGGCAAGAACCAAGAATTCCAGATTGCACCAGAATCTCGGAAATTCTCAAGAGAGCTTCAAGCTCAAGAACTGATTTTCACCACCTCCAAGGGAAGAATCAACAAGCTGTTCCCAGCAGAAACAGAAGCACTTCACGTATTGAACATTAAAAGAGGCATCATCAGTACCTTACAACTGCAAACTGATGCCACTGACGAAATTGATGTGAATGGTAAATGCAAAGTGGAATTCTCAAACAAAGATGGCGTCATCGTCAAGACAAAAGATCTTTCAGACTGCAGCGATCGTGCGCTCAATGAAATTGGATTGCAAACTGCAAATTTTGCCCATAACAAAATGGTATGTGGGGTTGGGGTTGCTGAGAAGCTTTAATTTATTTAGCAAACTCAATTGTTTGAACTATAAGTATCATAGATGTTCACTTGATAATTTGCAAATTGTTTTAAGATATTCATTTAGAAAAGCACGCTCAAATGCACTAAAAAATGAAGTTATATCTATAAATATAAATATAAATATATGCATATATATATATATCTTACATATATATATATATATATATATATATATATATTTATATTTATACATATATATATACATATATATATATATATATATATATATATATATATATATATATATATATATATATATATATATATATATATATATATATATATATATATATATATATATATATATATATATTAAGTATGTAGTTTGTTCATTTCCTGATACAATATTTAGTTCAATATGGTACCACTTTCAGCCTGTCAAGCCACTCACTTCTAAGAGCATTTGCCATTATGTATTGGATGGTAACGAGAAAATCAAATCAGTCCAGTGCGATGAAAGCCACATTTTCAGACCATTTTCTGCTGGGTATTCTAAGCCTGCAGGTGCTATAACCACTGTCAAGCAAGTCATGGAATTCGAAGGTGTTAAGAGGGCGTCACGTTTTTCTGTTGAGACAAGTAAGTTACTTATATTCATTTTGTAGTTCTTTTGATCATGAAAAGCTACATTGCCTACAACATATTGCTGTAAACGTTGGAAAAGAGAAAAAGTTTTTGTTACAGGAATACCTTTGTTTTGTTGTGGCTACAGGAATGCCTGTAATTTGTTGAGCAACTTTCTGTGTTAGTAAATTCTCATTTAATGAAAATATTTACTCATTGTTTTGTAACTTCTCTTTCTTTATAAGAATACCTAACTTTTTACCGAGTCCCAATATTCTTAAATATTTGTGATTTTGAGCCTAGCTTTATTCTTAAATTATTCTTAAATACCAAAAGTGTCACTTAGCCTGAAAATCAAGGATAAAGTTCCAATCTTTGTTGATGTTTTACTACATCATAAAACTAAGCAAGAGCGGAACAGAAGAATAAATGTTTTGTCGATAATGCGAAAGTAATCCTGAAAGCAATACTTTAACTACAAAACAAAAAAGTTATTATTATTCTTGAATTATTCTTAAATTTCAGCAATTTTGAGCCTCAATATTCTTATAAACTTTATTCTTATAAAAAAGGAATTTATCCTATCCTAGAATGCTATTATAACTTGCTTCTTCCAGCTAGTGTGACATCTAGTTCTGTCAGGGGCGTAACTTGAATAAATATTTGGGAGGGGGTGTCAGAGGCTGCGAACACATTTTGTCTGTGACCTGTTGTTTTTTAGTAATAGCAGCTTACCAATGGTCATGAACCAGTAAGCTGCCCTGCAGAAGACATTTTACTACCGTTTTTGCTCGACCCTCTCCCTCCATACCCCCTAAGTTTTTTCCCTGAATGCTGCAGTATTTTTTGATAAACAGCAACTTTAATTTGACAACATTTGGCTATGCCATTTGCATACTCAAGTGTGCTGTGGAGAGGGCGTGGGTGGCTCTGGCCCTTTATCAAAGATATGTTAGGCTGGGTAGGTTCTTAACTATACATTTGCCAAAGGATGAAAGTATGCTCTTATCAATAGAAGAAAATGTTACAACCCTATGCTGGCTTAGTCCTTTTCTAATACTTTCACATAAATATCACTGACAAATACATTAATGTCATGAATGAAAAATGGGTGCTGTCAAAGGCATGACCCATAAATTCTTCTTGTTGCAATTTTGAGACGGCAACCCTGGAAGTGATATTTAGTTACATCGTTCAATTGTGACAAGTTAAAGCACTTATTTATGATGCATAGTATAGTACATACAGCCAGTTCGCAAGCCAAGATTCATGTGTCATGCAACTGTCTTAAGGATTATCCGTTTATTTCAGAGTTAGATTCAACCACAAAAGCTGTCTCCTTGATTTACGGACATGAGAAAGAAACTGCAAAGCCAGATAACTCTATCATTTCACGAATTGAAACTGTCATGACTGGCCTTGTCAAATCTGGAAGCTTGTCCGTCAAGCAAAGTTCTGCTCATGAATTCGTCCAGCTTGTTAACCTTATAAGGAAACTGGACTTGAAGAGAATGCGACCAGTCATGGACAAATATTTCTACCACGCTTCAAGCGATGAAAATGTAAAGAGCGTCTACAGGTACGAGCGTCTGTAGCATTCTGATAAAATTAAAAATGCTATCATTTGTTGTCTTGATCAAAGTGTGCTTAATGGAAACTGTTTATATCAAGGATACATTTATTACTAGCAGCATAGGCCAACTTTATCATCAGAGATGGCTACATGCACCTATGGTGGGGCAAAAAGGTTCTTCTAAGAGCAAATGGTGCCGTCGTTATCACCTGCCTTTTTTCAACGTTGATCATTGTTTTTATGAAATTGTTTTTGTGAAATTACCTTGATATAACAATTTGGGTAGTTGCCGTGCATTTATTTTTAAGGTTACTAGGCCTTTTACAATAAATTTTAGGAAATTGTTTTATGCTGTTTTGCAAAGGAAGGAAATGCTTCTTGAAAACATGCACCCTAGCCTATTACACGTTTTTTTCTTATAAGAAACATGAAGCTGAAATAAGGCAAAAATTTAGAAACACTTATGGAACATAAGCAGGCTGACTTTTAAACAATAACTTAGAAAAACTGTTTTACAAGAAAATTTTTGATCAAACGAGAACCAAAATAGAAACAACACCCATTACATGCCTCACAAAACCTGAGTATTTATTTTCTTGCATTACAGTTGCCTAATCTGGGCTGGTATTGTTATTGGAAGTCTTAGGAATATAAGAAACAGTTAAGAAACATTCAAGGCTGGATTTGAGGAAATATTAAGAAACATCCAAGCTGTAGGCAGAAAGCTTGGTTCTTATAAAAAAATGCGCGTAAACGATGTCTCTTGGTCTCTTATTATGCGACTTTGCATACAACATTTTTGTAGATCCTAATTGCCAATATTAAATGTTACTTATTCTAGGCGATACATTCTGGATGCTTTGACTTACTGTGGAACCCCAACGTGCGTTAAAACTGTGCATGACGTCATAATTCGAGGGGATGTTACTGGCGANATATATATATATATATATATACATGTATTAAGTATGTGGTTTGTTCATTTCCTGATGCAATATTTAGTTCAATATGGTACCACTTTCAGCCTGTCAAGCCACTCACTTCTAAGAGCATTTGCCATTATGTATTGGATGGCAACGAGAAAATCAAATCAGTCCAGTGCGATGAAAGCCACATTTTCAGACCATTTTCTGCTGGGTATTCTAAGCCTGCAGGTGCTATAACCACTGTCAAGCAAGTCATGGAATTTGAAGGTGTTAAGAGGGCGTCACGTTTTTCTGTTGAGACAAGTAAGTTACTTATATTTATTTTGAAGTTCTTTTGATCATGAAAAGCTACATCGCCTACAACATATTGCTGTAAACGTTGGAAAAGAGAAAAAGTTTTTTGTTACAGGAATACCTTTGTTTTGTTGTGGCTACAGGAATGCCTGTAATTTGTTGAGCAACTTTCTGTGTTAGTATATTCTCATTTAATGAAAATATTTACTCATTGTTTTGTAACTTCTCTTTCTTTATAAGAATACCTAACTTTTTACCGAGTCTCAATATTCTTAAATGTTTGTGATTTTGAGCCTAGATTTATTCTTACATTATTCTTAAATACCAAAAGTGTAACGTAGCCTGAAAATCAAGGATAAAGTTCCAATCTTTGTTGCTGTTTTACTACATCATAAAACTAAGCAAGAGCGGAACAGAAGAATAAATGTTTTGTCGATAATGCGAAAGTAATCCTGAAAGCAATACTTTAACTACAATACTAAAAAGTTCTTATTATTATTCTTGAATTATTCTTAAATTTCAGCAATTTTGAGCCTCAATATTCTTATAAACTTTTTTCTTATAAAAAAGGAATTTATCATATCCTAGAATGCTATTATAGCTTGCTTCTTTCAGCTAGTGTGACATCTAGTTCTGTCAGGGGCGTAACTTGAATAAATATTTGGGAGGGGGTGTCAGAGGCTGCGAACACATTTTGTCTGTGACCTGTTGTTTTTTAGTAATAGCAGCTTGTCAATGGTCCTGGGCCAGTAAGTTGCCCCCTGCAGAAGACATTTTGCTACCGTTTTTGCTCGACCCTCTCCCTCCATACCCCCCTAAATTTTTTCCCTGAATGCTGTAGTATTTTTTGATAAACAGCAACTTTAATTTGACAGCATTTGGCTATGCCATTTGCATACTCAAGTGTGCCGTGGAGAGGGCGTGGGTGGCTCTGGCCCTATATCAAACATATGTTAGGCTGGGTAGGTTCTTAACTATGCATTTGCCAAAGGATGAAAGTATGCTCTTATCAATAGAAGAAAATGTTACAACCCTATGCTGGCTTAGTCCTTTTCTAATACTTTCACATAAATATCACTGACGAATACATTAATGTCATGAATGAAAAATGGGTGCTGTCAAAGGCATGACCCATAAATTCTTCTTGTTGCAATTTTGAGACGGCAACCCTGGAAGTGATATTTAGTTACATCGTGCAATTGTGACAAGTTAAAGCACTTATTTATGATGCATAGTATAGTACATACAGCCAGTTCGCAAGCCAAGATTCACGTGTCATGCAACTGTCTTAAGGATTATCCGTTTATTTCAGAGTTAGATTCAACCGCAAAAGCTGTCTCCTTGATTTACGGACATGAGAAAGAAACTGCAAAGCCAGATAACTCTATCATTTCACGAATTGAAACTGTCATGACTGGCCTTGTCAAATCTGGAAGCTTGTCCGTCAAGCAAAGTTCTGCTCATGAATTCGTCCAGCTTGTTAACCTTATAAGGAAACTGGACTTGAAGAGAATGCGACCAGTCATAGACAAGTATTTCTACCACGCTTCAAGCGATGAAGATGTAAAGAGCGTCTACAGGTACGAGCATCTGTAGCATTCTGATAACATTAAAAATGCTATCATTTGTTGTCTTGATCAAAGTATGCTTAATGGAAACTGTTTATATCAAGGATACATTTATTACTAGCAGCATAGGCCAATTTAATCATCAGGGATGGCTGCATGCACCTATGGTGGGGCAAAAAGTTTCTTCTAAGAGCAAATGGTGCCGTCGTTATCACCTGCCTTTTTTCAACGTTCATCATTGTTTTTATGACATTTGTTTTTATGAAATTATCTTGATATTACAATTCGGGTAGTAGCCGTGCATTTCTTTTTAAGGTTACTAGGCCTTTTACAATAAATTTTAGAAAATTTTGTATGCCTTCTTGCAAAGGAAGGAAATGCTTTTTGAAAACGAACACCCTAGCCTATTACAGGTTTTTTTCTTATAAGAAACATGAAGCTGAAATAAGGCAAAAATTAAGAAACACTTATGGAACATAAGCAGGCTGACTTTTAAACAATAACTTAGAAAAACTGTTTTACAAGAAAATTTTTGATCAAACGAGAACCAAAATAGAAGCAACACCCATTACATGCCTCACAACACCTGAGCATTCATTTTCTTGCATTAAAGTTGCCTGTTCTTGGCTGGTATTGTTTTTGGAAGTTTTAAGAATATAAGAAACAGTTAAGAAACACTTAAGGCTGGATTTGAGGAAATATTAAGAAACATCCAAGCTGTAGGCAGAAAGTTTGGTTCTTATAAAAAATGCGTGTAAACGATGTTTCTTAGTCTCTTATTTTGCGACTTTGCATACAACATTTTTGTAGATCCTAATTGCGAATATTAAATTTTACTTCTTCTAGGCGATATATTCTGGATGCTTTGACTTACTGTGGAACCCCAACGTGCGTTAAAACTGTGCATGACGTCATAATTCGAGGGGATGTTACTGGCGANAAAGCAGGAACATGTTCTTGCAAGGCATCTCTCTTGTTGCAAAGCCAACAAAGCAAATGATTCGAGATGTGCTCAGCATCACCAAGAAGACACCGTCACGTCAGGCCTACCTTGCCCTTGGAACACTGATTCAAAGGTACTGCAGAATCGACGCTGCCAACTGTGTGCCTGCCAGAAATAACCCGGTAACTATCGCTGAGAACTTTCTGGAGAGGAAGCTTGGAGAAAATTGCAAGGAGCAAACCAATCACACTCGCGCTGAGGAAATTCTTATGGCTCTTAAGGCCATTGGAAATGCACGACAGCCTTCAAGAGTTCAGGATGTGCTATTAGGCTGCGTCACCGAGTCAAGGCACATGAATATTACAACTGCAGCCTTAGATGCTCTAAAGAGATTGCCTTGTGACGAAAGTATTCAAACCTATCTTCACCGAATCCTTGAGGATTTAGACGTAGATGTCGAGAAAAGGATACAGACCTACATCACCCTCATGAACTGTCCACAGGAGCCAACGATCAAAAAAGTTGTGAAGCACTTAGAAAACGAAAAGAGCAGTCAAGTTGGCTCATTCATTCTTTCACATCTTAGGAACATTATTGAATCATCTGATCCAAAGCACAACGAGTATGTTATTTTGAAATTTTTTTCTCTAGTTGGTATTCTTTGAACTCGTATTAGCTGAGCGTGTTTTCTCAGAAAATCGATTGGCTTTAGGCTTCTATGAAAATCCCTAACTGGGGGTGTTTGAAAGTTGTTGTATTACGGTCCTACATCCGTTCCGTGGTGATGAATCACATAGTGCTGAGAGTATCTGTCCTAAAAACTGGAGGTCATTTGCAAGCTCAGGTGGGGTTATACCTAAGGTCCACTTTAGGCTGTCACCTGTGGAATGCTAGTTGTGGTAGCCGTTGCCTTCTCCTCCAGTTGACTACCTGTTGCCGTAGCTTCCACTCCATCATCAGACGTCTAGCCGTAGATGACTGTGAAATATAGAGACTGGTGGCTTTCCCATGTGCCATTGGCACAGCTAGAGCTTTGAATTCTTGATTAGTTGTATTTTTCATGCCTCTCCTAGAGTGGATCAAAATTTATGCTCTCTTTATTTAATCGTAGGACACAGAAAATTTTGAGCGATCGCATGAAAGGAAAAGACTTCAGTAAATTTGACCTTCCTTTAACGAAATTCTCAAAAGCTTTTGAAGGGTCAGTCTACTCAAATTATCTCAAATCTGGAGCCACTATCAATGGACACTTGATCTACAACCCAGACAGTTTCATCCCGAAAAGTTCCCTCCTTAGTTTGAGTGCCAACATCCTCGATGTTCCAGTGGAGGTTTTTGAAATGGCAGCAAGGATTGATGGCGTAGAATCGATTGTCGAAGATTTCTTTGGACCTTACGGATACTTTCCAGATGACACAGTGGTGAATTTCTTCAAGTCGAAATTCAAAAAAGAAGATCTTGAAAAGCTAAGGACAAGAAGAAGCATCGAAGAGAACTATGAACAAACTGTCAATGAATTTCATTCAACGGTAAACAAGAAGAAGAAGCCAAATGGGTTCCTTTCAATGAAAGTCTTAGGCCATGAGATGCGAATTTTCAGCTTGGATGACTTGCAGTGGGCAGCTGATGAGATTGATAACATGAATGTAATTGAGTTGCTTCTCAAAGTTGCCAAAGGTGGAAGCAAAACCTTTACGAAGAGCATCATGTTCATGGAAATGACCCATACTGTCCCAACTGGTCTTGGTCTGCCAATCAAACTTAAACTAACTGGCTCTGCTGTTGGCTCCCTTGCATTAGATGGAAAGTTTGACATTAGAAACATGTTTTGGGGACCAATGGCTCTTGAAATCAAAGGTTCCATAACGCCAAGGTAAGTTCTCATTTGTGGCTAAGTGAAAGCACAGTGGAGAACTCAGATAAGAGCCAAGAAAAACTACCAGCTGGCAATAGTGCCTTCATTAGGCCATTCATTTGTGCACAATTCTTTTATCTCGTATATATGGGTATTTCAATGCTTGTCATCCGATTAAATGCAAGTTGGAAGATAGCTTATACCTGTCGTTGCTCGTGATTATTGCTATTATCCAATATTCCAAGCCTGCTCTGAGTAGATTAGCTTTATGTTTCTTAGGCCACTGCATCTAAAGCAAGTGAGCCCTCTCCTACAAGCTTTATTTTTACAGTAAATAAAGTTATTCACCTAACAGGCTCCATTATTGAGTTAGTGTTTCATTATACAATTGAATGTACACAGGATTACTGAAACAGCCTTAGCCAGTGTGAGGCAGAATCAAGTTGGCTAATCTTAGCNATAACCTATCTTGCATGCATCAAAACATTGCTTTCTAGCACCTCTTACGTTTTGCTTTTGATCATTTCACTTCTTATGTTCTTAAATCGTTTCTCCTCCTCCTTACAGTTCTGTTGTTGAGATCTCTGGTCAAATGGGAGTGCACAGCCAATATGCTGATGTTGGCATGTTTCTAAACTCTTCCGTTTTCACATCACAAACCTTGAAAGGATCCATCCTGTATCGTGAAGGACAGCAACTGAAAATCAACGTCGACGCCCCAGAAAAGCCAATTGAATTTTTCAACGTCTCGTAAGTCAGTTTTAGAAATTGAATCATGCTCCTTGCAAAGTGAAATGCAAAACTCAAAGACTTCATTTGTATTTAATATCCATTTATGCTTCTGAAATTATGATCGTGGTTTGCATTTTACTTATAATGAGATATCATAAAGGGGCATACTAGTCCTATTCTACAAACTATTCTGTGGAGGAACAACATAGGTGTAATGGCATTCTGAAGACATCTGTATTAACTGATTCCAGAACGTGTCTGTAACTTATTTAAAATTTCTCTCCCTTCTCTTTGTAGATCAACCCCATTTATGTTTGCAAATGAAGACCTCAAACTTGTTACGGGAACGGGAAGACGAATTACCCCAGACTTCTGTATGAACTCAAAGATGATACTTGGACTTGGTCTTTGCACCAGAGTCTCTGTCCCAGTTGCATTCCGTGATTACGAAGCACCATACTTCCCACTATCGGGTCCAGCTTCATTCGGGTTGAAGCTGGTCAAAGCTGATCCCAAGCTGACCACCTACCAATTCCTAGTCTCACTGACAAAGAGAAGACTGTCATCTGGTAGTGAGCTTATTGGTACATTTGAAGTTGGTACACCAGGAGCAACATACAGTCGTGGTGTTGCAGGCAGCGTTAAATACAAGGAAACCACAAATGACAGAGAGATCACAATTGGCAATGAAAACGGCAACACAGAGCTAAAGGTAAAGTACCAGAACAACACAAACAGATTTGAAATCACTTTTGGCACAGATGCCATCACGCCAAAACCAGTTAGCCTCAAGTTGTTGTATTTCAACGATACCTCTTACCTTAAAAAAGAATTTGGCATCTTGGCTTCTGCAAGTTATGATTGGTACAAATTCCAACATGTCACCAAGTTTGTCCGCAAGCTCTCCCCAAGGAAATCGTTTCTGCTGCACTCAAGAACTTCTTATTGGCCAGGAAAGTATGTTACTGGTGAAGCTGAATTCACTCCTGAAGAAAACAAGGTAAGCCTAAGATTTGATGCTAATCAATTCAATCAAAGAGTGCAGATGGATGGTAAAATCATCTCTACAGAAACTGAAAAGGGCATTGACTTCACAACAACACACTTTACCAGCAGCAAGAGGATTTCGATTTATACCGGATATGTGAACACCGCCAATGCCAAGAAGTTAGTTTTCAACGTCAAGACAGAGAAATCAATCCCAGTTGAACTAATCCTTGGCTACTACCTCACAGGCAAGCGCCATGAAATTCGTTTTGATGCTAGTATACTTGGCAGGTCTGGTAAACTGTTTGTTGATTACAGCAGCCTGAGGGCTGGGTGGCATGGCATCAATCTTGGTGGCATTGTAGAAGAGAACAGCATTGGCTTGGCGACTAGCTACAACATGGAAGGAATCATGAATCAGTATGGCTGTATTGTTGCCTATTTCAATGAAAAGCGACCAGCTAAGGTGTGTCTTTCATTGAAGGACAGAAAGCTGACATGGTCTACTGAAGTGTTGAAAAAGACAGCATCAGTCTCATTTGGACTTCGGACATCTGCTAGCACGTACACATTGGATTCAGTCATAGCTGTACAAGAGAGAGAGTGGGTGAGAAACGTTATGGAATTTACTTACAAGAGTTTGATGGAAAATGAGCTGAAGGTTGTAACATATGCCGGACAGAAATCAGTAATGGCAAGACTCTTCTCAGTGAAGACAAGCGATAATGTGAATCGTTTTGGTGTGGAAGGAAAAGGATTCGGTCAATTTGCTAAACTCCAAGCCACCTACTCGACAAGTAGAAAAGGTGATGCCAATGTCTACGGCGTAATCTTTGAAGGGTGGATAAACAAGAAGCTCCCAGTAAGCTACACAATCCTCTTTGAGAATGCTGATATGCTGAAAGGAGTAATGACTGCCCTAAGCGTAATGGATTATACAGCGAAGACGAGTTTGTTCTTCGGCACCAAAAAGGAAGCTGAGTATGTTGTTGTTACAGACATGTCTCTTAAAAAGAAGAACATGGTCTTATTTGGAAGTAAAACGACTGATGTTCTAGTATGGATCGAAAGCTCAAAGACATACAAGTCAAAGTGGGATATTACCGTTATGAACAAGAAGTTCACGTATGGCTTTGACATAAACTACGAGAAGAGATTGAATGGAGCAGCTTCACAACACATCATAGACTTTGGAATTGATTATGCGAAGAACCGAAGATCTTCTGTAAAGATGCGCATTGGAATCAGCGAACCATTATATGAACTTCTTATTGATGTCAACTACTTACCAGGAAAACAGGTTAGCCATATGTTCAGATATTCAGCACCTACAAGAAAGCTTGAAATTTCCCTGGAATTTTTGCCAAAGATGTTTGTCCGTCTTTCTGGCCAACTCAACAAAGTTGATGGTTGGCAACTGAAAACTGATGTAACAATGAACTGGTCGAACTTTAAGAAGAATTTGAACGCTGTAGCAGCATACATTAACAAAGATAGTCTCAAAGGCCTCAATTTCCAAATTTCTGGTTTTGACCAGAAGTTCTTTGTGGGTACTGAATACAATGCTGATACAAAGACACTGACATTGTTATCGTCTGCATTAGGGCGCACGGCACGCTTGACTATCTCTTTTAATAAGGCACTTGGACTAGGCAGAGTCATGTTGAGCATGCAACAGTTGAAAGGCAATTCGCTGGTGATGAAGGACATTGTTGAAATTTTGCTCAGGCTCTCCGCAACAAGTTTTTCATATGAAGTGAATGCAGGTCAATCGAAAATCTTGAAAATTGCTGGCTCCCTGGACAGGAAAATGGGATCACTTGAGTTATTTTTATTGGGAAAAGCAATCGGCAAGCTGTCGAGTGAGTATTTTAGTGAAGATACAAGGGCAACAGCACAATTAAAGGTTTTGGGCACTGAACTTTTCCAAGTCGCTGCCAAGTACAATGAGGCTCGAAGTAATGCACTTCTACGTGTGAAGGTATTGGGAGACAAGGAAGTATTCTTTGTTACAAAATGGAACAAAGATAGCAAGGAACTTACAGTTGCTGCAGAGTTCTTGAAAAAGACTATCGGAGTCACAGCCCGTTTTGACCCAAGCAGCTATGCAGCTGGATTCTCTGTTTTCTATCAAAAGAACCTAATCGGGTGGAAGCTTGCTTACCGTAAAGATACGTCATCTATTGTCTACAAGGTAACGCTATCTCCAAAGATATCAGGACAAGTTGTTTTGCAACTGATTGACGATCGCATCATTTCCCTGAGCCTGCAGAGACAAACCGATACCGGTTATGTTAGTGAACTGACTATGAAATACATGCTTGCATCAGGTACAAGCAGTTTCATTCTTCAGTGGAACAAAGGAACTGTGAAGCAGATTAAAGAATTCATTGTTCCACTTATCAATAATTCTCTCGAGCAGATCACCACCATGACGAAAAGAGCCTCTTCATTGGGACAGTCACTCAGCATGGAAACAGTGAATAAAGTTGGTGCAAAAGTTCTAGAGTTGATTGCTACGGCCGATAAGAAATTTGATGAGATTGACTTTATGGCTGTCAGAGACAACCTTGGTGCCATGACCATGAAAGTAATGACCAATATTGCTGAAGTTACCCAGAAGAGTCTCCGACTGTCTAGTAGAGCTTTGATGGTGCTCCACAATAAAGTACCAATGATGGCCCAAAAAGCAGAACTATACTTCACTAAAGCCGTTAGTCTCTCAAAAGTTTGGTTGAATGAGGCTGTGGAACTTGCAAAAGTGACATATGGTGCAACAAGAAGCATAACAGAAGCTGGAATTCCAGTTGCCAAATTAGCTTACAAACTTGCCAAGGAATTCAAGATCCGTGGAAAGACCACTGAGGAAATTGTGTTAACTCTCGTCAAGATGGCAGAGAAAATTGTCAAATCATACAAGGAAAACATGTCACTACAAATCAAGAAAATGACAAACGATATTAGGGAGTATATTGCCGCTGCAAAAGTTCCCTTCACCGACAAGAAGGTTGCTGAGGTTGTAAAAGAGTATATCATCAAATTGAAAAGCATAGATTTGAAGGAGAAAACAAGGGAAGTCACGAAAATGGTATTGGAGTACGAATTGATGGGAAAAAGCATTATAGATCACGTAAAGTCATTGAACAAACTCATCCACACACTTCCGAAAAGAATGAAAAAGATTGCAGTTGACTTCATTCGACGCCAGAGATCGGTAATAAGAAACTTGAAATCACGACTGGTTGCTTTCGATCCACTCGTTCGATGCCTTAAGAAAGTGTATGCCTCCACTGAAAAGCATTTTGGTCCATTGATTATAAATGCAGCAAGAACTGTAAAATTGAATATGAAGAAACAGTACAGTCTTGTGTACACACCACTGAAGGAGTTAACAATGAGGGTGAGCAAAATTGTAAAGGAATTCATCACGCCTCTGGTAAGACCTTTAAAACCGCTGTATGAGGATATCAAGATGCAAGTTCGTGCCATTAAACTTTTGGAGAGAGAACTAGGCAGAAGCTTTGATTATTATCTTGCTAAACTCACTGCAAAAGTAATTTATTCTTACAGCGAACTTTATGCAACTGCTATCACCTATAGTAAGAAATTGAGAAGTGTGCCAAGCATGACACTAGAGCAAATTGCAGAGGAGAGCATTGACCAAGGTCTTGCAGCTACTGCGTGGACTGTCGCATATGCAGCAAGTGCCTACAAAGATGGCTTGACGACAATAAACATGATAAAGAAAGCTGCCCTTGCAAGATTGAAGATAGCAAAATATTTCATGGATACGTACATGAGTTTACCTAGTGAATTTATTTTCAGCCAGGTAGCACGTGAAGTTGAACAGAAGACCATGCTTTTACTCTCTGAAACTTCTCAACTTTTGGACCAGATAGCCGAACTTGATATTGCAACACCAGTTAAACGTGCCTGGGACGAAATGGACCTCATCAATCATCTGGGTAGATATGGATTGAACAAAAGATTGACTAAGTTGATTGCAAATCTGAAGAAAGTGAATGTCAAGCAGGTTGTTCTTGAAAAGATTGCTGCAGGAAAAGAGATGCTGTCTAACATGCAAATCACACTGGAAAGGCTGTCAAAAAAGATTACTGAACTAACCATTGACAGTTTAGACTACCTGAAGAGCATCCCGGAAAAAGATTTTGAGATGTGGTATTCTGAGATTGAGAGTTCTGTAGCCAAAACAACCAAAGCATTGACAGAGTCACTGAAAGTTTTGTATTCGAAAGCAGCACATGCCTACAAGACAGCTGAAACAAAAGCAGTAAAGATGTACAATGACTGCGAAGGACCAGTTAAGGATGCCTATAGGTTGGTGAAAGAGCGAGGCTTAATGGTCTACAATGATGTAAAAGATGATTGTGTCACTATCTGTGATTTTTACAAGACGATTATCTATGCTGCTGCCACAGACCAATACGAGAAACTGAAGGATGCTATTGAAAGGCAATATGAGAAAGTAAAGGGTAAAATTGTTGCCATCTACAGAAAGTATGAATACAACACATGGGAAGAAATTGGAGGTATGATATATACTGCGGGAAGGCAGAGGTATGATGCTGTGTATGCAGTTGCTGTCCAGAGGTATGAGCAAGCACGCAAATTGGCAAAAGTTGCTCTTAAAAGAGCTTCTGATATGCAGACCAAAGTCGAGAAGTTTGCAAGAGTGAATTATCAAAAGATTGAAAAGATTCTTCTTGAAAAGGTAAAGCCAGAAGCAGAAAAATTATATAAGACCAGCATGGCATACATGCAGAAGAAATCCAAGGAATTGCAAACTGCCGTTGTTGCTGCCTACGAGAAGACTAGCGATGAAATTTTCCGGATCTATGGTGAAAACAAATACTTGAGCATTAAACAGTTGTCATTGAAAGCAAAGAAGGTTATTATCAAGCTTCTCAAAGAGTACATCGCAAAAGTTCAGAGAATTGCAAAGGAAAACTACACCAAGGTGAATTCAAAAGTAATGCAACTGGTAGCTATGTTCAAGAGCGATATTCTTCCAGTGCTAAAGGAGGAGTCAGTTAGTATCATCAACCAGAGCCTCAAAGCAATTGTGCTTTTAGCTGAGGAGACGATCAAAGCCTACAAGCCTCATTACATGACTGCCAAAAGATACACCGATAAATATATCGAAAAGGCCTCAGCTATAGGCAAGGAATATTATGCTAAGGCAGTCATCTTAGGCAAGAGGTATGCTCAAAACAACAAGGAGATGGCACTCCAATTGTATGAAAAAGGAGCAGCTCACATCAAAGAACAGTACACTAAACTCATTGCGTTCATGGAAGACGTCATTGAGAAGGTGAAGGACAGTCCAAGATACCAACAACTCATCAGGACCGACGCATTCATCAAAATCGTGAAGTACGTGAAATGGCTGAGGGAAATGGTAGACAAGAGAATTGAAGAAATAAAGCTGAAGATCGAAGAATTGAAGAGCCACCCAAAGATCCATGAGATGAAGAAGAGCTTTGAGGAACTGAAAGAGCATAAAATTATCAGGGAAATGTTGCAGAACATGCAGTTAGTGAAGAAGAGTGCACTGTACAGTTTAGATAGAATCAACGAGAAAATTCAAAGGAAACTGAAGTATTACAGGACCATGATGGAGCAAGTACTTAGTTTTACTAGGGGAAAGATTGAGAAATTTAGGAGAGATCCAGTGACAAGCTTCTGGAAGAGTGTGGAAGAAATTCGTAGCTTGATGAAGATGATCATGGAATACAACTGGAAAGAACTTAAGACAACTGTCCCAAGAACTATCGGAGAATTCTATGACGATGTCACCGATTATCAGACTAAAGTGGCTGTTTCTAAATTGAAAAAGCTTTACAAGGAAAACTATGACTATATTGTCGCATTACCAACCAAGCTCAAGACAGAGGTACTAAGAGTTTACAGGGAGCGACGCGAAATGCTGAAGAATTATTATGCCAAATTGGTTGAGCAGTGGAAAGAGTCAGCATTGTATCCAATATTCGCAAATCCAATTTGGTCAGAAATTGCCAATGAGGTGATGGAGCATGAAATTACAGCTGAACTTAAGAGATTATCTGCTAAAGGTCTGAAAAAAGCAAAAGAGATTTATGCCAGAGTAACAACTGACATGAAAGGCTACATGGAGGAAATCAAAACAAAACTGATGGCTCGATACAATGCTATGTTAGTTGTACTGGATGAAACAACTTTGGAAGATATTGTCATGAAAGTTCAAAAAATGTATGGCAAATTGACAGCTACGGTAATGAAGAAGATGCAGGAAATTTCTGCAAAAGCCAACGAGAGAATTCAGGAATATAGGGAAAAGGTGGTTGATTTTTCGACAAAGCAGTATGGTGTTGCAAAGAGTTACTTCGACAAGGAATACCCGAAGGTAGTTGCACAGATGAGACAGATGTATGCAACATACAAAAAGCAAATCAAAGAACTGTACAAGAAGGCAATTGCAAAAGGAACGGAGCTCAGGACTAAAGCAGTGAAGAATGTAATCGATTTGTGGGAGAAATCCACTTTGAAAGCAAGAATCGAGAAGATGAAGAGAACAACTGTTGGTGAGACGTACGACCGCTTAAAGAAATTACCACTAGACACGAAGAAAATGTACGGGCATCTCTCCGGGTTGGTGGCTGCAAAATATAACTCGTTTGTGCGGCCATACGTGAAAACTGCAGTTAGTAGTCTCAAACTGGTTGGAAGCGAAATCAACGAAACTGTAGTCTTCGTCGTTCGATACTATCGTCTCGCCGAGAATGCAAAGTTTCTCTACAAAGAGGGCGTTACGAAGACTTACGATTTGCTTCCAAAACTGCCCGTTGCCGCTAAGAAGTACCTTAGATCTGCTTCAAAGACTTCCCTTAAAGCCGTGCATTCAACTGCAAGATACATGAGCAAAATGGACTTCAAGAAACTAAGAACAGCCTATGAAAATGCCAGGAAAGCAATACCAGATCTGAGCAAATATGCAAGCATTGGCATTGACAACGATGGCGTGGAACTGAGAATTGCTCACCCATATGAGGTCAAACCAAGCCTTTCGTTCCACGTGTCTAAAGTGAGGCAAAACGTTGAGCAATACGCTGATAAGGTCAAAACCAAGACAGTTGCTATGACAAAAGCTCTGTTGCAGGAACTGAAGACGAGAACAATGGAACTTCGCAAAGATCTGAATCAGAGCTATTTGGCCCATGTGGATCTGGTTAAACACGTGCAAACAAGAATGCCAACTTACAGGCGCATAGTTGCAGAGCATCAGGCAGCTGCCAAGAAGGGCATTGTCGAGTGGTACCAATTTGCATCAGATGTCTCAGCATACTTTGCAGCATTGGGAAAAAAGAAAGCCGTAGATGCATATAAATTTGGAAGAAATGCCTACACGTCAGTAATGCAAGCTAGTAGTATCTCTGAAGCATATGAATTGGCAAAGACTAATGCGAAGGAGGCGGCAAGAAGAGTGAAAATGGAATTCAAGCCATATCTACGTCTTACCAAGAATATATTCAGTGAAATCCAGAAAGAATCAAGCAATTTGTACAAGAAGGTCTGGATGAAAGTTGAGCCTTACTATAATTTGGCGAAGGAAGCCGGCCTAAGAGCTGCATATGATGAAATCGAGAAAGAGCTTGTCACAGTATTCGAGAAAGCCCAAACTAAGCTACGAACATTGACAAAGGATGTCATGAAGAGATTGCGATCAAAATTTTCTCAGGAAGACCTCGATGCTGTTGGCCAGTACACTGATCTTCATAGTGGCATTTTGAGCAAGTACGCAAAACGCCTTTACAGAATGTACTCTTGGAACAAATTAGCCCTTGATCGTACTATCAGACGCTCCAAGATGAAGTTTTTGTATAAATTGTTGAGCCCACTCAAGCGAAGAATCAATCCCCTTAGAAGTAAGTGTTTTTGCTGTTTAATATTGTTGCTACCTAAGATATTTTGAACTTTCTAACTGCGTTGGATGTTATGGCTATACGGCCAGTTTACAGCTTTTCTAGGATGAACATTGGCCAAAACAACTTTGCCTTGATGAAAACTGTTTTGATGACTATTTTTCCCTCTTCCCTTAATGCAAACGTACTTTTTCCTTTCCAGCATATGCAATGATCTTTGGAAAGAGGCATGTGGTGACTTTTGATGGGAAATACTATGAATTCCCGAAGTATGCCAAACCCACTTGCACGTACTTACTTGCCAGGGATTTCAAGGATGGAAAATTCACAATCTACACCAAAGAGGAGAAAATTATTACTGAAACACCAGACGTCAAAGTCTCGATCGACAGGTATGGAGCAGTTGAAGGACTCATTAAAACGACTAAAGCAGGTTCTACAAGAAGCCAAAAGATCTCTGGTCTACCAATTGAAACACCAACTGCAGAATGCAAGAGATGGTCACATTACATAAAATGTGAATTCAAGCAAGGCGTCACTATACGGTGCAATGCTAAGCACTACTTATGCACAATAGAGCTTTCAGGATGGAA
>OLMO02000302.1:9346603-9366734 GCA_900291935.2 Cassiopea xamachana
TCAATTGAGCAATTCGCGAACTCATGGCTCGTAACAAAAACCAGTGATTGCATGGTTAAGGAGTCCAATAATGAAGCTCCACTATGCAACGCTGCTCCATCGGAACGCTGTTACGATTTGTTCAAGTCAAATTCATCATCGTTAGCCAAGCACTTCAAGGAAGTAGACCCACTACCATTCATGAGGGCCTGTCAAATCGATACTGCAGATTGTGAAGATCAACTATCACACNCTGTTATTCAGTGGCTGCTTACAGAACTCTATTGAAGATGCGTGGGACACGTGCCAGTAAAGTCAAGGACTGCTGTAAGTACTATTTATCTGCACATACATCTATGGTGGCTGGAGAGTAATTTGAATCGTTGGTAGTTGAAACAGATGTCTTTAGTTCTTATAAATGTAGCTTTCAATGGTCAGTTGGATGACAAATGAAGGGGACGGCTGTAACTTAGGACTACGAGCAAAATGCATGACATCAGAATCACAAACCACTGTAAATTAGTTACTGTAATTTGCTTAATTTTCAATTTATGATGTTGTTCAGAACTGCACAGAGATTGGCCATATTCAAACAAAATATTGAATCCTGGAATGGCGCTCACTGCACGTGCAACATCTGCAGAAGCTAATTATTGGTTTATTTGTTGTAATTTGTCTTATCTCACTTTATTCTTTATATATTAAGTTGTTTATCTTAATATTCTGGTTTTTAATAGTTACTAAAACTGTTATTTTGCATATTTATGCCAACATTAAATAAATTGATGATGATGATGATGATGATGATGATGATGATGATGATGATGATGATGATGATGATGATGATGATGATGATGATGATGATGATGATGATGATGATGATGATGATGATGATGATGATGATTGTTGGTATAAGAAAAATTTGATGACTGTAAAATCGCCTTTCAGATGAAACAGAAACTGGCAAGAGCTGGACTGTTAAACAGAAGAAGGATGCTGACATTGTAGTCGTCATGTCTGCACGAAAGAAAGCACGTAACTACAAGAAATTGATTGCTTCAATGCTGTACAATGCAAACAAGCAGATCGAAAACATGGGCTTTGACGCACGTTACGCTTTAATCAGCTACGGTGCGTCAACCAAAGGAATCTACGGAGCAAGAAGTCATACTTTTAATGGCAAGTACTTCTCAACAGAGAACGATATTGCAACAGAGATCAAGTCGATGGATTATGTTGGCAATAAAAGCGACACAAATGACTACTACCAGGCAATTTTGAGCGCAGCAAATATGCCATTCAAGGCAGAAGCACAGCGCGTCATCATCCTCTTCAATTTGGATAAATATAACCCATCTTGGTATGGGCCAACAGCCGATGAGGTGAAGTTTGCGTTGAAATATGAAGCTAACGCTAGCCTGTTTGTTTTCGATAAGTTCAACCTTGGTGAATTCCAAAAGGGATACTTGAGAGCAATTGGCATTACTTCAAAGAAGATCTACATGACGCCATCTTTAAAGGAATTCCCAATGACCGAACCACTCCCTAAAACACCATTCACTTCATTTGTAAAGCAAAGTGGCGGCCTGTTCTCAAATCAGATCACAAAGAAGACAGAAAAGATTTATACCGCTGCTCTTTCCCGTGCCATTTTGGACGAACTCAAAGAAGATCTCCATCATTGCAAGAGCTGCTTTTGGTCAAAGTATAAAATCGTCTGCAGAACCGATAGGTCGGCAAGATGTGACTGATTTCAACTCTCAATTGACTACTTTTTGTATTAACTGAACAAAACTACGTATGCATAATCGGTTATATTCCTAAGTGATCTCACATTTGTTTCGTTTTACTTACTTTAAGTTGCAAGAATTTTTGTACTTTGTATACAACGCTTTTGAATTCAAGTTTCTTATAAGTTCTAGTGCCACTTGAATGCACAGCATTTTGAATTTTTTGTATCAAATGTCGTAGTTTTCGTAGAAATTCCCCCCTTCATTTCTTTATTGCCCTTTTGATAAGCAATGAATTTTTCTAGAGTTTTTGTATCAATTTTGAAAGGTATGTGGCTTTTATTTCATTTGAGCCTATCTATTGTTTCCTCCAGAAATCAGTGACGACGAAATAGATAATGCTTTTATCAGAGGTCAACTTCGGTGCCAATGCTACGTTTTGGAATCATTCTTAAAATCAATAGGGCACTATATCACCAATAAGATATTTGGATTTCTTCAGAAAAAAGCAGCATTTTCTTCCTCACCCCTTAAAGAGTTGATTTTCTTCCACTTTTGTCTACTTTATCTCTATCAGAAAATAAATCTTTTAACTTTATGTTGCATACAACCATACCATGAGAGTCAAGTCATTTGTACGTTAGAAGCGTTTACTACCAAGTATATTGTTTGATTTGTAAGAAAAATCATTTACTTTGAATCATTTAATACATTTGCAAGCAACGAGATCTCCTCTTTGTTTATTTATACATCTCAATGTGTACAAAGGTTTGGGGGCTTAGGATTTGGCAGGAGGATGAAAAAGTTTTTTCAAGTGTTAGACGGGAGAAGATAACTTTTACATCTTTCATAAAATTCCGTTGTCCAAACAGAACCAAACGTTTTTAACCAAGCCTGTACAATTTCGACATTATATGAGCAATGCGATTGCAAAGTACCGCAAATCCTGGAATAAGCCCCACCCTAGTGCTACAAATTGATAATAAGCTCCCATTCAAGTATGTTACTGTACCTATTTGAGTCTGTTAGTGCTTTATAGAGCTAGGAAAGAAAAAGAGATAATTAGCTAAAAAAATTTGCCTACCTTGTAAAAAACATCCTATTGCTTGGATGTGTAGCATCGAAGAAATAGTTCGCTCGTAGAAAAATTTCAACTGGAATATGACCAACGACCAAGAAAATTTTAAAATCCCCCTCCCTCAAATAAGCTTCTCTTTTAATAAGCCTCCATGCAAGCATCCAAAGAATACATAAGCTCCCAGGGGGGCTAATTTGAGGATTTACGGTACGCAATAACCGCAGATTACATGGCTCTCTATGCTGCTTGCAGCTAGGATTTCCCAGATGTAAAACTGTGATATTAGAGCAGCATAAGATTGCTTTGAAGTTTCTGTTTCCTTCCCAAGCTAATTTCATTTACTTACGGAGTAACTATGGTTACAGATGCAAGCAAAGTAAAAAAAGCATGAAGCCCTGACCAGGGTACTGCTAGTTTGCAGCACAGTGAATACTCTCAAATGCAGAATAGACATCCCAATGGTCAGTTATATTTTCAAAAAGTCCACATTATTGTAACCCCTCCTGCTTCTTAATTTTGAGCATAGAAGATATTGTCTGATCTAGACCCAAAGTTATCATCTATAGATGAGCCTTTTAGAAGAAAGTGATCGCTGTCAGAAGCACTGGCAACTACAGGTTTCGTGCTCTGGTGAATAGATAAAATATAAGGACTTTTTAAGGAGTTTTGAGGGCCACAGGATAATTTTTGAGGAGTATTTTTTGTTTCCTTGACAAAGAGGAAATGATTTCCTAAATAAATCTGCTGTTGAAAATCGTCTCCCCCAAGAATTGATCAGAAATAAGGAATTTTTCCTAAATTCGAGAAATTAAGAAGTCATAAACGCCCTTAAAAGCGCAAAGGAAATCTAAAGACTTTACGTAGCTTGAGGGCCTTCTTACGAGGTAGGGTCACCCTCCTCTATTGTTTTTCACCCTTTCATTTACCTGTCAGGCAGGGTCACTCTATCACTTAGGTAGGGTTACCCTCCTAGGAGGGCAATTGCTTACTCAAGCCATGTAAAAGCTCCAGGTAGGGTGACCCTAAGGAGATGGCTATCCCAGTCGACTTCGATTTGATGGAAATGACGTAGGATTCATGATTGGAGAACAACATACTAAAGTACAGGACTGAAGAACAACAATCAAGAGTGACAGGCAGAGCAAAACTGATTGCAGCGCATCAAGAAGCTTGTTTGCCATTTTCTTATTTGCGAAGCCAGCCCTATCCCAAGGGTGACCCTGGCTTGTCCAGTTAGCATGTAAAGTAGGGTTATCTTTTGGAGCCTGTGATAGTATGGCACTCCTAGAAGGGTGATCCTACCTCCTCGTAAGACGGTCGTAAGAAGAAGCACTACCATGGAACTAGCGTCGCTGACAGAGGGTAAATCGCGGAGTTTCAAGGATCTCATAATCAGTAGGTCAGTCGTTTTCAAACATACATGGCATCTTTTACTTCACTCTCATCTATTGTAGATCGACCCTTAGCTATTTTACTCACTTTACTACCCTTCTGTTCATTGCAGTGCTAATCAATTTCTTCCTGTAAGGCCCCCCCCCCAATGGAAAAAGATATAATCCACCCCAACTCGCTATAAATAAGACCATTATCTAAAAAATTGCATAAGAATACCTGTTACCCGGGGTCGTACACCCCCTCTGGCATTGCATTGCATCGCATCCCACAAGGGGGCGCGCTCCACTATTTGAGAAACATTGGTTTATTGCAATCTGGCCGCTATTTAGAGTTTCTTCTAACCCCATCATTCATAGCCACACCCGTCTATGCCGGACAGGAGGGTAAAGACTTCGTAGGAAATAAAATAATTCCGTTGAGGAAAGTAAACAACAACATGGGTCTGAGAGAAACTCTAATTAAGATTGACTATTGGCTGCAAATGATTGAAAAAAGCGAACTCTGTTTCATCCAACAAGGAAACGAGAACAGAATGTATTGGCATTAGCAAACACTTGCAAATGTATCATCACAAAAACTGTACCAACGATATGAAATGAGTAGGTATTACTAACATCAACCAAGTGAACTTTTATTGGGTAAATGATACAAAATCTCAAAAGGCTGCAGAAAGAGTTTCATTGTAACATCGGTGCGAGATGGAAGGAAATCAATGTTCAATCTTTTAGTGAGATGATAACCAACATGGGTTGAAAACACGTCATCTAACTACTAAGTAGGTACTGACTGCGCTGAAAAAGTCGTATTACTAGACATTGCTCTTAGTTTATGAAGAAGTATACTTTAAGGTTTGTTCACATTTCTCGACTAATTTAAGTCAAGTCTCAACAAATCGATAGTTGGAAGAAGCAGTAGTACATAAATAGTCTGTGGTAAAGTTCTGAAGAAGCAGTAGGTATATAAGTGCTCTAACTATATTTTGAGATGTCTATTATAGCATTATAATGTTCCTAAGGGCCTCTTCATATCAACCCGCTTAGCGGGCCTGCTCACTTTTCATGTTCTGTTCATATGAGCTCCCCTACTTGGATAGAAACTGTCACGTGAGAGTTTGAGCATTATCCGGATGTCAGCTAACCGCTTTCCCATAAGAACAGAAAAGGCATTTTGTATGGAATTGAAGGTTAGACAAGATCTCGCTAAGTGAGCTGCCTTGGTTAGCGGGATCATATGAACAGGCGCTAAGAAATCACATTTGCTTCAAAAATTCCTTGCGTAGCCAATAAAGGATTCCAACACCACAAATGGAAACGACCTTATTCACTTTGGCAAGACAGAGAGATTTGGAAACGCATAATTGTCGACGCCCCCGGGCGTGACACATAATGAGGAAGATAAAGTAGCTAAGTAATCTTGATATGATAAGTAGTAGCACGGCCTGAAAACTGTATACTTTAAGAAAAATGGAATTCAACAAGTGATTATCCTCAAAGTAAAACCTTTGATGGGGGGAGGGAGGGGGGCTAAATCTACGAATTAATAAAAATACAACATAAAATTTACTTTAAAAGCATACGTAGTATCAATTACACATCAAAAACGTCAGCACTGAAACGACACTGATAAAAGATTATATTGTTTCAAATAGGAAACGGGTATAAATTAAAGTCATAACAGCTATTTGTCAAAAGTTTCTAAGTATTCTGAAAGGAGCTGAGTTGGCGAGGAGAAGCCCTGGGAAATATTCTCGATCTCCATGAGTCGCTTTTTCTTCACCTTGTGAGCTAGAAGCAAAAAGAACGAATGATAAGAAGCATAAAATGAAAAAATAAGAGCAAAAACTTGTGGCAAAGACTAAGCCCAGAATAAATGTGGGAATTTTTCGTAAAAAAAGATGCTCAATATAATCTCCGCACCAAGGAATTATACAAACTTCCTTCAGTAAGTTCCCAATGCTATGGACTAAACTCCCTGTCCTCTAGAGAGAGTCTGTTATGGAATACCATTGATGATGAGATAAAACGATTCCCCTTCTATTGAGAAATTTTAAAAGGAAATACGCAGATGGGATGGTCGAAACTGTAATTTTTTTGTAACTAATTCAGTTTTGTTTTCTGAGAAGATGATTGGTATTTATTTGAGCAGATAGTTGGTTCTATAAACTATACATGTAACCAACTGTAAATAAGATTTGCGATTGACTCATTGATTGATTGATTGATTAATTGATTGATTGATTGATTGATTGATTGATTGATTGATTGATTCACCACTTGGAGTAAAACCAAGGATCTATAATACTCTACACCTCTAAAGCTAAAGAGACCAAGTTTCAACTTTACGATAACGTATATTCCCCAATTTGCTTCCCCTCAAATAAGCTATACGCAATAAATTACCACCCTAAAGCGAGGCATTTTAAACAATCCCCTTCAAATAAAATCCATCACCAACACTGGAATAACCCCACCACCAAAAAAAACTAGACAGGGAAACCTAGCACATATTGGTTAATTATAGTGCCACAAAAGAAAAAGATGCTGTTACTAAACAATAAATCGCTCATTCATCGACAAAGTCATATATTCAATATCTACAGCATCGGAGATATAGTTTATATAAATCACCACCCTTCGCATATTGGTTAATAATAGTGTCACAAAAGAAAAAGATATATGCTGCTGAAGTTCATTTCACGTTTTCAAAATTCCGAACACACAAATCTTAAATAACAACAGACTGCATAACTATATAATAGACAGTAACATAGAGTAAGAAAGAGAAGATTTAAAACAAACAAAAGATGCTATAATATTGCAAAAGATAAGGAGATTTGCATGCAGGACTTTCTTAAAAGAGTAGCCCTCTCAATATATAAAGCAATCGAGGAGAGAGAGCGCAAACTAATCGAAGAGAGGGCATGAGAATGCTACAAAAATGGTGCAAATGGATAATACACTATATCTCTATTCTCATAATTGTGAAGCCTTGTACATATTTAAGCACGCTTTGCTTTGCAACCACACGAATTCATTGAAGTAATCCCCCAAGGTCTCAACACTCTATCCTAAAAAAAACCATTATCCATCAATTGTTCAACTTATATAATCCCTTTTCGAAATTTTGTATACATAAATCCCGTGGTAAATACTGGACATTCTCTGCAAATATATCAAAAATTCTGAAGCATGCATGAAAATGTTCATGATATGATCGACAGGATGTTGCACTAGCCTTGACCAGGCCTGTAGAAAGTGGGAGGGGGGCTGGGGTATCGAGCCCTAACAACTCAGCAAGGTTGAGCAGAGAAATACTCTACATTGTCAATTATACACATTGAGTTTACATCCATGCCCCCTAATCTAGTAATTCCCCTAATCTAGTTCAGTTATCCTATCTACAGGCAAGTGCTTGGCTGGCTTATGAAATATTGGCCGCCTGACAACCAAGTACAAAATTTAATTATCTAGGGCTCAATGGCATCTGCTAGCTAAAAAATCAAAACCACTAGATCCTTGGGCAGGTGACTGGTCTTAAAAGGATACGGTTTCATGAACCAAATAATGAAAACACAATTCACTACCAACAAAAAGTCATGTCATTTTAGAAAACGTTTCTCTGAAGAAGGTCTTTCCCAATTGCACATCGTCTTTTGCCATGAATTTCCAACATCAACTGAAGTAAAGCAAGACCTGTCCTCACAAATCAGTTGGTAAGATAGGTCCAGGGTATTCAGTATCAGGTAGGGTAGATCCAAGGCTCTCGATAACATTGTGCTCGACAATGTATACATACATGCTGCTGCTACCATCATGTATACATGCACACAACCAATTTTTAAGAAGGTTGTCGAAGTTTTCAAGCATACTTCACTTGTGGACATCTGCTGAATGAAATATAAAGAATTTAGACTGCTTCACGTGAATAGATTTAATAAATATATCTGGATAAAAGTGGATTAACAAAACAAACAAAATGATCCATAATGTGCATATATTCTGTTTGGACTCTAAATAAATATATTTTATCTGTATTTATTCTTAACAAAATTAAAACTTGACACAACTAACCTGATAAACGATGCAGGAACATGCCACCCCAGATCGTGCCATTTCAGCTCACGCCATTTCATCTCAGATCACCACTCGAATATTTCATCTTTGCATCTTCACATTTCAAAACTTTCCTAACCTATGCTGACTTTGATTCACACGTCTTTTTCACAAAACGTTATAGGAATTCTAAACGCGCTGCAGCTGCAGGGTTCATACTGAACCTGGAAAACCTGTATAATAAACAGGCCATTCCGCGTATATTCAAGGAAAACCCTGGAATAGTCCGGGAATTTTCTATACTATTTTATCCAAGTCAGGGAAAAGTCAGAGAAAACAAATTGCTTGCGAACTGGTTGTTCCATTTTTTGTCAGAACATGTGAATTTTATCACTTTGCATAGGACTATAGCTATGATACGTAAATTAGCCATCTATTAGGTTCTATTTCCTTTACCAAGTATTGTAAATATGTGAAATGAGGGTTAGCGAAAAAGCATGCTTTTTGACTGTCTGTCAGGAAAAAGTCAGGGGATTTTGATTCATGTATTGGGTGTAAACCCAGTAACATTGAATGCTACCATTTAAATAAATCCACGAAATGCGAATGAATGACCAAAGCAACAACTTCATTGTTGTTGATGATTAATTGACATCAACTTGAGCATTGAAAAGTTTACCAGCCAATAACTACATGGCTAATGTCCTTGTTTAAGACAAGAATACCAGGACACTTCAAAGAAATTCTGAGAAATGAAATTCATCATGATTGGCTTGCACCCTGCTGAATTACAGCAAACATAACTTTCAATTTTCCATGGAAATTGCATTTCTGTTATAATTGTAGTGGAAATGATGGGAATGCCAAACGTTTAACAAAAGGTAAAGCTGTGTGCATTTCTATCAAAAATAGACATAATGAATAGCAACAAAATTAAGAACATACTTTGGGCTTGAAGCTGCATATACTGGCATAAACCATGGACCACCATACGCTCAAAACTGTAACAAGAATGGCCTGTTACAAACATGTCAATCCAAAATACAGTCTGAATTTCAAGACAGTGCATAAAATATAAGTGATTTGTACAAAAAGAGGGGTGCTCAAGCTTGCAAACTTCAATTCAAAATTTTTTATGTAAAGCCCCATGTCATATACACCATCCTTCTGTCTCCACATTTCCTGACAACAGGACAAGGCTTTTAATACTCTTAAGTCCCAAATAGGCAGGGAGCTGGAACAGTAGAGTGGTTGGAAATTTACCAACAAGCAAATTGGTGGGGATTGGAAGAAACAGGGTGAGTGGAAGATTTTACAATCATCAATAGCTATGGATGGATTTTGCAAGCTGTTTCAAGTGCAATTAATATGAAAAGCACAATTTCTCACTTTGCTTGATACTTGATCAATTTATAGAGTTAAGAAATAAACAAGTGGCTTGGAATATGGATATCCTAGGTGGAGTTTTATAGAAAAAATAATAAGCTGGTGAGGTGGGTACTTAAGAGTATTATCCCTATAAAATCAAAGCAGCTTCAGTTTCCTGTTACAACAGGGCAGTTCCATAGAGGTTAAATGAGATGTACTTTGCATAACTCCTTCTGCATTTAAAGATAAAAAACAGCATTACCTAGATGGTATGTTCAGCACCAGCGAATCAAAAACACATTCATTGAAAGCAAACACCAAATCTTCTTCATAATTGGCTAAGGCATCCTACAGAAACAAGTAAATGCAATTAAATATCAACATGCAGCATTAATATAGAACCAATTGTAAGAATAAGTCGAGAGAAGTGAAATGAAAAACATATCTCCATTGTTTACAGGATGGGGATTTCCTCATTCTCCTTGATGGTTGTAACACAATGCTGGACACAAGCCTCTAGAATTTTGTTGCTATTGACACCTGTGAGCTATTCTTATGTATTTGCAAAAATCTTTCAAGTATGAAAGTATTGGACCTCCAGGTGTCTGTCACAGCTTTAGCAGTAACAAGCAATTTCTACTAACTTAGAAGGGTATTACTCAGTGGTGTACTAACATATTGGTATTAATCAGTGGTATACCCAGGGGGCAAGGGGGATGGCTGCCCCCAACGATGAAAAGGTTGGCGTCTGAAAAAAATACTTAAATCTGCAACAAGATTGATACATTGGAAGGTAACTTTGAAATAGCAAGTGCAACTGCTCTTCTCTATTTAGAAAAATTAGTACCTCTATATCCAAAAGGGCATTGCCATTATATTTAAAGGGTGTTGTCAAACAAATTTTTCAGGAGGCTCCCTCCCTTGATTCCCATCGCTCTTTCTTTTGTCATCTTGCATGCTCCCTTCCTCCTGGCCACACCCTGTTTTGCACCCTAAAAGATGCAACCCTGGCTATGCCACTGGTGCTGCTATTGGAGACGACAATGTAACTTCTAATGTATTATGCTCTGCAATCAAGGACATAAATCCAGGGGGAGTGGGGATATGACACAAAAATAGCACAAGTGGCAGGGCAATAATGATATCAAAGAGACTTGCCACAGATGAATTTCAGTGCAAATTCAGGCATGGACTATCTTTCCCAAGGCATAGTGGTGTGAGAGTTTCTTTCTACCATTGGACTACAGGACAGTTAAAGGAGATGGCAGTGAAGCTTGTTTGCGTTCCGTCTCCAGTTTACAGAATCAGTTTTCCTCCTGGGCACAGAGATCAATGATAACTTTTATCCCATGTTCCTAAAGTGTGTTTCCTGATGCTCCAAAAGGACATTTTCTGACATTCTAGAAGGCATGGTCCTGGAAAAGGTTTCTAGGGGCAAGCCCCCCAGGCCCCCATCTGTCTCTCGCTCCTCTTGCACAATAGTCCTGCTAGGTGAAATGCAATACTGGGCTTGTGTGCCTCCATTTTCAGAAGTATTAGGGGCTTCTGGCAAATCAGTGAATTCATCAAATGATCAAATGAGATTTTTCATAGTTGGCAAGGACAAAGTTGTATCTTATGTTTACTACTCCAGTAATGGTATTCTTTTAAGGTACTACACCTATAACCTTTTAAAAATTTACCACAAGACCTCTAGTGCATTAATGATACGTCAGGTAGGTACAGCTTTGAGTACTGATTTGAAATATGAAGAAATAATCAAATTATGCTAATTAGTTATTGCCATAGCAACAATTTTCACCTCAAAGCATGGAGGGGCTTTGACAAAGATTTCTAGAAAACTGCTTGTGATATAGTAAAATAAAGACCAGTATTCAAATTCACATTGTGTTTAGTTGTGTATCTACCTTGGTAACATTTTTTCATATTTTTTTATCACATGATTTTTACCTTTTGGAAAAAATAGCAAAATTTTCAGAAATTTCAACCACTGTTAGGATGCATTTTCCACTATAATTATCAGACAGACTTTGACGATTTTGGTACATACACTAACAATAACTCTAATTTTTTACAGTCTAAAATAAGTTTCAAAATAACTAGAACAGTTTTGATACAATTCTTGTCCAAATACTTGTTATGAATGAAAATGTCCTTATTTTCACAAAGTTTTTAAAGCTAATTTTGTACTGAAATAAACAAAGCATTCAATCAAATTCTGTCTGCGGGTACTCTACCAGGACTATGATTCCTCTTTCCAACTATTATTAAGAAGAGATAACAGCCAAACTGTTCATGTAAAAAATCTCCAAAAACTAATGACTGAAATATACAAGTCAATGAAAAAATTGAACCCGTCATATCTATGGGAATTCCACGAGAGGAAAGAAATAACGTACGACTTAAGAACCAAAGACCTCTGTAACCTTCCAAAGATCAATAAACGTTATGGCTCAGAGTCACTTTCTTTCAGGGGAAGTCTTCTCTGGAACACACTCAGTGATAAAATCAAACAAATTCCAACCCTTGCAGCATTTAAAAATCAAATAAAATCGTGGACTGGTGATAAGTGCACCTGCAGAATATGCACATAATTATTTGCTATATATATTAATTTGTTAAGTATTTTAGTTTCAGTTTTAGTTGGAATCAATTAGTACGTATTACTATTTAAATGCAACTGTAAATAATGTTTTATGAAATTATGAAATTAGCCTCGCTCTGATCAAAAACGCTCCTTCCCAGCTACAATGTAACGAGCCCCTGTTCATACATCAATGTTTATGGGAAAAGCCCCCAAAAACTAAGAAACATTGCTGCTATGGGCGCTGCTAGGGGAATTTTGAAAATGCTTCTTCCTCAAACTGCCCGTTTTTCAAAATAATCTTAAGCATATGCAAATATAAAGTGTAAATTATGAAAACAGAAAGATTGCTCTTGAATATATTCCTGCTCCAAAATTTTTGGAAAACATTTATTTTTGATCAAAAGATATAGCACCTTAAATCTGTTATCATAAAATGCATGCAATTTTTGCAGGGAAATATCCAGTGTTGCAGGGCAAAAGCCTCGGACACCCTCCCAGGCATCCTTAAAACCCGCGAGTGCGCGAGCGGTGCTCGCAGGCACAAGAGTTTACTTTCCGGGTATCTGCAGGCACATTTTTCATCTGGTTTTCAAAGTTTCTATTGTTCAGGCTTCTTTTTATGCTGAGCAAATGATAAGTTGAAATTCATGGCAATAATTCAAGATTGAAAGTTTGGCAGGTCAGGCAGAAACTAGTAATCGGAACACCAAAAGAGAAGTATTGAAATTTATCGACTTGTTTAAAACAAAATGGTCGATTTGGTTGGAAGATATATTTTGGTTCTCAAGAAAACACGAGCTATTGAAAATTATCAACTTTTCTAACGAAGAATTGTCGACTTTGTTGGAAAGAATCGCTAACTTTACAGGCATGCATGAGTTTCCCATTTGTCTTCGAAATGCCCAGTATTCTATATACACTCTTTTTTAGAAGAACCAGTAAAAATGAGGTTTAAGCTGAGTGTTCTTAATTTAAATGATAAGACTGTCAATTCTCTTCGGATACCAAGGAAAGGATATTTCATGTCCATATGTTAGTGGAAAGCTTTTGCATCGTTGTCCAAAAATACGTTTACGACAGTGTTTCAATTGCGGTCAAGCTTGTTCTTAGTTTGTTCTTAATCTGTCATCAAATTTCAGACTTGTGTTCTTATAAAATTGTTCATATAAAAAGAGTGTAGTCCAAAGCTCTGTATGGCAGTGTCCTTATTTGCATGGTGTGTCTTTTAGGAACACCATAGGAGAAATAGTGGAACTTATTAATACTTCTAATAAAGGATAGCCGACGTTGTTGGAAAAATCTTTTACTTCACAAGGAGACATGAGTTTCCCGCCTTTCTACGATATTTCCTGTACAGTATGTCCACTACATCACTAGATGGCCTAAGTGCCACATATCTACTTGGTGTGTTTCCTTAGGAACATCATAGGGAAAAGCTGTAAATCGTCATCAATAAAATTCAAACGTCAACAAAAGCGTGACTGTACAATGTAATAAATTTATTTTTTCATAATCCTATGATGAATAACTAACAAAACATGTTTTACCATTGCTAGTCTGCTCTAAGTGTCAAAAACGGTTGAATGTATTGCATAGTGTTCTTCATTGAAGCAGCTTCTTTTAATAAAATAAAACCTAATTAGAAGCACATCAGCTATGTCCCGATGCCTTTCTATCAGTTAAATCATACTATACTTGCAGGCACAATTCGTGCTCAGCTGTGCGTTCGCAGGTATTTTTAATGAGCTCTGCACCCCCCCCCCCGAAATGAAAGTGTGGAAGTTAGGCTCCTGTCTATAATATTCATGAGTTAGTTTCCCAAAGTAACCTTGAAATGGCAAATCCAAACTTAAAGCTAAAGTTACTTTGCGAGAACTTGGTAGGCTCTTATTTGGAAAGATGTTTCCCATTAGGATCTGCAAACATAAAGCAAAATTAAAAATTAGTATTTTGGAATGTGCATGAATGTTCATCATAACTCTTACTTTGGACAGCTGCTCACTTCTGAGGAAATGTCTAATATTCTGTTCTATCCTTTCAAAATCTGGATTGTCAATTCTTGTTTCTAAGGAGAAAGTTAATGAATTAAAATTCTTTAACCCTCTCAGCATACTGCAGCTGAAAGTTTTACAATGCAGCTCAATAGCAACTAAATAGATCAGGTGCATACATCATTAATGTTACACCAAACATGCATCTCCTACAACATTACTAAGGTATGCACATTGTTTCATTCATCAACTCCTTCAATGTACCTTAAATGCATAAAATTTTGTGCACATAAAATGCAAGCCCATTAAATGTTGCAAGCATTTTTCATGAACATTACAACATTTACTTAGTTGGCAATTTGAGACTTTTAATGTGCATGACTTTTATCAAAATGGCTATTCAAGACATTTAATGCATGTGACTCTTGAATGTTTGAATTCTTCAATGGTCTGCTTTGAGAAACTTTTTAACTGTTGTAAAACACTTATTTTGTGGAGGGCAACCTCCCTATTGACACCTCTACAATGTATGCACAAACCTAAGGCAATAGGTAGCTCCTCCCATACATGCTTGTCCCTGCAATTAGGCATTTCATATGACATACATGAAACACAGCTAATTTGTCCTCTTGAGCATCCTTTTTTAGATGTGTGATAAGTTGAAAAATTTTTTAAATATTCATATCATTATATGAAAGATGTTGCCTATATTAAACATTTCTATGAAGATAAGATTTGAAAACTCACCATCAAATAAATTTTTAGAGAAACAAAATAAATCCAGACTATCTGTCTCTGTGTTTGTCTGTCTGAAAAAGTCAAGGTAAAGTAAACCTCTAAAGTAGAGGTTTGCAAGTGTGAAAAATTTTGATAACAGTGCTTCTTACTTTGGGCAGACTTGATCAAACTTCATGCAACTTTTGGATATGGAGGCTTAAAATTCATTAATACATGGGTGTGACTTTTTCAAATCAGCTTTTCACAACCTTTAATGTGTGCAAGCTTTGTATAGTCATGCCTGTGGGGCATTTAAGCCATGAAACTTATTTAGACAATGAAATTTGTGATGTTGACAACATTTTATGTGTGCAAAAATTTATGCATTTAAGGTCAACTCTATGGTGCTCAAGCTAAAATTATAAATAATAGCTACATTAGTTATATTGGAATAACCAAACATTTTTGAAGTTCTTCTTGCTCTTCAGTCATGAATAGGCTTGCTGCCACTGCAATCAAATTTTTGAAAATTTTCTACCAACATTTATTTAAATTGATATGTCTCACCACCACACCCATTCAAGCTCCATGCTTAATTTAAATCTGCAATTCAAAGTGCTCTTCCAACACCAAAACACAGCACCACTAATCAAAACAACAACAATTGTCTGACCACACAATCTTTGCTTCCATTCTTTCTTTTACATTTCCAACCACAATACCAATTCCAGGCATCAAGCCAACTTAAACTGCCTTGAACTTCCAAACACTATGCTTATCCCTAACTCTTGTGTCTATTTAGGGCTCAAGAGTACATGAATTTAATATTACTTTAATATTTTATTTTGTAATACAATAACAGTATGAAAATTACCAACTGTCTCCATCTTGTTTGGTACTGGCTTAACTTTTTGTGTTGAATGAAGGAAATTTTCTTGGTCCTCTTCTGCCATACTGATGAAGTCAGCCCATACCTGAGATTACAGACAAATTTTGGCTTGAAGATACATAAACATTTGAAGCAATAAATCTAATCTACTTGGGTAGCTTCTCTGGATTGCATCTAGATAAAACAGAAAACAACTTCAAAACAATGAACCTACATTCAACATACTGCGGCTCTACCAGTTCACTGTACACATCAATGTAAGCTTGAATTTAAAGGAGCAGTGTATATAGTGAAAGGAAAAGCAAAAGGGCAATTTAATGTAAATTAGTAAATTAGTGTGCCTTTGACAAAAACATACAAGATTTTCTGTTAGGTAGAACAAAGTATGTTCTGAATAAATCATGCTAGGGTAACAATATGGTCAAGATGTGACTAGAAAAATAGGCATAGGAATACAGATGTTTTGTGGCTAATGGCAGAGTAACAAGCTAAGCTATTTAAACTCCAGAACAACTGGCAAAATGGAAATTTTTCTACAGACATCACAAGATTATAAATTTGCAAAGCCCCATATATCTAACTCCTTGTGTTAAATTAACAGTCGGTCATTGTAATGGCTTAAATCTACATGCACCAATTAAATCATCAATGCATAATTTGTGATAGCTATAAAGAAAACATACCTTCATTTTTGCTGGATCTACAAACAGCTCACCAAAAGCAGTCATACTGAAATCATTCTCATCTGGGATTTCATCTGGGTCAAGGCCATCCAACAGAGAGCAAAGAAAATAAACTAAAATTGAAAATTACATATTCGTATTTGCCACAATCATATAAATGCATTCAGTTGGCAGCAACATAGCAACTGACCAGGGCACAGCCAAGGGGAAGTACCAGAGGGTGCCAAAGCCCCAACATTTAGCTCATCAAAATTTGATAATATCTGTTGGCATGCTGAAAAATCTCTTGGTTCTACAATATTTTGGCCTGAGTAACAGACATTCTCATGGGTTTCTATTTGTGACTTGTATGTTTCTGTTTAGAACATTTTTCCTTTTGTGAATTGCCTTGTCCTAGCTCCAACATCCTCAATTCAACAACATGCTTACGTAGCTTTGTTTTATTTCATTGCCTCATTTTAAAGATCCATTTATGCTAGGGGCATTCCATGCCAAATCATCCAGCCCATTTCACCACCCCCTCAGAATTTTTTCTCCTTTTCACCCCAGTTAGATACACCTAAGTTAGGATCAAATGCCAAATTTCAGCACTGGCAATTGATGGGATCCCATATTTTCAGGCTTGCTAAAAACGGGCCTTGGAACCAGATAATAGTTGCCATGGCATGCTGTGATAGAGGCACCCTCCGTCACAAGACTTAACTTTTTTAAAGAAGTTTTCACATTCCATCTCCATAAGCTGCCTCCAGTAGGTACTTTTAGGTGAGGAATTCAAAAATCATAGTTAGAAAGGCAGTAAAGTTGATTTTCTATGACTTTTCTGGCCATTAAGGTGCCAGAGCAGAGTCTGTAGGGACCCCAAAAACCACACAACTTCATGGGCCAAGACAGTGCAACTCGAGGGGTTAGATGTAGAATCTTTTGTGATATTCTGAAAGTACTAAGGTAGATCTTCTAGAATATATATACTTACAAAATTGGTATTTTACTCCTTCATACAGAAATTCAGGCTCAAAGTTGAACTAATTGTGAAAATTTTTCAGAAAAACAAAGATCTTTTTACACAACAGTGAGTAGTGATAAAACATGTATATCATAAAATTAATTCATTACAATTGGTTACAGATCCATTTTCAGTCTTAAGATAGTTTAATACCTCCAATATACATTGTGGATGTGGGAATAAAGCTTAGTACCTATTTTTTCTATAAGAAACTGGTTTATAATAAACAGAGACAAGGCTGGCAACAGAATTAAGAAACTCTAGTACTATGCTCAAGAAGAAAGTATGAAACTAACACCTCAATTTGTATAGAGAAGATTACATTGAATTGCTTCCACTCATTAATTTTGTACAATATTTGTTTGGAAAAGCATACATCCATCTGGAAGTGTTCGACTTTCCAACAATAAAGCAATTTTTGGTCCTGAATGTAAGAAACTCATTAGGAAACTTTCAGCACTAGAATACTGAGACTTTCCTGTCAAACTAAGAAACTTTTGTATCTAGGTGCCAATCTTAATTTCTTGCAAAAACCATATAGGGCTTTTCCAACATGATTTTGCATATGGATTTCACACACAATGTGAAGTTTTCAAAATCTAAGATTTCATTTGGCTGCATTTGCTGCTCAATTCAAAATTTTTCTTCCAACTTGACAAATTCTTTCTTCCAATTTTTCCAAGACATTTTGTTCTAATGTATCAATGCTTGCAGGTATGTAATTTATGTATAGTCTTCATCACACAACAAGAAGTTTTAAATTATTTATGTTACATTTAATGTAACTTGTCAAGAACAGAAAGCAAACATCTTTGGCCATCTCAAAGGGAAGATCACTGATTCCATTAGAAACAATGCATAATGTATGCACTACTCAAATGTCCAACACCTATCCATTGGATGGATTTCAAGAAACAGAACAGAACTCTATAATTAAAATGGAAGGGACATGTAAAAAGGCTATGTATCTGCCACAGACATTTGTTTGAAGTAGTTAATTATATCCAAATGGCCTCTAAAACTAAACTCACACATGTTTCAAAGCCTACTGTATAGGTTGAATACTAATATGTAATCTGGGTGTATCACCAAAGACCTTAACATTTTGGCACCATCATGTATTCATTTTTATGGGAGAGCAGTCCTTTTGGCTTTTGTGAAATGCACTGAAAATGGCAACTCTAATGCTAAGTTGGAAAGAAAACATTGAATTGAAAGAGAATCTTCAACTACTTGTTGAGCAACAGATACACCCAAACAACATTTTAGATGTCAAAAAACTTTACAATGTGTGTGAAAATTGCACAAAAAATCACGCTGCAAAAGCCCTACTCAACATTTTTGAAGTTGAAATTTGGCATTTAATCCTAACTTAGGTGTATCTAACTGGGGTGAAAAGGAGTAAAAATTCTGAGGAGGTGGTGAAAATTTCCAATTTTTTTGGATGATTTGGCATGGAATGCCCCACTAGCAAATTGGGGTTGCAGATACCCCCTAAAATCTCCTTTTGAATTGTTCCTGCATCTGGCTACAGTTAAGAGATAGTGGAATGTCAGCAATGAAGAAAGATGTGCAGGTTGGACTGTTGAGCACTAACTCATACAATTATCTTCAATCCACACATCTCTAGAGCTGCTGAGAGGGGGAAAAAGAGGGCAGAGTTTTCTAAAGCCACAAAATTTAGGGGCATCGTAACTCCTAATGCTTCAAGGCCTAGAGGTGCTTTCTAAGTGGGACAAATAATAATTCTCCAAAGTTCAACTTCAGAGCCTCAAATTTTTCTGCTCACTTCACTTGCAAAGGTTACTTGCTTCAGCTCAAAAAACTTACAATTGTCATTTCTTCTTTTCCTTCTGACTCCATTTCCTTGCTTTACATCATGGTGACCATAATGCTTCTTTCTCAGCTTTGGAGTTCTCTGCCTTCTTGGTCTTTCATTTTGAATTGCTTGTTGTTGGTTATTTTCATCACTGTCAAAGTCTTCACTACAAAAATAGAATCATTACAACATGAAATGGTGTTGTACTTGAGTTTCTATGCTTAATCTGCAAAGCCAATTGGTCTCATGGATGTAGGCACATGTCCCCCCACTTTTCACAAATTTTGATGCTAACTGCCCCTTTTTGGCTTACACAGTTGCCATGTCTTGCTTCACAGGGTGACCCTGAATGCAAATATGGAAACCTTGACAATCCAGACACTCTTTGCAATCATTGATATGCCAAATAAATTCAATGACTACAACTGATACAAAGGATATATGAACAGTTCTCAGCTTGTATTTCACAAATGATGAGTTGCACAGTCATACCTTCAACTTATACTCAGACAATGTCTAGCATAAGCACCCCCCCCCCCACTTTTGAATGCTTCCTAAGTTTCTGACTGGTATTACTGTAAATTATCGTTTATGCAAACAGTAAAATTAACAAAAATTAAGTCTATCTAGAAATACAAATGTTCCTGAATACAATTAAAAATTTTTCAACAGGCTTGAACTGAGAGTTTGCTTTTTATACATTCACATTTATATATTGGTAAACAAACAGCTGTGTATTATAGTGTAAAAATTGGCTGCTGTAGGCAACCTAAAGTAAACCAGACAAATGGCAATCTGAAAAGAAACCATAGTCCAACCAACCAAGATATGTTAGAAGAA
>OLMO02000302.1:9410691-9422499 GCA_900291935.2 Cassiopea xamachana
TTAATGTAAAAATAGTATTGTATTGTAAATAAATAGTTGGTCTTAATTAGTTTTTAACTAGTATTCAAAACCAACTGTAAAAAGGTGTTGAATATGAATATGAATATGAATATACTAGGAGACTAAAGCACTAGCACGTTTCGAAATAATCAAGATAGATTATGAACAGGATTGGTTCAAGATAGGAGTATTGAGGTACACCCATGCCTCAAGTTACCGATCTCCCGTACAGTGTTGTTTCCCATGTCGAAGGTTGACCCAATCATTTGTTGTTCCTCTTATGCCATATTTATGTCATATTTATGTAGTTTTCGTAGCAATTTGGGCTTTGGTTGACTGTGATAAATGCTGTTTATCACGGATGTTATTGTTGAATGAAGTTAACGAAAATCAGCCTGATTTTTCATCAATATTGGGTGAAAAGACAAGCATCAGGCCATATGCCATGTTCTTCAAACGTCTTGAAGAGATAGTAATCGTAGATGCCAGCCTGTAATTATTTTTTATCATTTTGCAAATCAATTTTCAAAGTAGGAGTGACCTGCTAGTTTCGAAATGTGTTGACAGACACCAGTTTGTAGGAATGAGTGGTACATTGCTGTCACTGGTTTCCAATGCGGCCTCCTGAATTTTTTACGAGTCTTGTGGAGACTCCCTTTTGCCCCTGTGTTTTCCACATACGTATTGTTTCTTAAATTGATGTTTTAGCTTGTGCCTCGGTTTTGATAAGAGCGTGATCGTCATTTTTCAATCTCAGTTTTTTGCATAATTTTGACCCTACTGTAAGAAAGTATTTAATATAGGCTTCAGCAAGTTTCCTGTCTTTGGCGAGTATTCGTCCCACACTGACTAGACTAGACCCTAAGCAGCATGAGTGCCTTTGCTCAACTTCCTATTCAACACCTTCCACGTATGTTGAGGACTTTGTCTTCAGTTATTCCCTGGTGGTATGATTACCAAGCATTGTGTATTGCTCTAGATGTTTTGTATCGAGTGTCCTTACATATTTGCCGCTGGTCAGGGTTGTTTTGTGGTATTTTATTTTCGTATTCCTTTCCTTCATTAGTGTTATCATTTCGGGTGCTGCCCATTTTGCATTTCCTTAGGCCTGTTCATATCCCGTTAACCGAGGCAGCTTACTTAGCGAGATCTTACCTCACCCTCAATTCCCATACGAAATGTGTTTTCTGTCCAAATGAGAAAGCGGGAGCACAGCCGAGATCCCGACAAGCGGGCTAAAAAAGTGTTGAAACCTACTCCAAAGGTGTTAGCTGACACCCGAATAATGCCCAAGTTCTTACGTGACTTTTTCTATCCTAGTAGGTGAGCTCATATGAACAGAACATGAAATTTGTCCCGCAAAGTGAGCTGACCCGCTAAGCGCGCTCGCATGAACAGGCCCTCAGAGTTATGGCTTTGAACGAGCTCCCAAAGCATCATTAGTAATAGGTGTCGACGTATTTGTGCAACCACAATAGCCTCTGACATGGATACTATTGTCCATTCATTTGGAATGTTAGTCTGGGAGGTACCTTATTGGTCCTTTCTACGGAAGTCCTTAATGGCGTTAATTGTCGCTAAGTGGCGTTAAAAAGAACCGGAGTTAAAAGGGTCGGCGTTAAAATGGCTGAAAATTCAAGATTTTCGGGAAAGCAGGAGCGTTATTTTGTAGCTCTTATTGTTATAACCATTCACTTATTATGTCAAATAAATGAAGTTCGATTTAACAAAAGGATCCATTGTTCACGCAGATCTCGCTTTTACCGATGCTAGCCCAGTTTACCAGGCTAGCTCACTTCATATAAACAGGCTCTTAAAAAGGTAACCAGTATGTTGTTCGGAAAACAGGGATCGTCAATTTTTGCCGTTGAGATTTAACCATCAGCCAATTTTTGAGAGCGGGATTCAGGAACAGGAAACAATGACAAGCGGGAGGTTGTTGAAAGCCATAGCTGGGAATCGAATACCAGCTATGCTGAAGAGCAACCCTCCCAAAATATGCAAAAAATATGTACAATATGTTAAAAAATGAGGCTAAAGACAATTCAGGCATCAGTGGGTCTACTGGGTACCTTCTCTAAATTGTTAAAATTTACATACAGTCAAAGGATCAGTTCTTGCAATGGCCAAACACCTTTGACTGAAGGGGGCGTAGATTTAGGTGCTAATAGAGGACTTATTGAAACTACGAAGAACTAGACTCAAGTTCATCCAGTATAATCTTTTTTTTATAAGAATACTCAACTTTTTTCTTATGTTGAGTATTCTTATAAAAGCCTCAATGTTCTTAAATTTTTATGATCTTGAGCCTAGATTTATTCTTAAATTATTCTTAAATAGCAAAGATGTACCTTGCCCTAAAAGTTTAAGGAATATCTTCCAATTTTGTTATGCTTTATTATACCATAAAACCAAGCAAAATTATATTTGTATTGATAATGCAAAAGAATAGCTGAAAGCAGTATTACAACTAGGCTACAAAAAAATTCTTATGCTTAATGAAGTTTGAGCCTCGCATTACACGCTTTTTTATAAGAAAAAAGTTTATAAGAAAATGAGGCTCAAATGGTTAAAATCTTAAGAAAATCTTAAGAAAATCACGAGGCTCGGTTTCCAAAATTAAGTGTTTTTATTGGCCAAAAGTCTGCATTTCGTCGTTATTGCAATCAAACTGTTAAAGATGGAATTCAAATTCAAGTGTGCAATGTTAGTGACGAATTTTTAACCCATTTTAGCCAGTTTATTTCAGAAAAAGTTCAGAAGAACTTAAGAAAATCTCAGGCTCGATTTCGGGAGCAGTTAAGAAAATTGAGGCTCAGGCAAAATAACGGTTTTCTTATAAAAAAACGTGTTTTATTCTTAAATTCTGATGATATTGAGCATAAATATTCTTATAAGCTTTAATGCTATACAAAAAGGTGTGCAGTACCATACCTGCTTACAGCTTTTTAGATACGCCAAGGTTAGCTCATTTCTTTATAAATAACAGTAATGTTCTATGTCAAATCTCCGTCTGCTCTCTTAAAAAACACACAAAAATTAGGAGTGGAGTGAACTGCAACTGCCATATATGTAAGTAATAAAGGCATTATTCAGACAACTTCGTTCTACATGACTTTTTTCAGAGCATATTGCCATAAATAGTGGCTATTTAAAAGCCAACTTTAAAGAATTTCAAATTACACAGTCTGAACAACGAGCAATAATCGTCAGCAAGCACCGTGATGGTAAAACAAACGTTCCTATATCATCATTGTTGACAGGGAGAAATGATAGAAGCAAAGGACAAGATAAAAGGAAACACACATACATAACAGGCACATAAGTGATTAACAACGAATTCCTAATTCTTATAGCTTCAACACAATCTGGCTCTTGTAGGTCCATAAACTTCAACATATCGTGTAAAAGTTTTTCGCCAAACGTGAATATATTTCGGCCTCTTCTTCCTCACCACCGCCATCTTCTACGTCTAGACCTTCTGCGTCTTCTGCCCACAGCAACTTGTCGTCTTCTCCTGTCATAAGCAAACATTCTTCGTCGTGTTCCCCAACTTTGCTTTCTAGCATCAAGGCTCGCCTGTGAGGTCTCGGCATCCTCATCCTTCACATCTTCAATACGGAGCTCAGAATCCCCTTTCCCTTCGTTTTCAGCATCATCGTCATATTCAGCGGCGTCTGACCAGTGAAAAACTAAGAGCAATCCAGCAATGCATAGAAAAGCGAGCTTTACTTTACATCCAACCATATTTCCAAAGACTATTGCAATGAGACTCAATTCAACTTTCGGCCTCCTCAAGATAGCTAATGAGAAAACTAACTTCCTGGTAATTATCCATACGTCATTAACTTTGATAATCAAATGATCAACCTACGCCACTTTGATGGTTTCTAACCAACAAAATCAGCGCATACGTTTAACAATCACCGAGGTCAATTACAACAATATCTTGTCATTTTCTTGAATACTCAAGTGGGATGAATTTGCTGGGGCGGCTAACCAGCATTTGAAAAAAAGTTCTTTGTTTTTAGTTGCCATGGTTAATCGCAATTTCACTCGTATTTTTTGGCGTTGAGATTGAGGAATCGGCGACACTTTCTCAGCGGGATTCGGGAAAGGCAAAAATGATAAGGGGGATGCAGTTGAAAGCCATAGTCGGGGATGGGACGAAATACGTAGCGGAAATTCGGGCATCGGTGGGTCTATTGGGTACCTTCTATACATTGGCACATTTAAAGTTCAAAGGTACTGTACTTGCAAAAACCAAATACCTCTGCCTGAGGAGGGGGGATGTAGAAAAAAAGGTTAACATTTAGGTGTTGATACGTGACTTACTGAAACTGTGGAGGTCTAGACCCCAAGTTCAACTCAATTCCGTGTAGACAACAGCAAGGCCCCGTCTGCTCTCTTAAAAATTGTACAAAAATCTGGAGTGGATAGGATTGCAACTGCCAAATATGCAAGCCTAAATAAGGATATTATTGTAACAATTTCGTTAAATCGTGACAATGTAAAAAACAACTTTAAAGAATTTTAAATTACTATTTTGTTGGGGATACGAATCCTTTAAGTTCATCATTCCCGAAATGGAACCTAAAAGCATGCGTAGGAGGTATATTTTGAGCTTGCTTAATTGTGGGCAGGGCAATAGGATAGTGTATGGCTCGCGCATGGCTATAGATTTCTCGATCAATGATTGGCTTTGAACATCAATGGCTTAACAATACGTTTTAACAATAGGGGCAATCCTTGGTATCTTCAACATTAGCAGTGTTATCGATAGAGATAGAGTTTGTGTAAGCTCATCAGCAACAACTTCCGCTCTCATACTCTGAGTCCTTAGGACTTGAAACAAAACTTCGAAGTACACAGACCTAACAACAAACAATAATCATAAGCGAGCACCTTGAAAGAAGCGAAAAGAGACCATTGTAGCAATGAAACACACATAAATAATAGGCAAAATCGTAAAATGTTGTGCATCATAGTTTAGTGGCTGTTCAATGATTACGTCACGCCTAGGGGCTGGGTAGTTCACATAGAGATAGGACTATCTTTATGGTAGCTCTACACGTTTTCCGTGATTCAGCGCATGAAGCTTGGGGGGTGCGTGCTTCAAAATAAAGACAATTTCAGGGCGGCGCAATTATTGAACAGTCCTTTACGAGGAAAATATGGAAAATATGTGACTAACAATGAAGCTTTAATTCTTATGGTTATAACATAATCTGGCTCTTAAAACCAGTTTCAACATATCGTGCAAAAGTTTTTCGCCAAACTTGAATACATTTCGGCCTCTCCTTCACCACCCCCATCTTCTACGTCTTGAACTTCTGCGTCTTGTCCTGCGTCTTCTGTCCACAACAAATCGTCGTCTTCTCGCATAAACCAACTTTCTTCGTCGTCTTCTCAAACTTTGCCTTCTAGCATCAAGACTTGCATTTGAGGTCTCGGCATCCTCATCCTTCACATCGTCAACACTGAGCTCAGAATCCCGTAAGTCATGAGATTTCCCTTCGTTTTCAGGATTATCGTCATATTCAGCAGCGCCTGACCAGTGAAAAAGTACGACCAATCCGGCAATGCAGAGAAAAGTGAGCTTTACTTTACATCCGACCATATTTATCACAGACTATCGCAACGAAGACGAAATTCAACTTTCGATTTGCTTTTCAAAAATCACAGAGCTCAGTTGCAACAATTCTTGAATAATAAAGTGGACTGAAGCCAGCATTTGAAAACAAAGACTCTTTGTTTTAGCTGCCATGGTTGAACTAATTGCAATTTCCTTTGCATTTTGAAATGACAAAGCAAATCAAGGTGAAAGGGAAACACGCCCAAAACCAAAAACAGGAAAACGGGAAGGGCATAGTAGGAGTTTCGATATGTTTTCGGAAAGCGGAAATCGTTATTGTCGGGGATTTTGAAATGGCAAATCAGGCACGTATTTGCAAGGGGCAAGGGGAGCACTACCCTCATATACAAAGTTTTTCACGGTTTTGCCCCCCAACAGAACCACTAACCTGGTGATTTGCATAACAAAGTAAGGCTTTTGCACCTCCAAATTGCTTGTACATCCAGTTTCCCCCACCGGGCAAGACTTCCAGCTACGTGCTTGTGGCGAAGTCTTGCGAGCGGGAAACGGGAAATGGCAAAAAATGCCATCGTATCTATATTCAAAAGTACAGTGCTTGCAGACGTCATATAACGTAGACTGGAGGGGGCAGCTTAATCACTATGATTCGCCGAAAACAAAAAACAACGTCTTCCTCAAGAAATCATATGAATATAGCCTCAATGCTCTACTGATGCAAAGGAGGCTACACTGAGAGTCGTTAATGAAAGTCCTGGACGTAAAGAAACTAAAGAGGTTGAAAGACCACTAGCAAACAAAACAACGTCATAAATGTTAAGCAAGAAACAAACTTTCTGCTTTCAGCGTGGGAGCTTCTTAACAGGCTTTCAAAAAATCTTGAACTTCCTAACAACATCAACCTACATTGAGCAACTGTAAGACGAGTAATGGAATGCTCTGGTTCTGTGAGGTATATGCGTGTAAAAACACTTGAAATCTGCTTTATGCAGACATTTTCTTGTAAATACAGTTTTTCCTAAATTTCAGCCTGATTCAACCCTCGTGTTCAGCCTATTTATATGTTTCTTATAGAAAAAGTGTACACTGATGTTGAACAACGACATGTTGCTTTGAAAAATCAAGTTATCAAATCTACCCACGACTTTCCATATTCTTTTGCAGCAACGTTGTTGCTTTATTGCCAATATGGGTTACTCACACAGTAGCTATTTCAGCAAAAATGTTCTCCTCACAACTAGCAGAAATTTTACCGCATTTTTCACCACTCCTTCAATCAACTAAACAATAAGAAAGAGGAAAATGCACTACACTGAAATAAGATTGCTGGGCCTATCATACTGTCAAGCAGATCAAAATAAAGCTTAAAGTTTTTCTTTGAGCACTACCACTCTCGGTATATCTTCTGTTTTTTTGAGATACTATCTTTCTTCCACGTTCATGCCTTTGGGGAATAGCTACGGTGTTTCTTTTTGATTTATAGTAATGATGTGCCGTTTGCTCTGCAAAGAACCAAGGTCACGATGTATACAGAGCATTCCTATTCTTCAAGATCTATCATTGTCTGAACCAGTGCTATGAACTCAGATCTTAAAGATCTTAGTTTATGGCTTCAGGGAAATAAGTTGACTCTTAATGTTGTAAAGACACAAAGTAGGATCTTTGGTACCGAACCTAATCTTAGAAGGATCTTTTGCGATACCTCAACAAGTTTTCTTCTTTTTCAAATAATTGATGGCAAGATTGAGTCCACAGATAACATCAAATATCTTGGGTTAAAAATTGATTCGTCACTAATTTGGAAAGAGCAAATTAGCACGATTAGCAGTAAGATCTCACGAGGAATAAGAATGTTTAAGCATTATAAGAGATATCTTCCATTGTATACTATCCAAAGGATGTATATCAGTATAGTAGATCCGCACCTAAGATATAGTTGCTCTATTTGGGGATGTGCTGGTGATTCCATTTAAAAAAAATTGCAAAAGCTACAAAATCGGGCTGCGCGGGTAGTCACTAACAGTCCTGAAGATCAATCAGTGTTGCCATTGATATTACAACTAGGATGGTTAACAGTCAAGGAAATGATTGAATTTGAAGCATCTTGTACAGTTTATAAAGATTTGAAAGGACGTACACTTCCTTACATGCAATCATTGATTCACAGCAGGTCTGAGCAGTATTTCTTGCAATGTGCGGTTCTGCCTTTTGACAAGACCATCGGATTAGAGCTCGTATGCTGATGTACGGGATTTATGTATACATATTAGGCAGCATACTTCCTGCATTACATTGCTTTCGAAATTTCTACCTTGATCAGAGTGAATAATGGTAGGTGGCTCAAATCTACTGAAAATTTTTGAAACTAAAATTTCAGCTACAGTCTTAGCTCTTTGATCTTTGGTGGGGAACACTTCACACCGTTTAGTCAAATGGTACATAACAACCAGTAGATGCTTGTTGCCCTGTGTTGTTTCAGGTAAAAAGTCAAAAGAAGTCAAAATCCTTTCCCTTGCCCCATATCGCATAGGGCGGCGCCTATCTCCGTTTCTATAGCCTAAGGCCACGCATTTGCGAATGCAATGAAAGCTACAGTGGGGGGCTGATCCACTGGTAGCTCCGCGAGTTTAACTTTCCCACTCCATTCTCATATATCGAGCGCCAGACGAGAAGGCAGCGAGTACCATTTGTAAAGTCTTTGGTATGACTCGGCCGGGGTTCGAACCCATGACCTACCGGTTGTGAGGCAGATGCTTTACCACTGGGCCATCACTCCGGTTTGTATCAGGTAAGGGGCCCATATAATCCATGGCTCAAACACAAATGCCTCATTACCATTGACAGTCTGCAGATGGGGGGCTTTAGATGGTTAGGGTGCAATTTGGTTTGAGCACATACCTGACAGTGTCTGATAAAATCATGCGATTCATTGTTCATGTGTGGCCAAAAATATTGCTCTTTTGCCCTCTGTAGGGCTCACTTTATTCCTAAGTGACCAGAAAATGGACTGCAGTGAAGCCCTTGCACAACTGACTGCACCAGGTGTTCTGGAATACAAAGGCATATTGAGGCAGAGATTGGTCTGCACATAGGTTTTTCACAAGCAGCCCATTGACTATATGTAAGTCATCCCAACAATGCCAAAAGGTTCTCAGCACTTTTTCTCGGCCCCAGGAGTACCAAAGGAATCACAGGGTTGCTATGGTAGCTGAGAAAGGGCATCAACATTTTTATTGGCAGTTCCTGGTCGGTGTGTGACGACAAAATGAAATTCATGAAGTGCCATAACCCACCTGGAGTTGCTCTTTTGGTTCAACTGACTGAAGCCACTGTAATGCACTATGATCAGTGACAAGGGTGAATTCCCTCCCCAATAGGTACACAAAATAATGAGGAACGGGGAAAATGATTGCTAAAGCTTCTTTTTCTGTATTGGAATAGGCTTTCTCATGATCGGAAAGGGATCGGCTAGCATATGAGATCACTTGTTCACGGCCATTGGGATCTACTTGAGCAAGAACAGCACCCAGACCACGGTCAGAGGCATCCACTTGTAAGAAAATACGTTTGTTAAACTTTGGATTTGCAAGAATGGGGGCGCCACATAGTAAGGACTTGAGTTGAAGGAAAGCGAGCTCCTGCAAAGAGGTCCATAAGAATTTTGACCCTTTTTTGGTCAATTGCACAAGAGGCGCAGATAAGGTCGCAAAGTTTGGGATAAAATTACGATATTATCCAGCTAGCCCTAAAAAGGACCGAACCTGGAAGTTATGTTGTCAGAAGCGGCTCAAAACTAATTCTAGGCTTTCACATTGCTGCTCAAAGTCTATTGACGGAATGATTATATTGTTAAAATAACACAGACAGGTATCACATTTAAGCCCTGATAAGACGATTTGAATTGCTCTTTGAAAGGTAGCACAGCCATTTGAGACACCAAAAGGCATTCGAAGAAACTCCCATAATTCCTCGGGGGTTATGAAAGCAGTTTTTTCGCAATCTACGTGTGACATACCTATTTGCCAATAACCAGATCGAAGATTTAGGGTGCTAAAAATTTGATCCTTGAGAGAGTCTAGAAGATCGTCAATCCGTGGGAGGGGGTGAGCATCCCTTTTTGTTGCAGCATTTAATTTATGATATTCGACGCAAAAGCGAAATTTGCCATCTTTTTTCTTGACAAGGACAATAGGGGATGCCCATGGGGAATTGCTTTGTTGAATGACCCCCTGTTGTAACATCTCAGAGATCTGTTTACTAACTTCCTCTCGATAGGCATATGGGAATCGCCGCGGGTATTGGCGGATGGTGGCCGTATCGTCTGTATCGATTTTGTGAGTTATTACATCAGTATAACCTAGAATTTGATTGAACACATTGGCGGTATTTCAAGAGTGTATCTAAAATTACTTTTCTATCGTATTTGTTCAAGGATGGGCTGATGGCTGCTTTTAGTTCAGTTTCCATTGAAAGCATATCTATTGGCTGAACAAAAATAATAATTGAAAACACGACCCCCTGGAAGAACAGCAATATTAGTATTATGCCTGTTAATTTTTTCTTTCTTAATGTATTATTTAAATTTTTTATATGAATATGTGATATTTTAGTTGCTGAAGGGCTATGTTTGTTCGTGTATAAATAATTGATTACATTACATTACATTACATATTACTGACGGTTTGGCAAGCAAATACATTATTATTGTTGGACTTGGAGCCTTTTACATTAGCAGCAGAGGTCAACAATGGAGGCCCAGCCAAGCACTGTCCAAGGAATCCTCTTTCCTTTGCGAACCGGAAGGTACATGTTTAACAAAATATATTAAAAGTAGACATAGAACATCAATAGATACTCCAAAACTAAAACCAAGCAATCAATGTGACTGGGCGATAGACGAATCGATAGGAAATCATAGGAGTATGAGCATCCTGTAGGGTTTTCACTGTAATCAACCACGCATGGGTGGTTGCTACCGTGTAAATAAGGGAAAAGACCTTAACCAATCAGGGCACAGTTCCGGTTTAAGCGCGTATTAATTAGAACTAGTTATACTTTCATTTTCATTGGATAATAGTCTTTTTTCATATCCCACTAACGCTGCCACCAGAATTGAGCACTAGTGACGATTCGTTTTCATTAGATAATAGCCTTTTTATCAAATCCCACTCGTGCTCCCGCCCCGGATTGAGCACTAGAGTCAATTATGGTTTCAAGCTCCATTAGAGCTCCGCTACAAAGCTGTCTCGAAATCGATCAACTTGAATGGTAGTTACGTAGACAATAGGACAAGGGAACATAATGAAACGCTTGGACTCGCATCATTTTCTGTCAAAGGATGGGAAAGTAAACAGCAAGAGACCTCAGGCCTCTCATTCAATTGAATCGTGTCTAAGTACACTAGTCTGCATCTGCCCCTGAGCCCAGTAAACCGGGCTAGCTCACTTCATATAAACAGACCCTAAACCCTACCATTTCTCCTGTTTTTCGTTTTGGGTGTGCTTCCCATTGATTTAGATTTGTTTTGCCATTTCACAATGCGAGGGAAGTTGCTACTAGTTCAACTATGGCAACTACGGCCCCATTCACACTATACCGGATTCATCACATATCGGATTACTTCCTATATCAGATAGGCCTTCCATCCACACTATACCAGATGAATCCGATGTGCTCCGTATCGCTTTTGCGGAGTGAAATCACTCCTCTGTGAAAGTGGTATGTATCGGATTACTTTCGATATCGGATCACATTTGACGTACTGTTGTATGGAGCTGAAATATGGGGATTTGAAAATTCAGCTATATTGGAAAAGGTAGAATTGCAGTATTTTAAACTTTTACTAAATCTAAGAAAATCAACTCCAAATTATATGATATATGGAGAACTAGGACGTTTGCCAATTTCCATAACAGTTAAAGCTAGACTAATCAGTTTTTGGGGTAAATTAATATTGGGAAAAGAATCTAAATTATCCTACAGGCTTTACAATCAGTATTGCAAAAACCATGAACTAAATAGGTGGATGTATGCCATTAAGGGGATATTTGATAAAACTGGCTTATCAATGATATGGAATTTACATTGTTTTTCTAATCATAGTAGATTAGTTGATGTAGTTAAAAGTGCACTTAGAGATCAATTTATACAGCAATGGGAATGTGAAATGAATTTATCACATAAAGGAAAAACATATAAAATGATGAAAGGACCAT
>OLMO02000302.1:9423922-9438774 GCA_900291935.2 Cassiopea xamachana
TGAATGGGACCTAAAAGAAAGAGCCTTTTCTCAAATGCCGATCGCTATTAGCTGCCCATGCAAATTCACCCCACTTGAGTATTCAAGAAAATGACAAGATATTATTATACTTGACATCGGTGATTGTTAAAAGTATGCGGTGATTTTTGTTGGTTAGAAACCATCAAAATGGCGTAGGTTGATCATGTGATTTTCAAAGTTAATAAGGAATGGATAACTACCAGGAAGTTAGTTCTTTCATTAGCTGTCTTGAGGAAACCGAAAGTTGAATTGTGTCTCATTGCAATAGTCAATGGAAATATGGTTGGATGTAAAGTAAAGCTCGCTTTTCTATGCATTGCTGGATTACTCTTAGTTCTTCACTGGTCAGACGCTGTTGAATATGACGATGATGCTGAAAACGATGGGAATGGGGATTCTGAGCTCAGTATTGATGATGTGAAGGATGAGGATGCCGAGACCTCACAGGCGAGTCTTGATGCTAAAAGGCGAAGTTGGAGAAGACGACGGCTGTTTGTTACGGACAGACGACGCAGGACACATAATAGCACAAGACGCAGAAGGTCTAGACGTAGAAGATGGGGGTGGTGAAGAATGGAGATGCCGAAATAGATTCACGTTTAGCGAAAGAACTTTTGCAGGATATGCTGTAGTTGGCATAGATACTTTGAAGAACCAGAGTTTGTTATAGCTGTAGGAATTAAGAATTCAATGTTTATGATCTATTTTCCTATTAAGCTATGATATGAACCATTTACGACTGTGCCTATTATGTATGTGTAATTCATTGCTACAATGACCTTATTTGCATAAGATCACCCGGAAAGCATAGACTAAACGTATTTGTTTACAAGAAATTGCTATTAGTGGGGAGGTTGGTCATGTGACAAAATCGACTAAAAAACGTACAAAAATCACTATATACTCTGGTATCTCTAATAGACGGGCCCCCGTCTATTATTTTCAATAGAATTGTCCTTCCTCCCCCTTTGCTTATTAACACCCCCTTCTATCAAATTTTACAAACCGATCATGATCAAAACACGCAGAAAATTACATCACCTTTTAATAAAACAATTTTCCAGCATGAACCACCTTCTCTCAGCACTCCTTTTCTATTGAAAAGCTGCCGACATGCATACCCCGTTCAAGTACACGCTTTTTATTTTATAAGGAACCTAGCTCAAGGCCTAGTTCTAAAAGTTCCTTATTTTTGGGCCTCTTTGTATCACATTCTAGTACTAGAAGTTCTTTAATAGTTCTTTAATTTTCACTGCACATATAGTGCCATAAACCGGTACAAACATAAGGAAAAATCAATATTCTGAATTTGACTTTTTATTTTGGCTAGAACTCAAGATGAAAAGCACAAATAAGGTAGGAAAGCAGTTTCATAAATGTATCTATGTAAGTTGCGGCTGTATATGAATGGAACTGACTTCCTAATTCTTAATTATTTGCAGTTATAAAAATTTTTGGAAGTGATAAGTTCCTTAGGTTCTTCTCCATTAGTAGTATAAGTTCCTTAATTTTTTAGCCGTCTACGTGTAGGTTTCTTATCAAGTGGTTCCTCATAAAATAAAAAGCGTGTAGCACCCTCTGTTTTTATTAAAAACTAGCCGACGTGAACACCCCCTTCTATTCACACCCCATTCTATTCACGCCCCATTCTATTCACACCCCATTCTATTCACACCCCATTCTATTCACACCCCCTTCTATTAAGAATTGGCCGTTGTGAACACCCACCTTCTATTGCCTCCCCTTCTATTAGAGAAACTAGAGTACATTCATATACTTTGGTGGGGGATTATGCGTGGGAGGGAGGCTAATTCGATTTACGAGTATTTTCGAGGATCTTGCATGTTAATGTTAAGTCATCATAAACCTTCAAATACAATCATAAAACTCGCTGTGGGGACTAGTTGATATATACTCGTATCTATGTGATACATCTTGTAGCCTTGTGCTTTATTTTCATTGTGATCTACGTTATGGCACTACTTATTTAATAGGCCTTCTACTATCCACTGTTATGAAGAAACGAAGAATTAATTTGCACTGCGATTTTTCGTGCAATAATCCAATTTGATATGATCAAGATGCTGGATCTAGCTAATTATAGAGTAGGGAAAATTATCTAGAGTGCCAATATCCACCTGAAGTTTGGTCGGTTCCCAAGAAGAATGATACTGACAAATCATTATTTCTGATAGTTTCGATGTTGCCATCTATTTGGTTGAATGAAGAATGAATTTAGAATGAATGAATTATCAATTGCTCTCTTTCAAATACCAGAATGCACTCTACCAGCCTATCTAGTCACTACTATAGAGCTACAGCAAAAGAGCACTGAACATGTCTGCAATCAGGAGAGGCATTGGAATCAGGAGGATCACATTCAATAGATGTCGCTTTACGTCTGTGGTGGTTGTTGTTGTCTAAGTATTTGCCAATAGAATTACGATCAAGTCTTCTCCTGGAGAATGCATGATCTACCTTTCAGTTAATTTATGAATGGTATAAACTACATCGTTTCACATGCGTATGTACTATTCAGATAGTGGATATAGTTTCTATATCTTGATTATATGTTCATCATATTAAAAACAGTTCCATTTGCTGCATACCATCAAGACCAAACATCAGAGTCCTTCCCATGTGGACGCATTGTCGCATGAAGTACTGAAAATTGCGAGAAGTAGTATTAGAATGTAGTGCTCAACTGCTCAACATTTAAGAAAGTTCAGTACCGGACATAAACTGCTCAACATTTAAGAAAGTTCAGTACCGGACATTAACTGCTCAACATTTAAGAAAGTTCAGTACAGGACATAAACTGCTCAACATTTAAGAAAGTTCAGTACCGGACATAAACTGCTCAACATTTAAGAAAGTTCAGTACCGGACATAAACTGCTCAACATTTAAGAAAGTTCAGTACCGGACATAAACTGCTCAACATTTAAGAAAGTTCAGTACCGGACATTAACTGCTCAATATCCTTCGGAGACGGAAGAAAGTTTATAAGTGTATGTGTTTAAAATTCGAATTATCTACGTATAAAATGTCATGTATGTTATGTTAGGTGCTCTTAAACAGTTTATTTTCTGTAGTTTACAAAGATTTATCATTTGCTCAAATGTACATGAAGCTTTTCCATTTTGCATTAATGTGCTTGTGCAACACATTGGAATTCGAAAATATGTGCTCACAAGGTCTTAATAAAGTTTTGATGCCGGAATCGTGTACAAGTTGTGAACATTTGAGTAGTGGGGCCGAGACAGTAAATGTGTATTTTGGCAATGACCAGTGCTTCCACTTTCAAGGAAATTTCCTTTTTCAAGGAAATTTTGCTGACCACAAGGAATAGAAAAGGAAGTGAAATCTCAAGGAAATGGCCACTCTATTTGGGGAATTCCAAGCCGCCTACATGTTGATTTTACATGTTTTTCTTATACGTTCATTCATTTAGATATTTAGTTGTTCGGTATGCTGTTTTATGCTTAACTTGATTCACGTATATACTGTATTTGTTAGTTATCCTACGTAAGTACGCTATTTATATTTGTAATTCAAATGAGTAGACAAACTTGGCGGTGCTTTAAAGGACTGACTAATAATAGAACCGCAATAGGTCGGAATTGTTTAGAAGCAAGTATAACTTTACTGTAATTCATAATTTACTTGTTTATGTTGAATGTACTTGCCAAGAAATTATAAATAAATAACCCCGTAGTTTGTAATCGAATCAGTTGGTTGAGTGAGTTGAGTTGAGATGAGATGAGTTGAAGTAGAGATGGAGAAAAGATGTTAGGAATTGTAATATGATGAGGCGTACGATGTATCAATAAGTTTTCTTCAAAGATTCTGAGTTCATGAATATATGGTAGAATCGGCACAAATAGAGTTGGATTGCGATCTACAACACCTTACCTCACATGCCGATGACTCAGGATTAGTGTCCTCTCTAACAGGCACTCCTCGACGTACGAAAGTATACGGGACTACCTTTACTTTATAAAGCGCTTACCCTCTTACAAAGTAACCTCAGTATGCTGGCAGAATATAACGTTGGGATTTGAGAGCACATTGTCTTGGTGAGGAAAGACATTGCATTATTTGAATGATTAAAGCATAAACCGCTGTCAAGGAAATGCCACGGAAAACATTCATCTTGACAAGGGAATTTTTTTGAGAACAAGAGAGTTTTCGGGAAATCCAACCAGGAAAAAGTAGAAGGCTGCAATGACATAACTATTTATTTTGGTAATGACATAACTATGGAAACAATAACAATGTGGTCTGTACAACACAAGACGTGGGCGGCCCATTGTCGACTTGGTGTCGATTGGTTTCTTATAAAAGGGTTCTTTGCCCTGCTTAGAAGAGGGGATAGTTGAGCCGTGACTTGTTACAATAATCCATGATGAACATGCTTGGTTACAAAGCCAAATTTGCTCTACTTTTTATTGCTGGGTTGCTCATATTTTCTCGCTACTCCAAAGCTTCTGAGCATGACGAAGATTTTGAAAGTGATGAGAATCTTCACGATTTAAGTAGATCTGAGCTCAGTGTTGATGATGTGGAGAATGAGAAGGACAATATCTTGCAAACCAATCTTGATGTTCAATGGAGAATGTCAAGAAGGCGGTACAGATTTGCCAGGAGAAGTAGAAAAAGGTTTGCCTGGAGAAGAAGAAGAAGAATCTTTGTACGGAGACGAACATTTGTTGCCAGGAGAAGAATTTCTGGTGGAAGACCAAGACTGTTTGGATCACGACGTAGAAGATGGGGATGGAGATAAAGAGAAGACAAGGCAGACAAGTGTTTGTTAAAAGTACTGTGACATGGTTTCCTAGGAAAAGGTGTAGAAATTTAGGTATAAACATTTCATTGTAGCTATAAGAATCATGGATGTCATTTCAATCTGGTCTTTTATGCTTTTACATAAACCATGATATGAACTTTTGAGAGCGTAGTTGTTTTTATGAGTTTTTTCTTGCCACAAAAATTTTTTTCAATTGTATCAATTCTCTTCGCTTGCTGTGTTACATTGGAGGTTGTGTAAGTATACAAGAATTTAAATGTTCCTTTTTGAAGGTAGTATAACTCGAGCTACTGGGGGATGACCTCAGCTATGGAAATAGAATGTGGCAGAAAGGGAACCGAAATAATTTTACATAAAATGGAATGTGCGTAGGATGATGAAGCCTGCTGAAATTACAGCACGCATGTGTGTTGTACCTTGCATCTGCACAAATAGAAGAACTAAGTAAGGGACGTTGCCACTAACCTAGGGCCGAATCAAAACGTGCTTTTCATGCGAAGAGTGTTTTTCAAGTAACTTCGACGAATTCTTGGCTACAGGGTTCATATTGAATCTGGAAAACCTGGAACACCATTTGTAAATTAAGTCAGGGAAAACCTGGAGTAGTCAGGGAATTTTCTATAATTTTAATCCAAGTCATAAAAAAGTCATTGAAGACAAATTATGTAGTCATCATATCATTTTCATTAACTAATGGCATGGATGTTCGCAAAGTCGTTTTTCTGATTGTTGTCAGTAAATGTGAACATTATCATTTAGCATTATGAAATAGCAAGTATGTTTGCGTTACCTATCTATTAGGCTCCATTATTTTTACTTCTTTTTGTAAATATGTGAAATGAGGACTAGGGAAAATGTGGGTGTTTTTGAAGACCAGTCAGGGAAGAGTCAGGGAATAGTCAGGGAATGTTGATTCGCGTATTGGGTATGAACCCTAAGCAACCTTAAGCTTGCTTAAGTGTTAGCTAAATTCAACGTAACTGAGTTTGATAGCAGAATATATGCTCAAATTTAGATAGATGTCGAGGTGTCAAAAATATAATGCTTGTGTTGTGAGTATGTCAAGGAAAGGCCTGAGGGCCTATAGCAAAGAAAAGGGAGGGAGTTTAAGTAGATATGGAGACAAGATGAAGTTTGTTGATGTTAGATTTGAAAGAAGATAAGTTGGAGGACTCGTGGAAAGTAGTGGAAGGCCATGAGATCCATAGTTGAGAAGTTCTTGGAATGAAAGATGATTTGTTAGCTAGAGTTCATGGATTAGGTAGTGAAACTTGGAAAGGCCAATCTCATGCGTTTTTTGTGTATTTTATTTACTTATCTTGCAAATACAGTATGCACCCGAACATTGCTGAACCTGCAAGGTTTCACTAGTGTGAAAAATGCCAATGAAATGCTGGAAAAGAACGTTTTATCACCCATCTCTTGATATTGCAGAAATTCGCTAATCATTGCCTTCAAATGTTTAGCGATGTTTTGTGAAATGTTGAGAGCGTTTGAACAGGGCATTGAGGAACTACGTATAGACTGTGCTCAATCCATTCCCACGCATAAAGCCAATTTGCACATCACCCAATTTAGGCTTCTATTATTTCTACCACACCTGTGTCTGCTGACTTGAAGGAAGTGTATGGAAGTCGAAGATGTTCCATATTGCGAGTGATTGCAGGCACATTATTTAACTTGGCACCGCCTTTAGCAACGGACCCTAAACAGTAGTTCCCGCAGAAACCACGAAACAGCACAGTAGCTGCTAGCGTGAAAGAAAATTATTACATGCTCCGCCTCGCTTGATAGGAACTAAATGTTTTCCATTCTGCCTAGCCAACTCAACTATGCGGAGTTTTAATCAATTTAAACACTTGGGTTGGTAATTTTGCCTATTCCTTGTTGTAGACTGGGGCGGTGCCAGCCATTGTACACTGGGGAAATTTAAGGCCTGTTTGCATGCTCCCGCCTAGCCGGGATACCATGGCTGCTTGTAAAAACACATGCAGTTTTAACTTTGCATATACACGAGAAATTTATCCTGTCCCGACTTGCCGGGATATTTACACCCCGTCTCGGCAATGCTGGATATGCCGATTTGCCGGGACACTTTCCTACATGTATTCAACAACAGGCGGGATATCGCGCCTTGCCGTACTGTAACTGGTGTTACTGCGCATGTGCATAACTCAAGATCACCATCTACATCACAAAATGGACGACAAGAAGCAATTTGTACACAAGCACATTGCTCGTGAGCAACTTGAGGCAGTTCTTCTTATGTAAATACAAATAGACAAATATCTCTTCTAGGCGAGATGCTCCGCCCTTAGGGGCCGTTCAATAATTACGTCACGCTAGGGGGGTGGGTGGTTCTTCAGGTTTTTCGTGACGCAGTGTGACAGTAAATGAGGGGGTGGGTAGTACTTATTTCAAGTCCGTGGCGTCACGGTATAAAAAAAATTTGAAAAAAGTTTTATTATGATATGGATCAAATCTGGAAAAGTGATTGATCAACTTTTATCTAAACTGAAGAAGCGATTGACTTGATATTTACATTTTGTTAATTTGTTATATATTCAAAAGAAAAGTTGCATTAGTCTTAATTTTTCATGTGTTGCATATGTACTGGAATTTTGTTAAGAGGGGGTTTGTCTCTGCCTAGAGTGATGTCACGCAAGGGGATATCACATGAAACCGTGACGGAGCGTGACAAGGGGGGATGGGTGATTCTAAAAACCCTAATTCTGAGTAACGTAATTATTGAACAGCCCCTTAGAGACTGCGCCTCCTGATGACCACATCTCTTGATTGTCACACCCATTTCGCTTCAAGACAGTGACTCTTTTGTTATATCAGTACAACAGCCCTGACAACATTATGATAAAGAGCAATAGTATGAAGTAAAGAATAATTTCATCTATTTAGATGTACCTCACTCCACCCCTAGTATTTCCAAATATGTTGTGTATTAGTACTCGAATTTCAAAAATGAGGCTATTTGAAAATGAGGCTATTTGAAAATGGAGCGAAGAATGTAATTAGCATACATTTTATGAATGTTGGTCTATGATTAATAGTGTGAGTTTGAAAGCCTTGTATAAAATTAGGAAGTTAGAATTTTAATGTAAGAAAATGCAAGAAAAATCACATATTGCATGGGGATGGAGGTGGTATAGTGTTCTGAAATTTTTTTCTGAAGCCTTTTGACCTTACAAGAGATAGGGGACTAGCTCATCTTGATGTCTTACAATCAATTCTCCGAAGTTGAATTTCCCATACAGTTTCTCAAGAATCTAGATTTCTCAAATTGGGATTTGAAGAGTGCAAACTAGCAAGCCTCTACAAGAATGCCTTAAGCTTTCGTTACAGCCTCAAAACTTTGCAGCATTAGCTCCTGTTAATTTATCTTTCCTCCTGAACATGGTGTCAGAAAGATGTCGAATGTTTTATATATATAGAGAGAGGCTGATGAAGATGTGCGGAAAAGTGTTGTGTTTTATTGAAGGACTGTTGTACAATGCCTTGGGCATTGCCTATTGATATATGTACAGATTTAATTAGTGATATTTGTAAGGCCCGGTTTAGACGCCGTACTCTTCATGTGCCGAACGTAATCTACTTTGGCACGACGATTGCTCGACATAAGCACGGCAACTTATTCAAACGCCGTACTTAATATGCCGTGCTAATATTCTGTATGTTTTACATGAAGTAATGAACAAGTTTCCATGGTTCTAACCAGGGGCATAGCTGAGGCAAATCGTTGAATGAGTGGCACCCCAGATTTCCTGACAAAGGAGACTTACCTAGAACCAAATTTGTAGACTAGCACTATTGATGTATTGCAAATATACCGACAAGCTTAATTTGGGGGGCACCCCTGTACTCCCAATGGCTACGCCCCTAAGTCCAACCATAACCATGGTGGACAGAATGAACATCATAGTTTTTCGTATTACATCTTTCATGTGATCCACTCGACTCTACATATCTTGGTTAAGCCAGGTTCTTCGATTGCCAATACATTACAAATTGGTGTGTGACATTCCATTCAATGGTGTCTTGTTGTCGAATGACAAAGCGAATAACGTTTTTTTTGCGCGGAAATTTTAGCCTAAACCCACATGTGCAACAATGAAAATACATTATACTAACTTATGCATTTGATTGGGCACCTGAAAAGCACGGCGTTTGAATCAACGCCGTGCTAGCGTGCTTGCCTTACCAAACTCAAATTGCCGTACTTAACTGATTCAAACGCCGTGCTCATCATGTGCTTAAGTCAAGAGTTAAGTTCGGCACATGGAGATCACGGCGTCTAAACCAGGCCTAAGGGGTCATTTACCAGTTACGCAAAGCCTCTAAGAAGGAGGAAGGGTACCTTGATAGAAATGTGCTCCTGAACAACACTTGTCAATGTGTCTCGTCATGAGAAGCAAGGAAGTTCATGCACCTTCCTCAATGCTGTCAGCTGATACTAATTCATGATGACAAGAGTTATGGAGAAAACAATGCTGCCTTAGAATAAGGGAACTTCAGGACCACCCCTTATTTGATTCGCTGGTACTTCCCATACTTTCTTGTTAAAGGTGAAAGGAAGGGAGCGAACTTGAAGTGTTTCTTCACTGCAGCAATCTTTAGTAAAGATGTTTGATTACATAGCAAAAATCATGCTACTCTGTATTATTGGGATGCTTGTAGTTTTTGATTCGTCAGACACTGCTGAATATGAGGATGATTCTGAAAATGAAGAAAAATTTCATGACTTAAGCAGATCTGAATTTATTGTTGATGATACGAAGAATGAGGAGCTCCATATTTTCCAGAGCAGTCTTGGATTTAATAGGAAGCATACAATAAAGGCGGCGCAGTTTGCTTATGACCGCAGACGAAGGACAGGACGAAGGCGATCTGCTCGCCAAAGAAGATGGTGGGGATAGAAAAATGTGGAATGGTTTATGTATAGTGAGAGGCTGATGAAGATATGCCGAAAAGTGTTGCATTTGATTGAAGAACTGTTGTGCGATGTGTTGGGAATGGTCTAATGATATAGGTACAGATTTATTTAGTTTTACGTACAGGCCCGTAGCAAAGGGTTGGCATGGGGTGGCAAATGCCACCCCTGGGCAACAGGAAGCCAGCTTTTTGCCACCCTAGGAGTTTTTTTTGCAATTTTTATTGTTGCTTGATGTTTGTACATAAGAAAAGATTTCCTGAAATCTTGGTTCAGCTCAACCGTGGTCTTTGTGACAATTGCACACACATTGTCAATTTGATTGTGATAGCATAAAGTAGGAAATAAGATTTTGTACTACGTGATTCTTCCAGTACATTTTTGCCACCCCTGAAACACAAGCTTGGCTACTGGCTTGTTTAGGTATAAGGGGTTATCATTCACCAGTTGCGTACCCTAAATCCTCGAATAAACCCCCACATGAAAATCACTTTGCAAATAAGCCCCCCTCGAGTACGCCTTCATGGGGCCTTATTCGAGGGAAGCATAATTGCAAAACAAAATCACTTTCAAGAAAGCCCCACAGAACAATAACTACACTGTATTATTTCCTTTGACTGGAGACTATAAAACAAAAAGAAACGCGATTTTCGCGATGATAACGAAGAAGTTATTATTGACCAATAAAAATGGCCTTTGTGTACATTTTTAAATTAGTTGATTAAGAAAATTATGTCGTTTTGCTTTGTCAACCTTTGAGGAAAATGCCAACGTTTGAAATAAGCCCCCCATCGAATAAGTCCTCGCCCAAAAAATCATTTTTGCAAATAAGCCCCCAGGGGATTATTTGAGGATTTACGGTAATTCCTCTAAGGGGGAGGGAGGGTACCTTGATTTGTAATGCTATAGTTTAATTCATATGGTAGCCCATGCTACGGCGCGCTACGAGAGAGGAAAGGTGCCTCAACGACGGTAGAACTGGCGTTACGTAACAGGTGAATAGCACCGACGAGTGTAGGGCAGTGGTACCCAAATTTTTCAAATTACTTTGCATGTTGCACCCCCAAAACATACTTTTTGTCAGATCAGTGCCCACTGCAGGGAAGGGATCCTTTTATATTGTAATGAATGCACCTTCACTGAAATGAATATCAACAGAGCATGCAAGCAAATGTACGCTAGAAAGACCATGGAATGTATGTACATTTTGCGAGTGACGGTAACCTCTCGCAGTCCTCCTGACATTCTTCCCAGTTCCCATAAATCCTTCGCAGTTCCCAAAGGGATCAAGGGGCACAGGTTGGGAACCATTGGTTTAGGTTTAATGTTAGCTTTTTACTCTGCTGTTCTCTAAAGATATCAAGACTAAAGACTCTAGTTTCCACACACGTGTTGAGCGTCAATTTATTTCCTCGTTGCTTGTGATAATGTACATGCGTAGGAGTGATTTGCCATTTATGAGTCCCGGTGCGAACTTGTTTTCAAATTCTAGAGAAAGTGTTTTCCCACGCCCTAGCATTGTAGTAGGAAGAGCTACCTGAAAAATTAGCGTTCAATTGTAAAGGCAAAATACTACGATCTACTATATCCTTTTCGGGTATTTCATGCTGATAGAATAGATTAAAGAGAAATTCACATAAATTTTTCGCACAGCTGAATATATATAGTGATTTTACTTTGAGTATATATCTACAAAATAAGTCTATACCAAGTTCGTGGCTGAAGGCAGGGACGCCAGCGAGGGGGGAGAGGGCAGAATGAGCCCCACCTGGCTTTCATTTGGGGTAGCAGGTGGAGCAAAAGTGCCCTTTTTGAAATGCAATGGCTTGCTTCCCAAATGCCAGTATGATAAAACCGATATAAACTAGTTCGATTGGCAATCTTGGATTGTGAAAGAACTGCTTTTATGGTTGTGATATGATATGGTAATGAGAAATAAACCTTTCTGTTAAGGAATGGATTGAAAATGTTTCAGAGAGTTGCCTTGCAAGCCCGCAGTTTTCTTAACTCACTTTGTTCGCCTAAATTCGTCGGTGCCCTTTTTCTCCCCATGCCCAACAGTCATTGCGGCGTCCCTGGCTGGAGGAAATGCACTGGAGGGGCACAACTTACTTGTACCATCGCTTTGGGGGGAGTCAAGAACCTTATTTGATTTTATTGAATCTCCAGGTCAACAATAATGGTGGGGTAAATCCATGCAGTATTTTTCATTTGGGGACATCATTCATCTGTGTACTCCCCGGCTATTAAATGGCTGGTCCAAAGCGTAACATTACTGCTCCCATTGAAAGCAATTCTATTAGCATCCAATAGATGGGCTAGAAAGTCATAGAACACTCACGTGTCCTTTTGCAAGCTGTAGTGTGTTGTCCAGCCCCTTGCTTGCTTTCTTCATTTGGCCCTTACTGAAAAACTGTGCATGCTCCTAGACCGTACTCTTTGGTATAAGCATATTTAATTTTTCACTCAGCCTCAATATTCATAATTTGTTATGGTTTTTGAGTCTTAGATTATTCTTAATTCACTCTTAAGTACCAAAAGTGTAACTTCGTTTGAAAATCAAAGGAATACATTCAGATCTTTTTTGATGTCTTACTTCATGATAAAGCAATATAAAGTGGAACAGAATAATACAATTTAGTGATAGTGCAAGAGTTAATTCAATTAGAATATGCAAAAATTCTAATTCTTGATCAAGCTTGAGCCTTGCATTATTCTTAAAAGCCTCAGATTATTTGTAAACTTTATTCTGATAAGAAATAGTGTAGTACATTTCATATCATTTCACTTAATTTTTAATAATGCTAGGAAGCCCCCTTGAATTTTCTTCGATTGCCTTTATGTTCCCTGGCTTAAAATATGACAAGATAAGGGAACACTCATTATTTGTGTCTCAGATTAGGCCTGAAGAGAAATAGATTGGGTAAATGATTTCTTTGGCAGCCTTAAAGTTGGGTATATCATTTATGTCTCTCAAAAGTTGCATGACATATTCTTAATAGCTCTATACTGGTTGGGTAACTATTATTTTTATAGTGAACAAGGTTGGGTAACGTAGTAAATTATCCAAATGAATATTTCTCTTCAGTCCCAACCTGATGCATAAATAATGAACGATCTTTAAGAAACAAAAAGTTAAGAAAGACTGTTAATTTTGCTTATGTGCTGCTTTGGGATTAGATTTGAGATTTCTCTTCGTGGCATCTCTATCTTCTGAGTATTTAGCTACTAAAGTACTCGCAAATCGTATTTTAGTCCACTCCTTCCTCGGGCGAGAAGTGAAACTGCCATTAAATTGTATAAAGTATGGCCTCGTGCGTGAATACCTCTCTTATCTGTTTTTCAATATCCTACTCCAAACAGAAGAACTCTGAGAAATACGAAGAATGGTTTTTCGTTACGTTTACCCTATAATTGTTTTGTTTTCAAGCTTTGAAATAGCCTTGTTCTCTAGACCTAGTGCCGACCCAGCTTTTAATCATAACTCTCACTGCTTAATTTTGAGAGTACCGAAACTTTTAACATTTAGTCGAGAATTAGTGGTAAGTGAATGGATGATGTAAACAGGGATGGCGCAGAGGCTTGGGGGTATAGCTCCCTACGATTTCACTGGGCCCCCTTCGGTACCTAAACTTCTATGCACTGTTGGCACTTTCATAACCTCCATTACCTTTTAGTTTAGTTTTTTAGCCGATACGATAGGTGCTGTGCGTTAAAATTCTTTCACTTCGCTCAATGTCGTGACTTTGGCAGCCCCTCCCCCAGCATTTCTGGTGCCACCACTGGATATAAATACCGATGTGATATTGAAGGAAGGACATTTAGTTTCTTTACGCAGACTTGTGATTCCATTAATACCAATTAAATTTGACACGTGGGAACAAGTCATAATGCAATTGGATATTGAAAGAGGAAGTAAAATGCCTGTTCAATTTATTGACAGTTAGACGGAAGTTCGCTATCGGGTTTCCCCTTTGAATTAGTTAAAGATAAATATTTGTGGCTAAATCTTAATCTGTCCAACGTTTCCTAGTTTTACGTAATAAGGTATTTTAGAAGCTAGAGCCCTGTTACACGCTAGATATGAATCTGTGATTTGATCCCATAATAAACAGCTTTTGCATGCTGTTAGGAATATTTTTTGTTTCCCTGCTCTGGAAATAATAATGTTGTCCTCCAATTTCGCAGACAAAGTCCTCTTGAAAGGTCCCAGTTCTAATTGCTAAGTATAGATGAGTAAGAATCAGATAGTCTCTTTTTGTTTACAAGTCCATTTATTGAAGCTACAATTTCCTGGAATTTGCGTAAATACTGTTATATCATAAATCCGAATTGACCTCGTGTAACCGAATTAAATTATTGTCCTTCTGTGTGTTCTTTCTTCTTTCTTCATGGATTGAATTGGAATTTCGATTCCATCGCATGCCTTATCGTATAGCACGAAAATTTCATTCAGGAGAAACCTTTTTATAAGTTTTGATATTGGAAAAATTTCTGGCAACTTTGTGCAATTCGCCCTCCTTTGGTTGTGGGAATCGTTCGTAGTTGACTAGCGAGAATAGGGGCTTTTACTTATTCCGGAGCCATGCCAACGAAACACACAGAAAAGGGGAATTGTGCCAAAGACCGCCGAGAGGAGGCTGGGGGCAAATTGCCCAAGAGCATCATAGCGCCCAATGCTTCAAGGTCTGGGGGGTTTCATAAGTAAACAAGCAGTAATTTTCCATAGTTAATTTCTAGACTCTGAAAATTTTCTGCTCTCTTCGCTCGCAGGGTGTCTCGTCATTTTCTTACCCTGGGGCCTGAAAATTCTCTCGGCAGTCCTGATTGTGCCTACGGCCAACCAGGATGGAGGATTAGGTACTACAAGCTGTTGTATAATGCCCGCTGCGCGTGCATATCTGCAAATTAGCCTTGGAAAGACAAGAAGTACCCCCACTTGCATGCATGAATTGATGACAACACATTTTGCTGTGAAGGACCATGTGACCCCTTGAGGGGTGTGGTTGAATTTCAGAGCAAAATTGTTGATAAAATTTGCGAGAAATGATAGTGAAAAAATGATCGCAAACCTACGCTA
>OLMO02000302.1:9438874-9461508 GCA_900291935.2 Cassiopea xamachana
CACGCATATATTGTATTTGTTATTTATCCTAATGTTAATTCAAAGGAGCAGACAAACTTAGCGGTGCTTTAATGGACTGACTAATAGTAGAGTCGCAATAGGTCAGAATTGTTTAGAAGCAAGTATAACTTTCCTGTTATTTGTAATTTACTTGTTTATGTTGAATGTACTTGCCAAGAAATTAGAAATAAATAGCCCCGTAGTTTGTAATCGAATCAGTTAGTTGAGTTAGTTGAGTTGAAGTGAGATGAGTTGAAGTAGAGATGGAGAAAAGATGTTAGGAATTGTAATATGATGAGGCGTACGATGTATCAATGAGTTTTCTTCGAAGATTCTGAGTTCATGAATATATGGTAGAATCAGCACAATATATGGTTGGATTGCGATCTACAACACCTTACCTCACATCCCGATGGCTCAGGATAAGTGTCCTCTATGACAGGCACTCCCCGACGTACGAAAGTATACGGGACTACCTTTACTTTATAAAGCGCTTATCCTCTTACAAAGTAGCCTCAATATGCTGGCAGAATAGAACGTTGGGATTTGAGAGCACATTGTCTTGGTGAGGAAAGACATTGCATTATTTGAATGATTAAAACATAAACCGCTGTCAAGGAAATGTCAAGGAAAACAAGGAAATTTTGTTGAGAACAAGAAAATTTCGAGAAATCCAACCAGGAAAATTGTTGGGGAGACGGGAGCGATGGTCTATTGTTTTAAACAAAGCTTGCGATCTGTTGTTCGACCAATCATATTGAACAATTCTTACATCGTAAACGCACGCGCAGAACGATTTTTGTTTCTTCACGCACGATGTTGCTTCATAAACTAAACATAATCATAACATAAACTAGATTTTGCACTGCTGGTTTCCCGCCATTCCGTTTGACCTTTTTAAAAGCCATCGTAAGTAGCATTACGTCACCTACCAAAAAAGCCGCTTGTGCGTATGCGTTTACGATGTAAAACGTTGAGCACAAACCGTTTCTGAACATATCAATCTCATCTCCCCAACAAAAAAAGTAGAAGGCTGCAATGACATAACTATGTATTTTAGTAATGACATAACTATGGAAACAATAACAATGTGGTCTGAACAACTTAAGACGAGGGCAGCCCATTGTCGATTTGATGTTGATTGGTGTCTTATAAAAGGGTTCTTTGCCCTACTTAGAAGAGGGGATAGTTGAGCCGTGACGTGGTACAATAATCCGTGATGAAAATGCTTGGTTCCAAAGCCAAATTTGCTGTACTTTGTATTGCTGGGTTGCTCATATTTTGTCGCTGCTCCAAAGCTTCTGAGCATGACGAGGATTTTGAAAGTGATGAGAATCTTCAGGATTTAAGTAGATCTGAGCTCAGTGTTGATGATGTGAAGAATGAGAATGACAAGATCTTGCAAACCAATCTTGATGCTCAACGGAGACTGTCGAGAAGGCGGTACAGATTTGTCAGGAGAAGTAGAAAAAGGTTTGCCTGGAGAAGAAGAAGAATAGTTTTTAGGAGACGAAGAATTTCTTATAGAATACCAAGACCGAGAGGATCACGACGTAGAAGATGGGGATGGAGATAAAGAGAAGACAAGGAAGACAAGTGTTTGTTAAAAGTACTGTGACATGGTTTCCTAGAAAAAGGTGTAGAAATTTAGGTATAGACATTTCATTGTAGCTATAAGAATCATGGATGTCATTTCAATCTGGTCTTTTATTCTTTTATATAGACCACGATAAGAACCTTTGAGAGCGTAGTTATTATCATGAGTATTTTGTTGCCACAAACAATTTTTTCAATTCTCTTCGCTTGCTGTGTTACATACGAGCTACTGGGGGATGACCTCAGCTATAGAAATAGAATGTGGCAGAAAGGGAACCGAAATAATTTTACGTAAAATGGAACGTGTATAGGTATGATAAAGCCTGCTGAAATTACAGCATGCATGTATGTTGCACCTTGCATCTGCGCAAGTAGAAGAACTAAAGGACGTTGCCACTAACCTAGGGCCGAAGCAAAACGTTGTGCTGTTCATTCGAAGAGTGTTTTTCAAGTAACTTCGACGAATGCTTGGCTACAGGGTTCATATTGAATCTGGAAAACCTGGAGCACCATTTTAAAATAAAGTCAGGGGAAACCTGGAATAGCCAGGGAATTTTCTATAATATTATTCCAAGTCAGAGAAAAGTCAGGGAAAACAAGTTATATAGTCAACATATCATTTTCATTAACTAATGGCATGACTGTTTGCAAAGTCGTTTTGCTGATTGTTGTCAGTAAATGTGAACATTATCATTTAGCATTATGAAATAGCAAGTATGTTTACGTTGCCTATTTATTAGGCTCCATTACTTTTACTTCTTTTGATAAATATGTGAAATGAGGGCTAGGGAAAATTTGGGTGTTTTTGACGACCAGTCAGGGAAGAGTCAGGGAATAGTTAGGGAATTTTGATTCATGTATTGGTATGAACCCTAAGCGACCTTAAGCTTGCTTACGTGTTAGCTAAATTCAACGTAACTGAGTTTGATAGCAGAATACATGCTCAAATTTAGATAGATGTCGAGGTGTCAAAAATATAATGCTTGCGTTGTGAGGAGCTTTGGGCCTTTTTTCTCTTTTTTGTTAGTAGGTTATGTCAAGGAAAGGCCTGAGGGCCTATAGCAAAGAAAAAGGAGGGAGTTTAAGTAGATAGGGAGACAAGATGAAGTTTGTTGATGTTAGATTTAAAAGAAGATAAGTTGCAGGACTCGTGGAAAGTAATGGAAGGCAACGAGGTCCATAGTTGAGAAGTTCTTGGAATGAAAGATGATTTGTTAGCTAGAGTTCATGGAGTAGATAGTGAAACTTGGAAAGGCTTACCTCATGCGCTTTTTATGTGTATTTTATTTACTTATCTTGCAAATACAGTATGCACTCGAACATCGCTGAACTTGCAAGGTTTCACTAGGGTGAAAAATGACAATGAAATGCTGGAAAAGAACGTTTTATCACCCATCTCTTGATATTGCAGAAATTCGCTAATCATTGTCTTCTAATATTTAGCGATGTTTTGTGAAATGTTGAGAGCGTTTGAACAGGACTTTGATGAACTACGTATAGACTGTGCTCAATCCATTCCCACGCATTAAGCCAGTGTGCACATCACCCAATTTAGGCTTCTATTATATCTACCACACCTGTGTCTGCTGACTTGAAGCAAGAGTATGGAAGTCGAAGATGTTCCTTATTGCAAGTGATTGTAGACATATTATTTAACTTGGCACCGCCTTTAGCAACGGACCCTAAACAGTAGTTCCCGCAGAAACCACGAAACAGCACAGTAGCTGCTAGCGTGAAAGGAAATTATTACATGCCCCGCCTCGCTTGATAGGAACTAAATGCTTTCCATTCTGCCTAGCCAACTCAAGTATACAGAGTTTTAATCAATTTAAACACTTATGTTGGTAATTTTGCTTATTCCTTGTTGTAGACTGGGGCGGTGCCAGCCATTGCACACTGGGGAATTTTAGGGCCTGATTACATGCTCCCGCCTAGCCGAGATATCTCACCTAGCCGTGATACCGTGGCTGCTTGTAGAAACACGTACAGTTTTAACTTTGCATAGACATGAGAAATTTATCCTGTCCCGTCTTGCCGAGATATTTACACCCCGTCTCGGCAATGCTGGATATGCCGATTTACCGGGACACTTTCCTACTTGTATTCAACAACAGGCTGGACATCGCGCCTTGCCGGACTGTAACTGGCGTTACTGCGCATGTGCATAACTCAAAGTCGCCATCTACATCACAAAATGGACGACAAGAAGCAATTTGTACACGAGCACATTGCTCGTGAGCAATTTGAGGCAGTTCATCTTATGCAAATACAAATAGACAATTGTCTCTTCTAGGCGAGATGCCCCTGCTAGACGGGAGATCTCGGCTAGGCGGGATCATGTATAGAGGCCCTTAGAGACTGCGCCTCATGATGACCACATCTCTTGATTGTCACACCCATTTCGCTTCAAGACAGTGGCTCTCTTGTTATGTCAGTGCAACAGCCTTGACAGCAGCATAATAAAGAGCAATGGTATGCAGTAAAGAATAATTTCATCTTTTTAGATGTACCTCACTCCACCCCTAGTATTTCCAAATATGTTGTGTATTAGTACTCGAATTTCAAAAATGAGGCTATTTGAAAATGAGGCTATTTGAAAATGGAGCGAAGAATGTAGTTAGCATACATTTTATGAATGTTGGTCTATGATTAATAGTGTGAGTTTGAAAGCCTTGTGTAAAATTAGGAAGTTAGAATTTTAATGTAAGAAAATGCAAGAAAAATCACATATTGCATGGAGGTGGAGGTGGCATAGTGTTCTGAAATTTTTGTCTGAAGCCTTTTGACCTTACAAGAGATAGGGGACTAGCTCATCCTGATGTCTTACAATCAATTTTCCGAAATTGAAATTCTCATACAGTTTCTCAAGAATCTAGATTTCTCAAATTGGGATTTGAAAAGTGCAAATTGGCAAGCCTCTACAAGAATGCCTTAAGCTTTCGTTACAGCCTCAAAACTTTACAGCATTAGCTCCTGTTAATTTATCTTTCCTCCTGAACATGGTATCAGAAAGATGTCGAATGTTTTATATATAGCGAGAGGCTGATGAAGATGTGCCGAAAGTGTTGTCTTTTATTGAACAACTGTTGTACAATGCGTTGGGCATTGCCTATTGATATATGTGCAGATTTAATTAGTGATATGTGTAAGGCCCAGTTTAGACGCCGTGCTCTTCATGTGCCGAACGTAATCTACTTTGGCACGACGATAGCTCGACATAAGCACTGCAACTTATTCAAACGCCGTACTTAATATGCCGTGCTAATATTCTGTATGTTTTACATGAAGTAATGAACAAGTTTCCATGGTTCCAACCAGGGCATAGCTGAGGCAAATCGTTGAATGAGTGGCACCCCAGATTTCCTGACAAAGGAGACTTCCCTAGAACCAAATTTGTCGACTAGCACTATTGATGTATTGCAAATATGCCGACAAGCTTAATTTGGGGGGCACCCCTGTACTCCCAATGGCTACACCCCTAACTCCAACCATAATCATGGTGGACAGAATGAACATCATGGTTTTTCATATTATATCTCTCATTTGATCCTCTCGACTCTACATATCTCGGTTAAGCCAGGTTCTTCGATGGCCAATACATTAAAAATTGGTGTTTGACATTCCATTCAATGGTATCTTGTTGTCGAATGACAAATCGAATAAGACTTTTGTTTTGCGCGGAAATTTTAGCCTAAGCCCACATGTGCAACAATGAAAATATATTATACTAAATTATGCATTTGGTTGGGCACATGAAAAGCACGGCGTTTGAATCAACGCCGTGCTAGCCTGCTTGCCTTACCAAACTCAGATTGCCGTACTTAACTGATTCAGACGCCTTGCTCATCATGTGCTTAAGTCAAGAGTTAAGTTCGGCACATGGAGATTACGGCGTCTAAACAAGGCCTAAGCCAGACCTAAAGGGCCATTTACCAGTTCCTCTAAGGAGGAGGAAGGGTACCTTGATAGAAATGTGCTCCTGAACAACACTTGTCAATGTGTCTCGTCATGAGAAGCAAGGAAGTTCATGCACCTTCCTCAATGCTGTCAGCTGATACTAATTCATGATGACAAGAGTTATGGAGAAAACAATGCTGCCTTAGAATAAGGGAACTTCAGGACCACCCCTTATTTCATTCGCTGGTACTTCCCATACTTTCTTGTTAAAAGTGAAAGGAAGGGAGCGAACTTGAAGTGTTTCTTCACTGCAGCAATCTTTAGTAAAGATGTTTGATTACATAGCAAAAATCATGCTACTCTGTATTATTGGGATGCTTGTAGTTTTTGATTCGTCAGACACTGCTGAATATGACGATGATTCTGAAAATGAGGAAAAATTTCATGACTTAAGCAGATCTGAATTTATTGTTGATGATACGAAGAATGAGGAGCTCCATATTTTCCAGACCAGTCTTGGATTTAGCAGGAAGCATACAATAAAGGCGGCGCAGTTTGCTTATGACCGCAGACGAAGGACAGGACGAAGGCGATCTGCTCGCCAAAGAGGATGGTGGGGATAGAAAAATGTGGAATGTTTTATGTATAGTGAGAGACTGAAGAAGATATGCCGAAAAGTGTTGCATTTGATTGAAGAACTGTTGTGCGATGTGTTGGGAAAGGTCTAATGATATAGGTACAGATTTATTTAGTTTTACGTACAGGCCCGTAGCCAAGGGTTGGCATGGGGTGGCAAATGCCACCCCCTGGGCAACAGGAAGCCAGCTTTTTGCCACCCCTAAGAGTTTTGTTTGCAATTTTTATTGTTGCTTGATGTTTGTACATAAGAAAAGATTTCCTGAAATCTTTGTTCAGCTCAACCTTGGTCTTTGTGACATACTAGAAAGCTCAATCTTTTCCTGCACACACATTGTCAATTTGATTGTGATAGCGTAAAGTAGGAAATAAGATATTGTACCACGTGATTCCTCCAGTACATTTTTGCCACCCCTGAAACACAAGCTTGGCTACTGGCTTGTTTAGGTATAAGGGGTTATCATTCACCAGTTACGTACCCTAAATCCTGGCACAAGCCCCCACATGAAAATCATTTTGCAAATAAGCCCCCCTCGAGTAAGCCCTCATGGGGCCTTATTCAAGAGAAGTATAATTGCAAAACAAAATCTTTTTTCAAGAAAGCCCCGCTGAACTAACTACACTTTATTATTTCCTTTGATTGGAGACTATAAACCAAAAAGAAACGCGATTTTCACGATGATGATGAAGTCATTATTGACCAATAAAAATGGCCTTTGTGTACATTTTAAAATTAGTTGATTAAGAAAATTATGTCGTTTTGCTTTGTCAGCCTTCGAAGAAAATGCCAACGTTTGAAATAAGCCCCCCCCCTTCGAATAAGTCCTCACCCAAAAAAATCATTTTTGCAAATAAGCCCCCTGGGCTTATTTGAGGATTTACGGTAATTCCTCTAAGGGGGAGGGAGGGTACCTTGATTTGTTATGCTATAGTTTAATTCATATGGTAGCCCATGCTACAGCGCGTCACGAGAGGGAAGGTGTCTCTAAACAACGGTAAAACTGGCGTTATGTAACAGGTGAATAGCCCCGAAGAGTTTAGGGCAGTGGTACTCAAGTTTTTCAGATTACTTTGCATGTTGCACCCTCAAAACTTCCTTTTTGTTAGATCAGTGCCCCCTGCAGGGGAGGAATACTTTTCTATTGTAATGAATAAACCTTCATAGAAATGAATATTAACAGAGCATGCAGGCAAATGTACGCTAGAAAGACCATGGAATGTATGTACATTCTACGGGTGACGGTAGCCTCTCGCAGTTCTCCTGACATTCTTCCCAGTTCCCTGAAATCCTTCGCAGTTCCCAAAGGGATCAAGGGGCTCAGGTTGGGAACCACTGGTTTAGGTTTAATGTTAGCTTTTTGCTCTGCTGTTGTGTGAAGATATCAAGACTGAAGAATCTAGTTTCCACTCACGTGTTTAGCGTCAATTTATTTCCTCGTTGCTTGTGATAATGTACCTGCGTAGGAGGGATTTGCCATTTACGAGTCCCGGTGCGAACTTGTTTCACATTCTAGAGACAGTGTTTTCCCACGCCCTAGCATTGTAGTAGGAAGAGCTACCTGGAAAAATAGCGTTCAATTGTAAAGGCAAAATACTACGATCTACTGTATCCTATTCGGGTATTTCATGCTGAAAGAATAAATTAGAGAGAAATTCACATAAGTTTTTCGCACAGCCGAATATATATATATAGTGATTTTACTTTGAGTATATATCTACAAAATAAGTCTATACCAAGTGCTTGGCTGAAGGCAGGGACGCCAGTGAGGGGGGAGAGGGCAGAACGAGCCCCCTGGCTTTCATTTGGGGTAGCAGGTGGAGCAAAAGTGCCCTTTTTGAAATGCAATAGCTTTCTTTCCAAATGTCAGTATGATATAACCGATATAAATAGTTCGATTGGCAATCTTGGATTGTGAAAGAACTGCTTTTATGGTTGTGATATGAATATGATATGGTAATGAGAAATAAACCATTCTGTTAAGGAATGGATAGAAAATGTTTCAGAAAGGTACCTTGCAAGCCCGCAGTTGTCTTAACTTGATTTGTTCGCCTAAATTCGTCGGTGCCCTTTTTCTCCCCATGCCCAACAGTCATTCCGGCGCCCCTGTCTGGAGGAAATGTACTGGAGGGGCAGAACTTACCTATACCATCGCTTTGGGGGGAGTCAAGAACCTTATTTGATTATTTAAATCTCCAGGTCAAAAATTCTGTTGGGGGTAATTCCATGCAATATTTTTCACTTGGGGACATCATTCATCTGTGTCCCCGGCTATTGAATGGCTGGTCCAAAGCGTAACATTACTGCTCCCATTGAAAGCAATTCTATTAGCATCCAATAGATGAGCTTGAAATTCACAGAGCATTCACGTGTCCTTTTGCAAGCTGTAGTGTGTTGTCCAGTCCCTTGCTTGCTTTCTTCATTTGGCCCTTACTGAAAAACTTTGTATACTCCTAGACCACAATCTTTGTTATAAAAATAGTTAATTTTTCACGCAGCCTCAATATTCATAATTTGTTTTGGTTTTTGAGTCTTAGATTATTCTTAATTTACTCTTAAGTACCAAAAGTGTAACTTCGTGTGAAAATCAAAAAGGAATAAATTCAGATCTTTTTTGATGTCTTACTTCATGATAAAGCAATATAAAGTGGAACAGAATAATACAATTTATTGATAGTACAACCGGTAATGCAACTGGATTATGCAAAAATTCTAATTGTTGATCAAGCTTGAGCCTTGCATTATTCTTAAAAGCCTCAGATTATTTGTAAACTTTATTCTGATAAGAAATAGTGTAGTACATTTCATATCATTTCACTTAATTTTTAATTATGCTAGGAAGCCCCCTTGAATTTTCTTCGATTGCCTTTATGGTCCCTTGCTTAAAATATGACAAAATAAGGGACCACTCATTATTTGTGTCTCAGATTGGGCCTGAAGAGAAATAGATTGGGTAAATGATTTCTCTGGCAGCCTTAAAGTTGGGTATATCATTTGTGTCTCTCAAAAGTTGCTTGACATATTCTTAATAGCTCTATATAGGTTGGGTAACTATTATTTTTATAGTGAACAAGGTTGGGTAACGTAGGAAATTACCCAAATGAATGTTTCTCTTCAGTCAACCTGAGGTATAAGTAATGAACGGTCCTTAGGAAACAAAAAGTTAAGAAAGACTGCTAAGTTTGCTTATGTGCTGCTTTGGGTTTAGATTTGAGATTTCTCTTCGTGGCATCTCTATCTTCTGAGTATTTAGCCACTAAAGTACTCGCAAATTGTATTTTAGTCCACTCCTTCCTCGGGCGAGAAGTGAAACTGCCATTAAATTGTGTAAAGTATGGCCTAGTACGTGAATACCTCTCTTATCTGTTTGTCAAAATCCTACTCCAAACAGAAGAACTCTGAGAAATACGAAGAATGGTTTTTCGTTACGTTTACGCTATAATTGTTTTGTTTTCAAGCTTTGAAATAGCCTTGTTCTCTAGACCTTGTGCCGCCCCAGCTTTTAATCACAACTCTCACTGCTTAATTTTGAGCGTACCGAAACTTTTAACATTTATTCGAGATTTAGTGGTAAGTGAATGGATGATGTAAACAGAGATGGCGCGGAGGCTTGGGGGTATAGCTCCCTACGACTTCACTGGGCCCCCGTCGGTACCTAAACTTCTATGCACTGTTGGCACTTTCATAACCTCCATAACCTTTTAGTTTAGTTTTTTAGCCGATACGATAAGTGCTGTACGTTAAAATTCTTTCACTTCGCTCAATGTCGTGACTTTGGCAGCCCCGATAATACCGATGTGATATTTAAGGAAGGAGATTAAGTTTCTTTATGCAGACGTGTGGAATCACAAGTTGTGATTCCATTAATACCAATTAAAATTGACACCTGGGAACAAGTCATAATGCAATTGGATATTGAAAGAGGAAGTAAAATGCCTGTTCAATTTATTGACAGTTAAACGGAAGTTCGCTATCGGGTTTCCCCTTTGAATTAGTTAAAGATAAATATTTGTGGCTAAATCTTAATCTGTCCAACGTTTCCTAGTTTTACGTAATAAAGTATTTTAGAAGTTAGAGCCCTTTTACACGCTAGATATGCATCTGTGATTTGATCCACTATTAAATAGCTTTTGCTTGCTGTTAGGAATAATTTTTGTTTCCCTGCGCTGGAAATAATAATGTTGTCCTCCAGACAGAGTCCTCCAGAAAGGTCCCAGTTCTAATTGCTAAGTATAGATGAGTAAGAATCAGATAGTCTCTTTTTGTTTACAAGTTGATGTATTGAAGCTTTAATTTCCTCGAATTTGCGTGAATACTGTTATATCATAAATCCGAATTGACTTCGCGTAACCGAATTAAATTATTGTCCATCTGTGTTTTCTTTCTTCTTTCTTCTTGGATTGAATTGGAATTTCGATTTCCAACGCATGCCTTGTCGTATAGCACAAAAATTTTATTCAGGAGAAACCTTTTTCATAAGTTTTGATATTGGAGAAATGTCTGGCAACTTTGTGCAATTCACCCTCCTTTGGTTGTGGGAATCGTTCGTGGGTGACTAGCGAGAATAGGGGCTTTTACTTATTCCGGAGCCATGCCAACGAAACACACAGAAAAGGGGAATTGTGCCAAAGGCCGCCGAGAGGGGGCTGGGGAACAAATTGCCCAAGAGCACCCAATCACCCAATGCTTCAAGGTCTGGGGGCCTCATAAGTAAGCAAGCAGTAATTTTCCAAAGTTAATTTCTAGACTCTGAAAATTTTCTGCTCTCTTCGCTCGCAGGGTGTCTCGTCGTTTTCTTGCCATGGGGCCTGAAAATTCTCTCGGCAGTCCTGATTGTGCCTACGGCCAACCAGGATGAAGCATTAGGTACTACAAGTAACGGAAAGCTAGGAGTCACGCCCACCCCCTCTGTCTCCCCAAAAAGCAGGCCGTACTCACATCACTCCCAAGAGAGTACTCAAAGGCAACGTTCATAGTGTATGGCAGGGTGCAGGTGAAATTGAAGGGGGATTGGAAAAATATACAAAAGGAAGGGGGATTTCAATTTTTTGCAATAATGTGGGGGATACCTACTTTTTGTTATCAAAGAAGCTAAAGGAAATAGCTAGTGTGGTGGGGCAAGAGCGCCCCAGGTATGAAATTGTCGGCAAACCTGAGACTTTGTCGACAAATTTGCATCTAGTTTTGATGAAAATATTGAGCTTTGATTGCGTGTAGGTGAAAAATGCTTGATGGCAAGCCCGGTCAGTCCCCAAGGTAAACCCATGTCCTGTCTGCCAGGGAAATATCGGTGTATGTCAATCATCATTAGTAACTCATTCTATTGGTTTCTAATGGCCTATGATTGTTGGGGAGATGAGATTGATTTGTTCAAAAACGGTTTGTGCTCAACGTTTTACATCGTAAACGCATGCGCACAAGCGGCTTTTTTGGTAGGTGACGTAATGCTACTTACGATGGCTTTTAAAAAGGTCAAACGGAATGACGGGAAACCAGCAGTGCAAAATCTAGTTTATGTTTGCAACATACACTTTATGTTTGCAACATACACTTTATGTCTATGTTATGTTTATGTTTAGTTAAATATCAAATATCAAATATCAAATATCAACACTTTTTTAAAGTTGGTTTTGAATGCTAGTTAAAAAAAAACTAATTAATACCAACTATTTATTTACAATACTATTTTTACATTATTGGATTTAAAATAAATAATTAAGCAATAGTTTATGAAGCAACATCGTGCGTGAAGAAACAAAAATCGTTCTGCGCGTGCGTTTACGATGTAAGAATTGTTCAATATGATTGGTCGAACAACAGATCACAAGCTTTGTTTAAAACAATAGACCATCGCTCCCGTCTCCCCAACAATATGAAGAATTAGACTGTAAGATTCAGCAAACCTTTCTGAGAATAAATTCCGGCGATGTCAGAAAGTTTGTCTTTCAAAATTTCCCGGGGGGATGTCCCCGGACTCCCGTAACTGATCTAAATTTAGAGCCTAGTGCAGCATTCATTAGATGTCATACTTTACCGCAAGTTATGTTTTATAAAAGCAAATGCGGGAAATAGCAGTAAGAAATTTAACCACTTTGTTCGAAATAAATAGGAGAGTTTTTCGTAGTTTCTGAAGGTCTCTATGTTTCAGATTAGTGTTAGCTCAAAGTGCAAAATGTAAGATGTTCGTAACCATGGAGCGAAAACTTTCACCTAGCTTCTCCAAAACGAATCTTGTCAGATTTGATATGGGCAGAGGGGAGTGAAAAATATATTTTTACATTGTTGCTTGGGCGGTTGCTAATTTTTAAAGAGTAGAGGTGGGTTCAAGAGATTCTTTGTATCATTCGGACATAGATTGCACGAGTATGGGTTTGATTTGAAATATCCATATTTTACCTAGCCTTGTGTTTTACATGGCATTTGTTGGAAGTTGCTTTCCCTGACATGGGTTTTATTGCGGTATTAACTATGTTCATTTGCCAATGTTCATTTAACTATGTTCATTTGCCAATGTTCAGTTAACTATGTTCATTTGCCAATGGTCATTTAACGATGTTCATTTGCCAATGTTCATTTAACTATGTTCATTTGTCAATGGTCATTTAACTATGTTCATTTGCCAATGTTCACTTAACTATGTTCATTTGCCAATGGTCATTTGCCAATGTTCATTTAACTATGTTCATTTGTCAATGGTCATTTAACGATGTTCATTTGCCAATGTTCATTTAACTATGTTCATTTGTCAATGTTCATTTAACGATGTTCATTTGCCAATGTTCAGTTAACTATGTTCATTTGCCAATGGTCATTTGCCAATGTTCATTGCCAATGTTCATTTGCCAATGTTGGGCATATATTGGGTGGAAAAAAGTCGACATAGAATTTCCCAAATGTTTCCCTTGATCGGATGATCGGATAAACTTTACATTTGTCTCCCTTTGTATCAGATATTAAGAATAAAATCAAATCAAACTGATTTTATTCACAAATTATTTTGATCAATTAAAGAAGTGGTCCCTCAATATCTCTTTTCACGCTACGCGACAAGATATGGAAAAGAGCTCATTATCCGATCAGATGCAAATGCAAATCTTGCGTCTAGAAGGAACTTTAACAGATGCCTCTTCAGTTGGGAAAAATGTGATTTTGGTTTGTGATTTTATTGAACTTAAACAAGGAAGTATGACTAGTATAGCATTGATGTAATTATAAAATGGCAGGAATGTGACGTTGACAATGCTTTGGCCTCCTCTTTTGGTTTCGCATTAAATGCTTCTTATTTAAAGGGGTATCTAGTCTGCATGTTGAGGAGAGAAGTTCAGTTGTATCGTGATTGTAGTAATCGATTGTGAGAAATGTTTGATTGCAAAGCAAAATTTGCCTTGCTCTTTATGGCTGGACTGCTAATAGTTACTCATTGGTCACAGGCTGCTGACTATGATGAGAGAAATTTCAATGACTTGGCCAAAGCTGAACTCAGTTCTGATGATTTGGAAAATGAGGAGGCTCACATTTGGCAACGTAGTCTTGATTTCAATAGTATACAGCCAAGAAGAGGACCAACGTTTTTTCGTAGACGTAGCCGTAGACGTAGGCGTGTGGTTTTAAGTAGACAATGAACTTAATAGCAGAAGGCAGTGACTGAATCAAGACGTACAGTGTGCCGTTGGGGATGACATGACGAAGCATATGAGATGGAACAAGTTGTAGCTAGAGACTTTATGAGTTTATTATAGACTACCTGCATACTTGTGTTCTTTTCAGACAGCGTCCATTCTTCACTGGAATTCACTTACACTCAGGCCTAATTCATACGCCAAATTTCTTCCGTACCGAATTAAATGCGGCAGCACTACGGATGCAAAGCGTGTTTAGCTCAAATATGGTTTCAGACGCCGAATATAATTTGCCGCATCAAATTCAGCGTTCCCAACTAGCAAGGTAAAGATATTTGCAAATAAAAAAAAGTAAAGTTGGTGAATATGCTGTCTGCAAAGTCGGCAGTCGCAATAGTTTGATTGATTTTTTAATTGTTACACAGAATCTGATACTTTTATTCCCTTGAAAAATCAAATCTACCTTTTCAGGGGTGTTGCCAGGAATTTTTCGACGGGGAAGGGGCTGACTGTTATGACGAGGGGGCTAAGGTACTGCTAGCAGGGTACTATTAATGGAAAATCTCCGGAAAAATTGTTTTTCATCTTCCCACCGGGGCCTATAGCCCTTCTAGGTGTTCCAAGCGCTTTCACAAGCTACTTGACCTTCGGCCTAGTCTTATATACGTCAACTACTGACAAAAGAATTACGTACAACATCGCGATGAAAATCTGTCAACAAAATAGGAGTATTTTAGCCTCCCCTAGTGCCACCCCTGTTCCTTCTGCTCAAGAAATACATCTAGAGATCCATACCAAGTCGGAATAATACGGTGATATTTATCATTATTGAGAAGAAATTGTCTGTGTCTGACAAGAAGGATGCGAAATTCAAAAGAACTTAGTGCTCTTGCTAAAGAAAAGCATGCGCAAAAACCCGTAATCTTTAGAAATCTGTAATACTCTGATTAAATCCTAGATTCTATTTGATTCGCTGCGGTACAAATTCAGAGTCTGAACCCAACCCTAAGTTTAGACGAATTTAATATTGAAACTAAAATATAAAATTACATGCCTAGTTACAATATAATATGAAGTTAATTAATATCATATGAAAAAGGGATTGGAAAAAGAAAAGGCATAACAGTAAATCACAGATACAGTAAAATATTTTAGAGGAAAGGAGGGAGACAAAATGCAAATTAACTTGTTGAAATTTTGAAGGTGCTGAGAGTAGGTGCTCTTTAGCTTCTGTTGGTAGGTTGTTCCATAGTTTTACCCTACGATTCGAAAAGCATTTTGGTCCATTCACCGAAATTGTTTTTGTTACCTTAAGGTCATTAAACGTATTACGCAGGGGACGAGCTTCAACAGCAGAGTTTCTAACGAAAGGTGGCATAAGTACTGTGGAACCAACCCATAAGAAGACTTGTAGACAATTGTCTTTGATTCTTCGGCAGTCATTTCTTCGATTGTTTTCCATTCAAGTTTTTCTATAAGTGATCTGCTCAAAGCATAAAATTTGCTATTGGTGACAATTCTAGCCGCTCTGTTTTGAAATTTTTGAAGGCGGTTTTTATCAGTTACGCCGCAGGTTCCCCCAAACATAGCAGCAGTACCGAAAGTAGGGCTCCACAATGCTCGAATAGAGGGTTTTTAGACAGACTTCATGGAGATATTATTTAGCTTGTTTTAGCATTCCCATTCCTCTAGACACCTTGAAGGTAAACTTGAACTGTAATCAACATGTACACCAAGGTATTTGATTACATCAACGGGATCCAGCTCTCTGTCACTGATTAGTAGATTTAGCTTGTCATCATTGTTGTTGAGAATTTTCCGCCTTGATTTGGTGCAAATGAGCATAGATTTCGTCTTTGCCACATTCAATGAAAACTTATTTCCCTTTAACCAATTTTCAGATAGCTCTAGATCTTCTTTTAATTGCAGATTCTAGCTTGGAAATATGAAAATAAGAGAGGTCCAAGACAGGACCCTTGTGGAACATCAACTTCAATATCTCCCATATTAGATTCATAGCTACCTCCACTACAGTATTGTGTTATAGTATTGTGTTATTGTGTTATAACTCCTGAATTTAATTCGCTGAGGCAGAAATTCGGCGTATGAACTAGGCGAATCAGGGGGTGTCGTGGCACCTGTAGAGTGGGGGAGGGCAACTTCAATGATTTTCCGATAAAATTCAAGACCTTTTTCTTTACTAACAGCAAAAGTCCGAAAATTTTTAGACGAAGCATTAAACTTTTCGAAAATCTGACAATTTTGAAAAATTTGGGAGAGATATAGCCCCCTACCCCCCGGTCACGACGCCCCTATTAAAAGAATTGCAAACTTTATATGAATAGAACATCGTGTACTGCTTTAAGAATCTTAGCCTTATAGAAGGGTATTTTAAAGACATCTTCCTGGAAAGTTCAGTTTCAGCTGGAAAATCAAACAATACACTTTCAACTTGAAAATTTTTGACTTAATGATTACATTTTTCCACGCGAGTCAAAACCTTTGGCTAGGCAGCCTTTACATTGTCCTTCGATAGCCTCGAAGTGGCCACTTTAAGTTTAGAAAAACCATAAAAGACAGTCAGTTATACATTTTATTTTCTCTTTGTGGTTCCTTTTCCCGGAAGTTTGAAAAATATAAAACTGTTGAGAAGGTGTTTCCCACTTTTCTCGCTGTTTGAAGGGCTTGAAGTCTTCACCCAAACCCTTGCACGCTTTCGTACACTTTTTAACGCTTTTTTGGGTACCCCATCTAGCACGTACTGCAGATTGCTAGAGTGCAGTATGTGCTTTTGGTAGTACCTACCAAAAGCACATACTGCAGAGCGTACGTGCTTTTAGAATGGCCCCTTGAAACAACTGCACTCAAATCTTCTCCAACTCAAAATGCGAGCCCCAAATCTAATTTGAATGTTTCTGCGGATGAAACTTTTTCCTAGTGTTTAGTTTTGATATAAAGGCCAGATCATTTTCTTGTATTCCTTGTAAGTCACCCTTCTTCTCACTTTCTTTGATCTTATCAAGCTCCATTTCCCCAGGGGTGGCGCCAGGAGTTTTCCGAAGGGGGCCTAAGTCTTCCGAAGAGGAACCTAATTTACTGTTAGCAGGGTAAAGTAACTGCTGGAAAGCCTCTGAAAAAACAGTTGTTCACCTTTCGAAGGGGGCTAGCATGTTTTGACGAGGGGACTATAGTCATATAACCCTCCCATAGTGCCACCCCTGATTGCCCCTAAATTTATACCCCTCATGTTTCATTTCATTCATTATCTCACCATCTGAAGTTCTGTTCCCCAACATCTAACGACTTTCTATCGAAATTTTCTGCTTAACGTGTTATGTGTTCACATGTGTGAATCCATCTGGTTTTTGTTCTCACCATATACCTTCAGCTCAGGTCATCCAAGAACATTATTGGCATTACTCTTGAAGTGCTCTCGAATACCTAATAGACTTCCTTTCAAGTGGTTAATCGAAGCGTTACGGTATACGTGAAAGTCATTACCTTTTCCTTTTTCTGTTTTCATGATTCTAAAATCGTGTTCTTGGATGAAGCAGAAGTCTTCAAGCTGATTTACCAAATCAACATTCTGTTTGTTTTTAACAGAATCGTGCGAAAATCTTGCATTTGAAATCACATTGCATATTCAACTACATTAGCGTTTCTATGGAGAAAGTGGGCCCTTGTCAGTTTTTGCCCCACCACTGACAATTATGTAAAATATGCCTTGGTTATAATCTGTTGTTAGTATGATGCTGGATAAAACTTTCTGAATATTCTGTTACATCCTGCTTACATTGTTATTCCCGAATGAAGTTAACAAGCATGTTTTTGTCATATGTTACAATAATACCAACAAATTTGTACCAAAAGGAAATTTTGACTAACTAGAGACAAAAATCGTGGCTCGTGACAAAATGGACATATTTTTGCTTGACCAATGACTAAGGATACCCCTCTTCTACATCCCCTTGATATGTAACAAGACTCCATTGCATTTTCCATAATATCTTTGGTCATTTTCGAACCTCTCCGTTTACACGTTTAAAACCTGGTTTTCAAGAAACGAGCACTAGGCCGGTAAAAAATTAAGAAACTCTGATACTTTTTTGAAGAACAATTAAGAAACAGTACAATACTAATTTATCCAGAACAGAGTGCATTTACTTGCTTCTCGTTATTGTGTACGATTTTTGTTTGGAGAGATTGTTGGATTTCCCAGCATTCCCCGAAGCGCATGGTAGTAGGAAGCTAATGTTATGGATCATTATTAGCAATATATTCCTATTTGCGTAGATGCCTCGTATTGGAAACGAAACAAGGAACTATTAAAAGTTTTAGTCATTAGTCCGAGCCAAGCCTTAATTTCGTAGTAGAAATAATTGATTATTCTTGGTTAATATTTTATTTGCGTAAGTAAAATCTAATTCTGGGATTGGAAGATAAATTTGTATTTCTGGCCTGAAGTGTATAATTAGTAGAAATTAGTGTGTTACACAAGAACGCCTTAAGAGCATGGGATAGGCTTCGTGATTAAAGTTACCTATAAAACCTCAAACTGGAGTCTTTCTTTCAAAGCTCTCTTGGTCACTTGCAATAAAAGACTCAGAGAGAATTGATATTCTCAACAAAGGTTGTAAATTGTGATTTTGATCTGCTTGGACATTTTCCACCCGGAAGTGTTCTAACAATACAGTGAGTTTCTGTCTCGAAAATAAGGAACTAATTAAGAACTAGATGCTGATCTATTTTCTTACAAATAGCCTGTATTCAAGCATTGCAATGACGTCTCAGGCTTCAAAGTGGTTTATGAGAAAGTAGTACTCTACTGCTCAAACAATTTTATAGTCAATTTAAAATACTTCAGTACGAGGTGCCAATCCAAGTTTCTTATAAAAACCACGTGTTTTCCACCGACTTCATATTAGCATTTTGGGAGGTTTCCAACCTGGCAGTGTTATCGCATATTGAGTAGAGAGTGGAAGTGTTCTGTTATTCCAATAGTCAGTGACAAAAAATGTTTAGTTACAAGGCAAAGCTCAGCTTGCTCTGCATTTTTGGGTTGTTCGTACTATTTCACTGGTTAGAAGCTGCAAAATTCCAGGATTCTTCTGAAAATGATGAGGATGATTTGGAAGTAGGCAGGCATGAGCGCAGTGTTAGTGCATTGACGAGTATGGATGCCGCAAGCTTGCAGATAAGATCTGATGCCCAGAAGAGATATACCATAAGAAGTAAAAGACTTGCATATGACCGTAGACGAAGAACAGGACGAAGGCGATCTCGTCGCCGTAGAAGATGGTGGGGATGAAGATATGTCAAGGACATTGCATACTAACTGGACCTTGTTATCATTTGCTATTGTCTTAGGATTATATCATGATCGAACATGTAACCACAGCATTTTCCTAATGCACGTTCTTTTGATAACAAAGTGTGTTTTGACCCAATACTGAAACTTTCTTAACATTTCCACGATTCCAGTATCAAGACTTTCTTAATACTTTCTTAGCAAAAATTTTTGAGTTCTATTGTTTTGCGCATGCACATTAATGAAAGTGAAACAGTTCCATATTATCTTGAAATGACGATAAATCTTAGTAAATAGCAGAATTTAAATTGTTAGAGGGTAGCCAACATCATATACATGACATTTTGTACACAGATAAAGCGAAATTTAAACACATAGACACTAAAACATGTTCTTAAGTCTCAAAAATCCAGTACTGAATGTTTGTTAACTTTTTGAGCAGCTGAGTACTGCTTTCTTAAACACAACTTTCGTATAAAAAGAAAGTATATATTATTGTTATATTTCTTTCAGCAATTTTGGTTAGTGCGGTTATAAACTTATAGCATAGGCGTCAAACCTTGATTGGCTAACAAGGGAATCACCATCGAAGGATTCCTGCCAATAATTGCGATAATTTGTTTGAGAAGTGTGTTTTGGTGGTAAAAGGAAAAGATGGATAGCTTGTAATGTCGATGATTTATGATCTACGCAAGATATAAAAATTACTCCTTCTGGAAATGTGAATTGAAGCCTTCTGAACATGCTTGCAAAATGTTTTTCAATTGTTCGAAACTATGTGTTGTCAGTTTTCTCACAAAGAAAGTACACTTTTTACAACCAAAGCACGTTTCTCGGTGCTTTTGCAACGAATTCTCGCAGCTTTATAGGTAGGAATCCTTCGATGGTGATTCCTTTGTTAGCCAGTCAAGATTTGACGCCTATGCTTTAACATATAGACATTTATTTTCGTACATCTGTGTCTTGCTTCCATTAATGGATATCGGGCTGAAGTTCTTTATGACAATTAAAGATAAAACCGCTATTGGATTTTGAAGGAGGAAGTAAAGTGCTGTGGAAGTCATTGAAAAAAGAACAGGATTTCAAAAACGTCGGCCCCCCTCAAATGTTTTGAACTGTAATGATAGTGATTAGCTCTTTTGTTGTTATTGAAATTTCAGTTGTACTTGAATTAAAATTGTGGCTTCTGCAGTACATCCGCAAGTGCATGTAATTTTAGCAGCGTGTCTTTACAATGCAGATATTTTTGGATCCTCTTTCGATTTCGCATTTAGCGTTTCTTATAAAAAGGGTTTCTCTGCTTAGTTGGAGAGAGATGAGAAAGCTGACATGTACTGTGATTGTAAGAATCAATGATGAGCATGTTTGGTTTCAAAGTAGAGTTTGCCTTTCTTTTCATGGCTGCCTTTCTCATAACTGTTCATTGTTCACAAGATGCTGAATATGATGATGATTTTGACGATGAAGGCAACATTGATAATTTTGGCAAATCCGATCTGAAGCTTGATGATATGGACAATGAGGATGCTCAGAGTCTCGATTTGGAACGGCAATATCACAGAAGACTTGCTATCAACAGACGACGAGCTTTTATTGTAGATAGAAGACGACGATCTGGACGTCGAAGATGGCGTTGGTGATAAAAATATACATGTTTAGCAAGAAAACTTTCACACGATATTTTGGACATTGGTGTAGAGACACAGATGATTATGCTAGAGCTATAGCAATTTAACACTTTGTGTTGCTCTGTTTCCTTTATGTAGGATATTAAAATGAAGCCTTTGTGCCCGTAATGATGTCGTAAAAAGCGTTGCTTTCCTATGAAGGTACTGGCTTGTGGCTTCCTTCATTGTTAACTCTATGTTTTGGGTGTGTATCATAAAGGCTGTACGGCCTGCTGGCGACTTTGGAGGTACAGAGTTCAGTTGCATTGTCGTAGCAGGAGTGATTTATTACATACTTACTGTTATCACAATCAAATTGATAATGTATGTCTCGAGAAAACTTATGTTTCTAGTATGTCTCAAAGATCTAGGTTGAACTCAATCATAGTGTCAGGAGATCTCTCCTTTGATATAAAGAGAAAGCAGCAATATGCATTGCAAAAATATTTTCCCAGGGGTGGCAAATAGCTGGCGCCTTGATATCCAGGGTTGGCATTTGCCACCCCATGGCTACAGACCTGGGCGCACAACCCCAATTTGCCAACAAACAGACCTCGTTCGAGCCCAATTTGCCGACAAATAGGACTTTCCTTAAGTTTTATTAGCAATTGAACGTTGACGAGTACTAGTGATATGCGGCAAATGTGTAGAAAAGCTATAGCTACGCCTCTGGGTTGCTCAGTGTGGTAGTCTAGGGGAAATGCAGCATATCATCTTTATGCTTCCAATAGTTGTTGGTCATCACCTTTGTGCTACCTTCTGAAGCAACTGTTGACGAATTGCTTGTAATTTTGTGGCGAAAGCAAGGTTTTGAAAGATTGTGTTTGCTCTCAAAATGTACGTTATTCTTCCGAAAAATGTATAACTACACGTTTTTTTTATGAGAGAAAAGTTTATAAGAATATGATGCTCAAATGGTCAAAATCTTAAGAAAATCTTAAGAAAATCACGAGGCTCAATTTCCAAAATTTAGTGCTGCTATTGGCCTAAAATCGGTATTTCGTCGTTATTGCATTCAAAATGTTAAAGATGGAATTCAAATGTAAGTATACAATATTAATAATAAAAGTGTAAGCCGTTTGAGCCAATTTATTTCAATAAAAGGTTAGAAAAATTTAAGAAAATATCAGGCTCAATTTCGGGAAAAGTTAAGAAAATTGAGGCTCAGGCAAAACTATGGTTACCTTATAGAAAAAAACGTGTATATCACTAGAGTTCCTCTCCTTATCGTCTTTGGAATAAATATGAATTAAAGGTAGTGTTTAAGTTTTCAGTTTGAGTAAGAGCTTTCTTGTAGAAAAAGTGTGCAAAGCTTTACAGAAAACCACCAATCACCATTCTTTAACACCTGTAAGTCACCATCCTCAATCATCATTGACTGTGCCGTTAAATATTTTATTTTTTACTCCTGATTTCCGAAAGTATTTAAGTTGTACTGCAAGAAGTTTGTATTTAGAAAATGTCACTACACGTTTTATTTTTAAGAATAAACTTGGATTAGCACTTAGTACTAAAAGTTTTTTAAATTGACATGACAATTTTGGCAGTCTGGTACTAAAAGTTTCTTGATTAGTTTGTTATTTTCGGGACCGAAATTCACCTTATTGTTTGAAAGTTGAACACTTGTGGACAGATATTAAGGCTCATCGTCACGAAAAATTTCCAAGCAAGTCAAAATCAAAAGTTACAATCTTTTCCAAGCAGAAATCATAGAAATTAATGAGTGGAAGCTAGTCAAGTTATTATGCAAATGGAGATTGTACAGTTTCTTAATTTTTCTTGTGCAAGGTACTAGAGTTTCTTAATTTTTGACCAGCCTAGAACTGTCTTTTATTCTTCCCTCTAGTAAAAATATTTATCGACATTTTTACCCCATTAGATGGGGCCCCTCGTGTGAGCAATATTAATGCATT
>OLMO02000302.1:9469068-9490073 GCA_900291935.2 Cassiopea xamachana
TTGTTTCCAAGATTCGTATTTATTCATACTTAATCGTCGATCATAAAGTGTAAACAGTGACTGTGTCTTTTCAAAAACTTGGTTAAAAGTCGAAACTTAAGTTTTCTGTAGCTATTTAGTGGCCAGAGCTATCTTTGAGATAAACAATTTTTTGTGGTCCCTAAAGGATGGTCAATCCATTCAGTAGGTTTGCAAATGCAAAATCACCTCAACTCCCTAGTTTTGGCGTGTTTGTCAAACTCTATTTTGTTGTCAATTGCAATCCTAGGCATTTTAACAGAATCCACGGCAGTGTGTGCAGGGCAGTGCTGTTGCAATGTTTTCAAAAATTTAACAGGATTGCTATTCAATTTCAATACGTGAGTTTTCCCATCAGATATGTGAAGAGGAGGATGTTTTCCTTTGTCCTACATCTCCTACTTCGCTGTCAGGATTTGTCACTTTTCAGTCAATTGAGATTTCAATTGTATATAGATTGAATATGTGACTTTTATGGTACTGACGTGAGTGTATAAAACGGTTGACTTGTGATCTTATCAATACACATATTGCGAGGTCCTCTTTCGTTTCCACATAAAGTGCTTCCTATGAAAAAGGATTCTCTGCCCTGTTGGAGAGAGGAGAACGTTGAGTTGTACTGTGGTTGCAGCATCGATGATACCAATGTTTGGTTTCAAAGTAAAATTTGTCTTTTTTTGCATGACTGCCTTTCTAATATTGAGTAATTGGTCACAAGCTGCTGAATATGACGAAGATTTTGACAGTGAAGGGAATTTTGATGATTTGGAGAATGAGGATGCTCAGATCTCGCAGGCCAGGTTTGTTGTGGGACGACAAGGTGGCACTCGACGACGATTTATTGATGTCGATAGAAGACCAGGATCTGGACGTCGAAGATGGGTTTGGAGATGAAGAGGTGCATATTTAGCAAGAAAATATTGACATGATTTGTTGGAAAGTCGTATAGAGTAGTGTATTTTCATATTGTTCTATTTACTTCATAGACTGTGATATGAACACTATGCCTTTTGCCTACGTTGATGTCATGGAAAGCGTTGTTTTCCTATAAATATGTTCATTCGTGGCTATCATTCGTTGCTAATTGCATGTTTGGGCTCTATATCATAAAGACTGGGCGGCCCGTTGTCGAATTTGCGTGGTTTCTGCTCCATCATCACAGCAACAATCAGCTTTGCATGTGTTCGGTTACAAAGTAAAATTTGCTCTACTCTACTTAGCTAGGCTGCTCATACCCTGTCATTGGTTAAAAGCTGTTTAGAATGATAGAGAATTTGATAGTGAGGGAAACTAGGAGGTTTGTTAGTAAATGGGGGAGGTTGAAATGCTTGAAATTGGTAACATACTATCTTGATAAATTATACATTGCAATCGTGACTTTAAGAGTTTGCTAGACCTGCTTACTTATTGAACTTCTCCACAAGTGTGTACTTGTGCTTGTTAATATCTTTTTTATTTGTTGTTTCATTCCCTTTGTTGCTAACACTGGTTTGCGCTCGCAAAAACTCGAAGCTCCGCTTCCCTTCAAATGGAAAACCAGATATTAAGAACCATCCAGGATAAAGGTAAGAGTTTGTTTCTTATAAAAAAACGTGCATTCTATGTTTTATTCGTGTCAAAGAGTACAATCTAATCAACTGAAGTGAGTTAAGGTAAATTTCCGCAAATAATCAAAATTTAAGGTCACTCAAGTTGATTAGATTGTACTCTTTGATACGAATAAAACATAGAATGCACGCTTTTTATAAGAAGCAAACTTTCTGCCTTCTGCTCCATCATCCTTTCTGCCTTCTTAATATTTTGTGTTACATAAAATGCATCAGATGTTTCTTAAATGTTTCTTAAATTCATGAAACTTCCAATAGTGATAACAACCCAAATTATGCAATTCTGATACAAGAAATAGAATGTTAAAGATAAGTGAAGCAAGTAATGGATTTTTTTACACTCTTGGTTGGCATTTCGTGAGAATGACCCTATAGCCTTATTTCGAGCTAATTTATTCTTCCAATTGAAATGATGATACAAATTCAACCTATGCCCTCAGATTGATGTGCTTCCTAAAAACTGCTCATTTGATTATTGATATAATTGTGTCAGATAAATTGCATCTCCCCAGTTCCTACTNTGCAGCTTCCCATGTTGAATTTTTGGACTACTTATTCTCTTGATTTTACGTGATATATCTTGTGTACTATTCGAAATACACTTTTTTTAAAGATAGGTAACCATGAGTAAATTCCAATTCAGTTTTGAATTTCCTTTGTCAATAGATGAGAAGCATTTGCTGCTCATTGACTTCTCTCTGTGCAACCTTTTCCTAACTGATGCTATGATGCTTTTGGTATTTGTGATTCATCAGTAAATGTTTTCGTAAGTCTAATGTTTTCATGACCGATCATTCACCTATTTTCAGGTATACTCTTAGGAGTTTCCATTGTAGAGCATTGTAGATTCTCTTCCAACAGCATTTATTCCAAGGCTGCCACCAAATAAAGGAAATCAGAGTCAGGGAACTTTTTAAAATTTTTTATTGTTTCATTTCATAGTGGTGACTTTCTCTATGCTCAATCACGCATCCAATTGAGTATTATAGTTGCCAAATTTTACCCTTTTGTATATCATGCTGCTCTATGAAATTCGTATGAAACGCAGTTCAGTTTTACTATTAAACTAAAAATTTGAACAGCCAAAAATAGGCTCAAAGCTCTCTGAGACGCCACATCTGTCGAATGAACTGATAAAAGCAGGCATGTCCAAAGTCCGGCCCTCGGTCAAATTTTATCCGGCCCGCAGCCTAGTCATGAATTATATAACGCTCGTATACTGTTATTTGGCTAGCAGTATTAACATTCTTCATTTACCCACTAGAGACCAACAGCACTTTACACAACACAACCCCCCAACCCGCTAGAATTCATGGTCAGTGGTTTTCCACCAGAATTCTCACGTAAGAGCACAATTATTTCTGTTTAAGAAAAAAGGTTAAGTGAATATTCAAGTGCATGTGATATGCTTGTTTCAAATGTACCAAAAACATTCTTAAGATGTTGAAATTGAAACAAAAAAAGCAAATGTGAATCACAAAGTGGCTTCCAACAATTTTCTTAAATTATCGTTGCTATATTTAAAAAAGGTTGGCCCCCACCACTTTTACAATAGAAAATCTGGCCCCCGTCACAAAAAGTTTGGACACCCCTGGATAAGAGCCTAATTGTGAAGTATAAGAATGTCAGGCGAAATCTGCAGGAAATGAGTAGCATGTCTCTGAAAGATCAGGGAAAGCCAGGGATATTTTCCTGAAATAGTAGTGGCAACCCTTCATTCACGTATTGCTGGAATGGATTAGTAAATAAGTTTAAATTTGTAGAAGTCAGTGTATACTCGTAATTCTCCTTTTCATAATTTTGTGGCATTCCAAGCCTCTTTTCTATACTGTCAGGAGTTTGCTCTAGTTCTCCGCGACAATACACTTTCAGAGAATGAACGCAAATAATTGATCCGTCTGTAATTAACTCGTTATGATAGGTTACTTCACTGTGGCTAGTTGATTCTACTTTGATTAATGCATTTCTGCTTATATACTTCTGCTGCAGAAAATTCTAGCTAAGAATTGCTGATTAATCATAATGTATTGTAATAATATTGCTAAGTTACTAAATATACCCCTTTTGAGAATGTTCCTGATACCCCATAGTGTCTAGAAAGTTGTCAACGAAATCGAGGCTATGTTTACATAAGACGCGTAACTAGGCCTAAAATGGCCAGCTACGATGATAACAACGAACACAATTATAGGGATTACATAATCACGACTAAGCAAGCGTGCAGACAGATAATTCGAGGTAATTGTTACTACATAAACAATGCCTAGAATATTCCTTGTACTACTAGAATACTCGACGACAATGGAGAACATTGGCAAATAGTATTTTATTTGATAGTCCCTCCCCCACCCCCACTTCAGAAGTTTTCAGCTGAAGCATTTAGAACAGCGATCGGGAGTCTATCACTCGCGAGCAAGATGTGGCTGTTCACGACTGCATCTGGCTCTCTGGTTCACAGACAAATTTTAGCAGACTTCATTTCAAAACAGCGAATACCTGGAGAAAGGCTTTCCAAAGTTACTGCTGCTGTTGTCTTCAGGTGCCATATAGCTCGACAAAACATTAGCCAAGTCAGTGTCGAATCAGACGATTTTGTGGTCCCATGCGAAACCAATATCCAAAGTGCTTGGCTCTAATGGACATTCATTTTAAAATATAAGACTCTCTCAGCCAAAACGGTTCCTGACCCATGATTTAAAATGGCATGTTTGTAACGTGTATGTGCCTTCTTCTGGAGACCTGTGATTCTTTACAACCAACATCCTTCAGAGCCTAGGCCTAATGCAGAACTAACGCATTGAGAATACGATTTGTTCGTTTCTATTTCGTTTTATCCTCGAGACTGAATTAAAACATCAATACATTGCCTATAAACTAGACACTAAACAGCACGTTTACGTCAGAACACAGGCCACATTAATAGATATCAATACATTGCCCGGAAGGGGGATACTGACTCTACATGGAGGTTTACTGACACAACAGGACTTGATACAAGCATACGATTTTACACATAATATCAAAGGCAAATGAGCACGACATATTATGTAAAATAAACTAAAAGCACAACAGCAATACATTACATATTTATAATAGCATTTTAAAGCACCACCAATTGTTCTATGACAAAAAAGAAGACATCTTTTAGTAGTTGTTAAAAAATATATGACAATCGATTCAATGCACGGTGGCCCAGAAGGTTCAAAACAATATACACTTATCCAAAACAAAATACACATACAAAATAAAATACACTTATCCAAAACACAAAACACTTATCCAAAACACAAAACACTTATCCAAAACACAAAACACTTATCCAAAACACAAAACACTTATCGGAAACAAAATACACTTATCCAAAACAAAATACGTATTTGGAATTACGTAGCTATTAGTATACGCCCACCCTACCAATTGTGTTTTTCACTACTACCCCATTCCTCTTGTAAGCTGTGTGGGGTGGAGACATCTCGTTTCCCTATTCGTCTCCCTGCCTATTGTTGTTGCATAATAGGATTAGCTTGTCCGGGAATTGGAAAGATGAGCGGAAGTGCATCATTTCCACCGTATTCAACGACGAAGATACTGGATAGAGATGTTTGGGAACAAGGAAAAATTGACCGTGCTATGCATTTTCGGTTTGCTTGTGCTTTGTCACTTGTTAGAAGCTGTGAAAGTTGAGGATGAATCTGAAAATGGCGAGAATTATCTTGACATAAGCAGACGTGAGGACAGCGTTGATGATTTGATGAGTGTAGATGCCGCTGACTTGGGAGCAAATGCTTATATCAACAAGAGATCTACGAGAAGACGCAGTTTTGCTTATGACCGAAGACGACGAACCAGACGAAGGCGATCTGGTCACCGCAGAAGATGGTGGAGATGAAGAGATTTTAATTAAAACCATATTAACTAGATCTTGCTGTTGCTTATGTGGACATTATGACAATATATTGTCTGTTTGTCTCCTGTCTGCTGTTAGGAATCAATTTTACGTTCATGTGACAAATTCTACTGGTATCGATGTTGAGGAAATTCGTTGCTTGTCAAGAATTCTGTTCTAGTTTTTTGCTCTCAGACTGGTCGTTAGAAACTGACTTTGTCCTTTTTATCACATTTGTCTTCTTATATGAATTTGTACCCCGTTACTTCGTTTGCACGTATTTTTTAGTAGGGGATGGCGATATAAGGAACCTATATATATGAGGCATTCCATGTAAACTTCACGCCGAAGCCTGGGAGTGCGTGCGGTGTGCCAAAAATAGTGCCAGTATAGGACCAACCAGTAGCGGCTTGCGGCGTTTTTGGTGTATGAGCAGTTTGTTTCCCATTTTTTAGTCTCGTCATGATTTTAACCATAGAGTTAATAGAACTAGAGCGCTGACTGGCTAATCCCATTGTATACAAAACAGTGGCCTGCCATGCAAATCCATAATGACGCCTTAGGCAGAATGTTAGTGTAAACTAGACGCAAAAAGGAAATAAGTCATGGTTCCGCTGCTTATTTCACGGATATTATAATACATTATGGCATTGGAGAGAGACTAAGAGTTTTTCATGCTTTTTTGGAGAACCTTTTGGGTTTATTAGCCGCGGACTTAACCGTGGTGGCTCAAATATCGAGCATTGTTGCTGTGGATACCTTATTAAGTTTCCTCAAATGCTGAAGGTATTTACGCTCTATACTTAAAACAAACAGTAATGAAGGTTAAAAATTATGGCTAAGATTCATTTAGTAGCAAATACTTTTCAAATTAAAGAGCTTTTCAAAGTAGTAGCTAACTATACCGTCTCAGAAATGAGTTTAAGGCCTGCAAGAGCTTAAGGTGTCTGTTTTATTTATCGGTCTATGTGCGATAGAAATAATAAAAAACGTAAATACAGCTGTCAATATTTTATATTATACAATAAAATTTGGTTTGTGAATATCTGCCTCCTAGAAGGTGTACTTTTTCTTATAACGTGGTCAGTGTAAATTTTTGCCGAGCCTGTGAGAAATGATTGTTAATACAATTCTGCAACACACTCTATCAGTATTGTTACATGGCCATCTCGTAGACTTGAAACAAGACTATGGCCTTCAATGGAGCGTTGAGCCAGTAAAAGAATGAAGATTCTTTGTTTCAAAGAGAGCTATCACTAGAATTTGAATAGTAATGCAGAAGCTTAAATGATGTGATGTTTATCAACTGATTGATAGAGTGATGCAACAGATTGTGAACATTTAAGTTTCTTTTTATGAATGTGAGATCAAGCCATTTGTGTACAACAGATCATCACTCTTCAAGGTAGCATTTGAATCCAAAATAGCTTTCAAGTTATCATTAACACAAAATGAAGAATTCTGAGGAGAATGGATATTCTCTATAATGCAGTTTGTGTTGTTTTAATACCTCTATGCTCTTACTCTGGGACAATGCTCTAAAAATCCACTTACGCTGCCAAGGATTGGGAGTAGTATTCTAACTATTGTCTCTTTGAATCTTGCTGTAAGCCATTTCCAGAGGCCTTCAAGAAATGTGTATGTAAAAGCATACTCAAAAACAGACTTACTTTTGGACAATAAATTTTCTGTGATAGCAAAAATGGGCTGTTCTGATGCACCAAAGCCAATAGTAAATGTTTTTCTGAGACCATCAATAATTTTCTTTCAAACAGTATTCATAAATTATATATATATATATATATATATATATATATATATATATATATATATATATATATATATATATATATATATATTCTATATTCATAAATATATATATATATATTCTATATTCATAAATATATATATTTAGATATATATTCTATATAATTATTAACATGATTTTTTTATATATATTATGTATTGTTATTAACAAATCTTTTGTTTGAAAGATTCTATGGTGTCAAATGTGCTTTCATGGCTTTCCAAAAGTTGATATTTTAATTGAATACATTGGATAAATTGGTGAATATCATAATAAGTTCAGTTAATGGCTTATTTTCCCTAAACTGTTACTTCAGTACCCAAGATAATTGATTGCTGTGGCTAATGAGAAGCAAAAAGTTTGGGCAGCCACTTTCACTTTGTGAAGTGGCCTCCTAGCATGATGTCATGAACTTGTATCCTAATGTTAGGATATCCTTTCTCTGAATCTCATAAAATTTTGTAGTACATTGCCGTAGAGATGTGCCTAGATACTTCCTTACATTTTGGGGGCATCATACCCTCCAAAAATGGCCATATCCTCAAAAGCATTCCTTGCTAACTTGATCCAGGCAAACATGAAGAATTTGATACTCTCTAAATATTAAGAAATCATATATCATATGATAGCCCTCCTTCAATACGTTCTGAATATGCAAGAAAATTCCAGGTTTTCCTTAGGGGAGGGATGTTACAACAGAAAAACAACTCACCAAAATCCTTGCATTGGCCTTGTATGTACATGCATTTGTCATCAAATAATCACCCAGTAATCCTCAATATAACCGAAAAATAAAGCTCTATCAACTTATTCCCCTCTACCTTGATTTTTTCAACCTTGTATGAGTTAGGCACTAACTGGTGCAATGGGACAAAAATATGGATTTCAGCTGTTCCTGGTGTTTTCGGCTATCTATGTACATAATTGTACGCAGCGCAAGAGGTTAATATTACGGAAATAATTTTCTACTTCCAATATACATTCCCATTAATAATATTTCAAACGTTTGTTAAACTTTTGCATTGCGAACGTAGTTTCCGTGTGATCTTTGCCTAACTACGTTACCATTTTGAATTTACATTGTTGGCCCCTATCACGTATGATGTTAACCAAATCTGTAAACATTCTGTAAACTATATGCCCAAATTTCCTATTGTTCTTTCAGAAAATTTGCCCCGAGTGAAACGGATTTCTTCCCAGCTTGGGGGGACTGCAGCCACCTACGCTCATGACTAGAATTACCGAAATGTTTTCAATAAGCATTGTAGCAAAAGTTTCTTCTCTACATGCCTCGAAGCGTAAAGGGCACTCTTCATGCCTTCAAAGGAAGGTGGAACTACGAAGAGTACAGCTAGAACAACGTCCTGAGTGTGGCAGCCGATATAAGAGCTGCTGAAGTATTCCCGGCTTTAAGTTATCCGAACGTCCATTATTAGGGGCCACTTTCTAATAACTGATGGCTGAAAAGGCACTGGGTTTGAAAGCCTTCAAATAAAACACAAACCAGAGCAAACCTCTGAGATCCATGGCTAGTGAAGTAACCTGTGGTATACCTCAGGGTTCTTGCTTGGGGCCTCTACTTTTTATCTTATATCTAAACGATGTTGAAAAATGTTTAAGATTTTCAAAGGCAAGTGTCTACGCCGATGACACCAGTTTAACGATCACATCGAATGATGCCGAAAAATTCTGCATGAAGCACAACAAGAATTTTTCAATCTCTAAGAGTGGATGAGAATAAATAAGTTAAGTCCAAACCCAGCAAAAACAGAATACATGATCATAGGTCATTCTCGTAAATTGAACACACTAAATACATCAAATCAACTCACAATAAATGGAACAGATATCAAGCGTGTTACGAAAACGAAATCGCTTGGTATAGTAGTTGACAAGAATCTATCGTGGAATGAGCAATACAAGACTTTAAAAGGTAAAATCTATGGAGGACTTTCGTCATTAGAAAAGTTAAAAAATGTTATTCTCCAATCAAAACTGTGTAGTGTCTACTATGCCATTATTGAAAGCCATTTACGCTATGCCAATAAAATTTGGGGGTAGCCTTACAAAAACTAAACTTGGTGCTCTGCAACACCTGCAAGACAGGGCCCGGACAATAATCGAAAACGCCAGATTGAAAGACAACTGGTCATGTGACTGGCTGAGTATTGAAAATGTCATCCGATTTGATCGATCAGTCATGGCATACAGAATAATTAACAAATTAAGTCCGGAAAATCTTTGGGGTGAAATTCAACAAAGATCTTCGCAATCAAATTATGCAACAAGGCATTATAAAGATCTACAAATTCCCAGGCTTAATACTGAACATACGAAAAAGAGCTATCAATACTCTACTGTAAAAATTTGGAATACAATTCTAACTGTTATTAGGGAGCTCCCAACTATTAATCACTTCAAAAAGAAATTAAAGGAGTTCCTAAAGAGCTGATTGAAAGTATGCTTGGCCACTTAGAAGCACAACCCCCAGGAAGAACAGCGTCCTAGGATATAAATTTAGTTACCTACTCCTTTTCTATTTATTTAGACTATTGTAAATATTATCTACTTGGAATTTTGTGTATTATGATGTAAAATAAAAAAGCTGAAGGGTAGAATCGTGTACAAATAATATATTATCATATCATATCATATCAGCCTCTACCACGTCCCTGTGCTCGTGAATCGCCAAACTGGCAGTAGCCAACTGGGAGGAAATGCAACTCAGAAAGTTGCTCTAATAACTGTCACTCACCAATATAAATTTAATTCTAATAACAATTTATTTCTGCTCCCAGCCGCCACTGGCACCAACCCACGCAAATAGTAAAGGAAATCCCATCCAGTTTCACAAGGTAACTTCTAATGGATTTATACAAGCCAAAATCTTTTTCCGTTAGTTTCCACGCCCAACGTCGAAAAGGAGCATGGTGCACGCCAAAGATCTGTATATTGAAGGCCAAAAAAGTTATGGAACTTAGTTCTTTGCTATCACTGCCAAAAACCCAACAGAGACGCTGGAGCACATTTTTGGGTGAGGGGTCTGTTGAAGAGTGGCAAGGTCGTAAGGAAGGGGCGTTGCCCCTAAATAATTTCTGGAACCACACCCTATAAATCTTTATGAAATGCTCTTTTGAATGTATAGATATGTTCTGTCTAATTGGAAAACATCAGAAGAAATGTTTTATGAGACTAACGGACAAATTTATGCTACCAAACCGTGCTTGGCTGGAAAACCATAGACCAGCTAATCACTAGTGAGACTAATAGCATGGTTTATAAATCCCTCCTTGAATTAGCCCCTCAATTTATATATAATCTGTTCACTGGAGCATCCCAGCTAACCTCAATGTGCTTAAGAAACACACTAACTGATTTGAGACTACCTAAAAAAACTCGACAACTGGCCAAAATGTTTCTCTTTCAGAGGTGCTAAGACTTGGAATGACCTCTCTGTTGAGGGAACGCTGGCATCCTCCCTGACTATTTTAAAAAAATGTATGCAACATATAGTCATTATAAACCTTGATTCTTCTTTTTTTGATGTAGTATTTTTTTATCGTTAATATCCATTTTAATTAATGTTTTTAGGACTCTTCTAGGGGTCACTTTATTTGATTTTAGATATTCTATGTTTATTTTGTAATGTATGTTATGGAGGACCCCTTAAAACCCAAAGGTTGGAAAAACGGTGCATTTACCTTCAACTGACCATGTGGATCTGCAACTGATACTTCTCGCAGTTAAATAATTTTCATAAAGTATTATCACATATTTAATTACGATATCAGTTCAGTGACTATTATATAAGCACCTTTGTGGCTCAAACCTAAGATATCTAGAAAACTATTGTTATCATTTGCGGCCAATGAAGGGCGTGCCCATTAAAAGGGAATGGCATGATGCTCAAAGGAGAAAGTTGTACCCTTGTCCTGATGTACTTCCGGGGCTCTGGGCTTCCTTTGAAACCTTCAAAGTCTGATCATCATCCCCGTTGTTATCAGCATTGTCATTATAATGAGCATTAGATTTTGCTAAAGGCTACGCTTGTTCAGTTAGTCAATGGGATACATAAGGTGCCCAGAGGCGCCAATAAGGAGGCTGTGGGAAGATTGCCCTGAGCCCCAAACTTGAGATGGGTCCCCCAAAAGTTTGAAGTTTTATAATTTGTGATTGTCAAATGTCAAGGGGCTTCTTCTTCAGCTTCAAGTTCTTCTTCGAATTCTTCTTCTTCAAATTCATGTTTGACTTCTTCTTCAATTTCTTCGTCTTCGTCAAATTCTTCTCTTTTATACTTTGAATTCTTCTTCTTTTTCGACTTCTTCTCAAAAGCAGAAAGGAAGCCTATCATAGCCCTAGGTCTCTGAAAGTTTTTAACAAAGAAGTTAGGGCAATGGTTATAAGCTGGGGTCCATGCGGACCCTAGGGGTCCATGCGGACCCTAGGGGTCCATGAAACATTCATGGGGGTCCACCATAGAAATAGAAGGATTAGAATGCGTGGTAAGTCACGTGAAGCTAGAAACATCCCTCTAGTATCCATGAAAGTAAAATCAAATCGGCCACCGTGCAAGGATTGCTTCAGCTAATAGACTTATAAACTCTGAGCCATTCTGTTTCACTACTTATAAAATTTTTACAAAGTATTCAGGTATCAGGGTCTGAAAACAAAACGGCAGCAAGTGAGTTCATCCTTTTGATGACACATTTATTTGACTTAGGAACAATTTTGGGAAATACACAAAGAGGCCTTTTGACTTGGAAATTTCAATGATATTGAAGGGTACTTGATTGATGCAATTGAAACTCCTAAATTCTTGAAAGACACTGCAGGTACCCCTACCATCAACGGTCGAAAGAAAGTTTATTTTGAGTCTACCAGGTCACTAAGCATTAGAATTGATAGCCTAGTTCATGGAACAAAGAACGCTGGAGTTTCTTACAACTAACCCTTCGTCCACGTTCCAAAACTTCTTTTACACGATGCAAATACCAAAGCAGAAGGAATAAGCAAGTTATCATAAAGTTTAAATATTGGTAGAGATTTTGCCTGTAGGGTACATCAAAGCTAATGCCAAGTCGGATGATACGATAAACTTCGACCTATATTGCCACGTACTGTAGTCGATACCAGTAAATAAATCAACTAAGAATGGTTATGACACTACTTACTTAAATATGACTTGTTCTCGATATTTTGTTGCTTCTCTGCAATCCAGCAGCAAAGAAAAGAGGACCGATGTAAGTATTTTCACTGTGAGTCCTTTGTTTATACATGGCTTTTGCCAACGTATTGGTACCATCTTTCCTCTGCATCTGTATTACGCACAAGACAAAAGCGAAACAGTAGACCGCTCACTCTAGTCCTCCTATTTCTATGGGGTCCACAGACAGAATTAGCACTTTGGGACCAAATTTTAATGTTTTAGTGGTCCATAAAGCAATTCCACTTTAAAGACGGATTTTGTTATTAAAATAGTATTTTCTTTGCAATTGACATTATGTTGATACAAGTAGAGCGTGTATATGAATGTTTCCTTCTCATTTTCTTTTCTATTTCTGTTTTATCTATCTACTTATTATTTTTATTACATGAATCAGTGCACAGTTTTATGTTCATGGGAATAAAGTTGATAAGAATATTAAGACTAAGAATCACTGAAATTTGGGAGTAATTTAAGAATAATGCAAAGCTCAAGCCTCATCAAGAGTTAGACTTTTTGTGTATTCGAGTAATAGCACCGTTTGTAGATTACCTTTTGTTTTGCTTTATGATGAAGTAAGGCATCGGCAAAGATTTGAATATATTCCTTTGATTTTCAGTTGAAGCTATACCTTTGGCACTTAAGATTAATTTAAGATTAATCCAAGGCTCAAAACCACAAGAATATTGAGGCCCAACGAAGAGTTAGGTGGTCTTAGGGAAATTTGTACAGTGAAAATGCCGGGGATATTTATCAGTGAAATCAAAGAAAATCATAAGCAAAAGCCAGTAGGAAATGGCTTTAGAGCTTCATACCCTTGAAAATACTTAGATATGTTATTGAGTGCTAGCAGCGTACTCTTTGTAATATATCGGCTTTCAAGCCTTCATATATTTTAATATTAATTTGCGCTGCGCGAAATGGCAAGGAGAAGAGATTGTTGCATAATGTCGTTCAACTAATTAGCGACATGTTTGGTTGTAAAGCAAAAATCACTTTGCTCTGTGTTGTTGGTTTACTCTTTGTTCTTCACTGTTCAGAAGCCGCTCATTATGTTGAGGACTCTGAAAATGAAGATAATGTTTATGATGTACTTATATCTGATCTAATTGAAGATGAATTGGAGAATGGGGATTCACAACCGGTTCGTGTTAAGATTCCTCCCATTACGCCAACACGCCGAAGAATAACAATAGGGCTTGCTTATGATAGAAGACGAAGGGCAGGACGACGACGAAAAAATTGGAGATGGTGAGAAAATGCGGAGTAGAATTCGCATTTTACGAAGGTGACTTTGTTTAGATGTGCGCGAATACCGTGTAGAAACGCAGTGATAGATAGAATTTGCAGGTATAATTCCCATTTTCATTGATGCGATTCGACGTGATTTCCTTAAAGAGCTGTCGATGTGAACAAGTTATACTCTTAGCTACCTTGTCATACTGGATGTAGTTTCACCATATATTTTATCATTGCTCATACTTTAACGCATAATTTGCTATTCATGCTTTGATTTCAATATGTGACGTGTTACCTACAATTCCACCGATAGCTTTTTACAGATTTGATCCTTTGCAGCATAAGTCTTTTGTTAATTCTTGAGGGTTCCATTTTCCAGAAATAAACGACAATATCTAAGTAATATAAAACTTCACATGCTCAAATCAAACTACACTCTGAATCATACCATGATGTACTCTCTAACTTGAAACAGCAACACCATATATAGGACCACAGCGCCTACACAGTGCCGTGTATAGAACAAAACATAATAATATAGTCATAGATATTACATTTTGAGAGAGGTTCCTAACATATTTGTCAATCATTGAGAAGGCCTAGTAGGTAAATGTGAACTTAAGCTATTTCGTCCAAAGTACTAAAAGTTTTCCGAAATGAAATTAGGGGCCAGTCATTCATAACTCTGGGGGATGAGGCGGGTTAGAATTTAAGAGCTGGTCAACAGTTTTGTATCCCTTTCTATTGTTATCGAAAAACTTTCGTACCCATTGAGAAATGAATGAAAGATTTGCTACCACAATGCCAGGATCACTTCCAGAAAGCTTCATGTCCTTTGAAATTAATGTCCATTAGTACTAGTCTTCATTACAACGAATTAAAATATAGCTCGCCAAAAATGCAAGAAAATCATTGTAGCATCCGTAAAATGAAGTGACTTTGAAGTGCCGATAAATTTTGATAGGGTTGTTTTATTGAGATATAGCGCTTTGTGGTGCCTGGAGGTGGTTACACTTCTGTGCATGAAGGGAAACTTACGTCTAGGCCTATTTTAGACTGACAATATAAACGACTCTTTGATCTTATATCTTTTGTTGCAAATCGAAGACTAGCTCTAAGGCCCCGTTTACAGTATACCGGATAGCTATCGTCGCGCCGCGATTTTTCTATCGGATAGGGGGTACCATTTACACCATGCCAAAGCCACCCGGTAGGAGGCGCTCCACAAATTAGAGGGAAAGTCACTTCGCTCTGTAGGTGATGTGAAAGTCACGCCGTATTGTTGTAACGGTATCCGGTATAGTAGTCGATCGCCCTATCCGACAGTGATCATTCCATGACGCAACGCGACAATAGAAGCCGGTATAATGTAAATGGGGCCTTAATCATTAAACACAGAGTACATGATAATAATCACACAGTACATGACAAGGAGCATACTTTGGACAGATGCAACACTATCCGGAAAGGGTGTTTACGACACAGAACAAGACGCCACAGGAGCGCAAGATTGGCACACAAAACAACACGCAATACAACACAAAATATACTAGCTAATATAAAACCACTTCGTGACGAGATGAACTTTTCAGTTTGTTTTCTCTGCAGAAGGAGTTTATGGTGCAAACTTGACGTAAGTCTGAGATGGATCCCAGGGGACCATCGCATGACGTGAAGTGGAATGACCCTTGTACTAAACCATACTGCTTATTCTGGATTTTTGACGGCGACTCTGCTTAATCCGGATTTTCCGTCCAAGATTGACTTCGAAAATGCTTAAAGTTGTCAAAATATCATGATAAAATCGCGAAAAACCCTCTTCTGAGAGACAGGAGACAAAATACCATATCTAACAAATTTTTCCATAACCATTTCACTAAATGGCATTAGCTGTACCGCATCACGAAATGTAAACTTCACATGTTTAAGCTCAGTATAAAACAATTAACGAAAGTATTATGGAGACATTACTGTAAGCCATAGGAATGTCTCAGTTTGGTTAGTATTAAAGCTATGATTACACTGTTTCACCCCTACTTCATTTTATGCCTCAGAAATTGGCCCTCGTGATTATCCGGATTTCCGCTCAATTCGGATTTTTCTCTTACCTGATCGATCTGGAATATCTGAAGTCTACTGTATACCGGCTTTAAAACATTCATATGTATCTATATTAATTGTGTTCTGTGAACAGAGGCGTAGCCAGGGGCTCATCTTTGGGAGGCAAAACGGGCCAAGCGGCCCAGCCAGTTCCATTAGCTTAACTGAAGTAAAGCATGGCTGTGTGCGGTCAGAAACTGGATGGGTGACCCGCCAGATGAATGACCACAACAACTCACTCCACCGTCCTTCGAAAGGGACGTTAAACTAGGGGTCCCATGCCTGGATGCGGCATGCATAGTAGGCCTAAATTAGCTGAAAAAGCTAGGTATAACAGCCTACTCAAAATAAAGCAAACAACAACAACGGGATGTGGTATGGGCAGAGGGGCGCAAAGGTGTAGTGCTTGGGGGGTAACTAGGGAGTTGACTAGGACTAGGGGGAAAGCATAGCCTCCTGTCATAACCACCGTTGAAGTATCATCCATTATGAAGAAAAAGAGAGTGGTTGCAGAGCCCTTGGGAAATTGTTTTGACGACTCCCTTAAAGTGTTAGGGAAACACCCTTTTTGCTATAAAGAAACGCCCGTTTTAGTTAAAAGAGAGCAACCAACTGTTTTATCACTGGACGGCAAACGCCCCATATGCCCTCCCCTGGCTACGCCATTGTCTGTGAATAGTAAGGAGAAGAAAGAGTTGCATATTGTTGTCGTTGCATTAGTTGGTGATATGCTTGGTTGCAAATCAAAAGTCACCTTGCTCTGTGTCGTTAGTATGCTTATTGTTTTTCACTGTTTCGAAGCCGCTCGCTATGAAGAGGACTCTGAAAATAGAGATAATGTTCATGATGTACGTACACCTGATCTAATTGAAGATGAATTGGAGAGTTGGGATTCGCAACCGACTCGTGTTAAGATTATTGCCATTAGGCCACCACGTCGAAGAATTTTCCCAATAATTGTGTATGATAGAAGACGAAGGGCAGGACGGAGACGAAAAAGTTGGCGATGGTGAGAAAATACCGAGTAGATTCGTACTTTACCAAGGGGACTTTTTTGAGATGTGCTCGAAAACTGGATAGAAACGCAGCGATAGATAGAACTTGCAGGTGTACGGAGTCTTACTTTTGTTTGTGCGATTCGACGTGATTTCCTTAAAGAGTTGTCGATGCGAACAAGTTATACTCTAGCTACCTTGTTGTACTGGGTATAGTTTCACCAGTTAATTTTTACATGCTTTTCATTATCGCAACATATTCAAATCATTACTCTCTATTCATGCTTTCATTTCAATGTGTCACGTGTTGCCTATAATGCAGCAGATGGCTTTTTGCAGATTTGCAACAAAAGTTTTTGAAAGAGCTGCCTAGGATACTTTTCAGTCATACAGAAAGCCAGTAGCTAAATCTGAATTTAGGCCATTTCGTCTAAAGTACAACAATTTGCCTATTAAAACCCGGCTATTCTGTGAAAACTACTGTATGTTTATGATTTGCAGACCATAGATGATGTCGAAATACTCTAAAACCCATAACAAACGGTGGGTCACAATAAGTGGGAGTCTAGCCAATTTCTAAAATTATAATATATTCTGCAATACATAAAGCATTTAAGTAGATTGTAGTTAACTCCTGCTTCTCAGAAGCCTGTACTTAGTTCAAGCCGCTTCTCTGCAACCCTTTTAGACATCGCCCCACAAGTAAGTTTTTTGGTTTAGGGGCAACCTGTCATAATTAAAAGTATTTTCGAGAAGCTATCTTGCCAAGCAGTTTTTTGTTGGTGCATATAAATCAAAGCTAATCACGAATCTAAAGATATCACAGAGAGTTTTAAATGGTTGTAAAATCAGTATTGTTTTGACAGCCATTCTTAGGCCACTATAGCCTCCACATGAAGAAGAAGCTATATGAAATCGTAGGATGCACTTCAGTAGGCGTAATATTCCAGTTGTTTTCAAGCGGTGAGGAACTTTCCCCTATTGGATGATGTGCCAAGTGGTTGATTTCATTTAATGGTTGTAGGTCGAATGTCGAAGTTGTAGTGTTTTGTATTTTGTGAAATCAGCATAGCATACTATTGTTAGTTGTAAAGATGAAGGTGCTCGCAATGGGAATATCAATGGAATATCAAGTAGAGCTGTCAAAAGAACGTCAGTTTATGAATCGTCAGAAGCTATTTATCCTAAAGAATGGAGCACCACTTACTTTTCAAAATTCTTCAATAGCAATGCCTCTTTTATTTCTCATTGGGATTTCTGACGTATTTCATTTCAATGGTTTGTCATGACTACAAATTCACTTTTTAATCAACTTTGCCCCAGAATCTGGCAGTTTGCATTTTCTGAAAAGAGAGCGAGCACGTTAGAATGCCAGTAAATGACCTGGTGCAATAGAATCAATTTAACTCACCATTTGTTATTTGCTTTATCCATCATGGCTTTCCTTAATAATCAAGTGGTACACCCTTTCAATCAACTGGTATACTATGGTATTCAGTGATTATATCATTCTAGTCAGCCACTGTATGATTCTAATCAAATGCTATGATCAGAGACCGAATACGGTTACTGAAGGAAGGGTTTTGGCAACTTTATGAGATATGCCCATACATACAGACAAGGAGATCCAGTAACGGATATTAAGGAGCACAGGGGGGCAAAGTACCCCCCAGGTACAAACGAGTAAGCAAAAGAAGTGGACCAAAGGCTTATAGGAGACTGTGTTCATCCTATTTTTACTTGTTTGTGACTGCCCCTCGTTGGTTCGTTGATGCTTCACTGTTGTCTTATTTTACGTGCAGAGGACACGGAGCCAGAGATATGCGCTGTCTGTAGACTAATTTCTGACTGAATACACAAAACAAACAACACACCATATATACAAAATGTTGCTACGAAACGAAACAATGGGTAATTAGTTGTTGTTGAAAAGGTGACTGTTCGTATTTGTTTAATGTTTGTGTTACAATTGAATAGATGAGAAAATGACCTTGGCTACAATGTTTACGTTCACTACAGGCTAAATACATGATTCTTTAATAAGGAAATCATGTTTTGTTTGAGCCTCACTTTCCTTAAGCACTTTTTCTTATGAAAAATATATGTAATCGAAAAATAGTCCGATTTACTTGTCGATTACACTAGTTTCTTCTAAAATACTCGGCAATTCAGCCCCTTTGCCCCCTGAAATGTTTTTTAAAACCGCCACTGAGTGGATCGATCCAAACTGGCTAGATATCTTAAAGTGAAGTCAATAAGGTAGCTACCCAAAATTATGTGCAGTTATAACAATCAACCAAGCAGTCTTCCCAAGGCTCTGCTCAAAAACTACTTATGAAGTACTGTACTTGCAAAGCCAATGTCAAAGTAGCGTTTTCCAGCCTTCTGACAACCCTTTCCAACCATTTTTGTCATAAAAACAAGACGGAATCAATGTTTACTGTACCTTATGTTATATTAGATTAGTCTATTTCTTTGGTGATTTCATTTTGAACTTCATCTATTTTCTTTTCAATAAGTGTGCAATGCAACGATGGTCCGTACTGCGAAAAGAATTCTAGAAAACTTATTTTCATAATTCAAACCTAGCAAAATTCATGTAAATCCGTAGAAGTGTGTCACGCAGTAATGTGATATTTATGTGATTTCGATTCTTCAATCATGTGATTTTCACCAGAGTGCCTTGTCAGAATTATCACGATACAGCATCCAGACGTGATCTGCAATCGTGTTTATATTTAGTAATGGCTTCCATAACCTTTTTGTCTTAAGGAAAATATTGATATTGCTCATTATTTGCTACCTAGGATTCCCAGAAAAAGAGTCAAAATGACAATGCAAGAAATTGATTTTTATTAGCATGCACCACCTAATTTATTCGTAGCTTTCAGTGAGGTTGTTGGCTCTATCGTCGTAAACATGGGCCTTGTTTTTCCTAGCAAGTTTGCACTCAACCACTTACATACAAAGCATGCATAGCATCTCAGCCAAAAAAGGTTGAAAATAGCTCTTAAAACATTTTGTAATCAAATTGTGTTGGTAAATACTCTACTTGTTGTACTTCATCTACTGAATAGGTATTATTTAACACTGAAAAAGTACTATGCACATTATTTACTGCCCCCGGACCCCTACTGGATACGCCCATGGCCGCGGCATTCCTCAAGTAACGATGGCAGTACTTTTGAAACGTCATATTTACAAAGCAATGACATAGCTGAATGAATGCGAAGAATACATGTTGTGTGTAATGCGAACAATGGCGGTTGTTGCTATCATTACACTGACTACATTACTCAAGTAACAAGGTGAGGGGAGAGTTACATATTGTTGTCGTTACACTGGTCGGTGATATGTTTGAGTGCAAAGTAAAACTCACCTTACTCTGTGTTGCTTGGTTCGTCATAGTTTTTCACTGGTCAGACGCCACCCGATATGACGATGAAGATGATGAGTACCTTCACGATTCAAGTAGATCTGAACTAATTGATGATTTGGAGAATCAGGACTTGCAACCCTTTCCTGTTCGGATTATTACGGTACGAGGCCGAAGGAAAATCCACAGACTTGCTTTTGGCTCAAGACGAAGATCAAAACGAAGACGAACAAGTTGGCGATGGTGAAAAGATACCGAAAAGAATTCATGTTTTGCGGTTGAGACATTTTTGGAGCTACGTTTGAAAAACGATTAGAATGACAGTGAAAAACAGAACTTGCAGATATGTTTTTAGCTTCCTCTTCGATACCTCATGTGTAGTTTACCTTATGTGTGTTCGAGATATCTTTTAGTCATTCCTGATATTTCTCTATGCATGCCTTGTTTCAATGTATGGGACGCAGGAGCCGTGTGGCATAGAGGCCACCCCCCCTGCTTTTCGCAAATTTATATTTGAAACGCCGTGGTTATTCATCCGGCACCGGATCCATGTTCTTTTTCTTCTTAAGTCAGTTAGCACTCAATGCGCTTATGTGGCCATTGCCAGAGCACGCCACCCTTCTCGTTCAACAGCCTGATGAACTGCGTCAGCCATACTGCCTCCAACCAATTTCAAAATGTCACTTGTTCATGATGTTAGTGGCCTTCCTCTTCTTCTCTTACCCTCAACCCTTCCCTCGATAATGCACCTTTCCATACCTCCCTTTCTTATAA
>OLMO02000302.1:9504547-9520433 GCA_900291935.2 Cassiopea xamachana
TAATCTATACTAGTATCACTCAAATATCCTTTAGTTAAAAGGTGATTCCTTTCTACGTAACCCAAAATAAAGAAGGAGACATTACAAAATGAACTGCCAATTATATATTTGTCCAAATTTTCTCATCAGCAGGGCCTCTAAAAGGGTTATTATACCACAAGGCTCTACCTAAATAATCCATGCACCTCTATCACAATTCAGCAAGCAGTCTCGGTCAGTCGTGACTGGTTTCCAGTCTGCTACAAGAGTCACTGCCTTTTTCTTTAGAGTTCTCCAACTTCGCAATCTTTGAACCAAACTGTATTGCCCTCTTGGGCAATATTGCACATCCATGTAGACCAAGTTTTCTAGCAACCTCGCGTAGCAGCCTCTTCTCACCGTAGCCTCTTTGTAATCTTGGGTCGCACTAGAGAGGAATGTAGCAAGTAAAGTGCAAATCTTGCTTTGTTTCAAAGATGTGAGTTTTTGATGCCGGATCATTATCAAGCTAAGGATACGGAGAAAAATAGTCAATAGCGATAAGAAATCATTTGCCACTAACGTTTTTGCCCGTCGGATTCTAGGCGCCTTAGAAATCATGTGAGCTATTTATGTGTGATGAGATCTGATTGCCTGTTCAATTCTGACTTTCAAGAAAGTTGTCACAAAGCATGCTCTAAAGAACGTATCTTAGGTTTGACGGAGAAGTTGGACTGACAAGAAAAGGTGGGGAAATTTTGTGGCCAACGGCTGTAATCATGGAAACCACTTCCTAGTATGTGCATCTAATTTTGGCCTCCGGTGGCTGTTTCTTTCTCTTCCTTGAACAATTGCAAAAAGATCTCAAAGGAAGTACCTTAATCCAGATTGGAACTTGTTGCAAAAACGTAACAACATTTTCGTCTAAGAAAGGAAAACGTGCTTCACGTCCATGATCAGAAATGCATCTAGAAGGCAAATGATACATGAGTTGAATATAGCAATCAATCAATCAACCAGGCAGCCAGGCAATCACAAAATCATGAAACCATTGAATCAGTGAGTCAGCATATTAACCATTCGGGAAAACAGATTATTATGAATCAAGTAACAGATTTTCTGATGCAAAACGTCCAGCCCACAATTGAGGTCAAAAGACCCCATATACGCAATCCTTAACTTTTAGAATTCCTAATCAAATTATTGGTTCAGATCTCCTAATATCATCCCGTGATCATAGTGAAAAGTGCTTTCCAAAGTCTTCAAGTGCTTTCCAAAGTCTTCATGGTTACGAGAGTCTGTCTCATTACATCGCACCTTAACCCTGAAAATATGAGTCCTAAATGACTCGAAAAAGATCTAATTACCTGTCATCGCGTCCCAAATTTCTTGAAGATATTCTTTGTACCTCCATCTCAATTTCCTCTCGCAAACCTTTCCATCCAAATTTTCTGCAATAGAAATAACCTCACATGAGGCATAGCAATTTAGTCACAAGCTCATTAGGCATGTGAAATGTCTCTTTAATGAGGAGATGCAACAAGATATCGGATTACTTTACCAAAACAACTTACTCGAATTTACTTCTGTGACGTGCGTATCCTCCAAGTTGTTCGTCAGCACCCATGCCAGCCAATAACACCTAGGGCAATACCATATCTGCTTAGGATAGTCTTCTATATATTTTAGCTAAGGTCTATCAAAAGGCTTAGGTTGTAGCATAAAAATCACGGAGACACTGCACTCCAGAGAAGATGGGAAATCGTCTGGGAAGTGCATTATCAACCATCATAAATTGCATGTTATCATGAACTCCATGGACCAGATTTTTAATAGGTTCTGCAAGATATATTTGATAAATGAAAATTCAGTTATCAAACAGAAACAACCGATGTAATTGGTCAGCTTTTCGAGTTGGGAGTGAAATAAACGTTGAATGATCCCGCGGTATCGCCGGTTATGATATAATATACAGTATTATATGCATAGAAAAATAAAAACCATAAAAAGTAATAGATGTAGCAATGATGATAAGTAAATGCACTCCAATTTAAGAATGCGTAAGACAAAGTTAGGATGCCGTATAGTTTTGTACGTATGACAATGTGTAGGCCACTGCACGCGACATTGGGACGACGTATAAACCAGGCCTAACATTTAATTAGATCCCTCCCTAACATGATAACAATTATCGTCTTAAATAATTATTGTTCACGTAGCGATTAACTCTGCATGTTTCAAATTCGAAGCTGTATAGAATAGAGTGATGTTCTGTTATGTTCGGTGAAGTTTGCCTTGTCAATGTTGAACCCACTAAAGGTACTATTTGCAAGGAACAAGAGTGTTAAAAGTAAATAGAGCAACAGTTATAAATGCCTGGTAGGGGGGTAGTTGTTCTGGGCCAACAGCATTTGAAGATAGATGGCCAGTTTCCCCCTCACTTTTATCTCCACATCATCATCATCATCATCATCATCATCACCAATCATCAATCATCATCATCATCATCATCATCATCATCATCATCATCATCATCATCATCATCATCATCATCATCATCATCATCATTTTACTTAACTTAGGCTAATATCCAAAAAAAGGCTAGCTAAGCTACAGCTAATTTAAGTTATTAAAATGTAAACAGCTAAAATATTAAAAACCCCACTCTCGGGGCATACTGTCAGCAGAGCCTACAGGTGCATCTATCACTGTTCCAATCTCTGATTCTTTTTTTGAAAGTAGAAGGGTGGCTAATTGTTTTATATCGTGTGGCAGATACTTCCGTAGTTTATTTTCAAGATAGGCTAGAGTCTTTACTCCAAAAGACGTGGTCCGTACCTTGGGGAATTGAGTGTCATTGCCATGCCTTAGATTGTAGGTGCCATAGTATTACCACGAAACACCAAATTGCTGCTGGGCAGACAATGAGCGAGAATTCAGCAAATAAAAAGAAAAATTTGCATACTTTGGCACTGCTTGTGTAGCACTCTTCAATGTTGACGATTTCTCCATTTTCATGTACATAGTTTGTACCTTTGCCTTTTGATGCAAACCAAATAGCGCACCCCAAACTGTCATCCAAGACAGTTTGTAAAGGATAAACCAGATGCCGTACTCGTTCTGCTCTGCGTTGAAGTTAAAAAGAAGAAACTCAAGGACAGTTTGATAACAAAGCTTACTACTCCAAACTCTTCGGACAAGAAGACTTTGTCCGAATATCAAACCGTAAGAAAATTTTGCGAAGTAATGTAAGCTAATTTGATTCGATGAGTGAGTACATTGCCGTTAATAATTCCGGGCAATACATCCTATCTTAAATTTATATGGTTAGAGCATTTTGATAATACCCTCAAGTGGCAAATAAACGGGGAGGTCCTAATAAGCAGGGGGGAGTGTAAAAAAATTCCGAAATTTAATATACGGGGAGGTCGGAATTTGAGTAACGATTTCAAATGATTACACAAAGATGGAAAGAACAAAACAGGTTGTCGCTAAAATATATACAAAGCATGCTATTTTGCCATGAACATTGAGCTTAAATAGTACGAACAAAGAAGGAAATGAAATGACAGGTTTGTAAAAAAGTCAGTTAATAAATGGGGGGTCCTAATAAGGTCCGGGGGTTGGAAAAAATCCAAAAAGTAATAACCGGGGGGGCGTTTATTTGGCACCTGAGAGTTTGTGATTCTAGAGTGGACGCAGGTCTTCGCGTTTTGTTTGCGCCAAATGCCATTAAATTCAGTCAGGGGTAGACCAAGAGGGGCGGAGAGCTATGTCCCCCCAAAAGGCAGTATTTCCTATAAGAAACAAAAGTGCAAAGAAACTTCTCAGCCCCCCAAATCGAACTCTGGATCCGCACCTCAATTTAGTTCATGTATAAGGCAAGTAAAAAAAGTATAGTTGCTCTTAGGAGTAGCATAGTAAATGAATGAGCCAAATTTCGATTTTTACCTTGCAGCCTTAACATCTTCTAGTGTAATGTTTATCTGTACAAAAAAAGCGTGGCATTAATTTTCAATAGATAATCGAAATTAGAAACAAGCAAAACATTTAAAATAAAAAGAAAAATGTTCTGATTCACAATAAAGATTTTCGAATAATTGAAGAAGTTACCTCTACAAAATTCCATTTCCGTTTTGGGTTTAGTTCCTTGACACCGACTCTTCCAGTTATTCTATCTGGTACTTCAAATGGGTCTTTTTGGGGATCACTTCCAGTTTTCCCGTGACGAGTTTTTGAATTCGTACGCTGTTGTTGTTGCTCAAACGCCACGTTTAGTAAATCAATGGCTTCGTTACAAGGAACATGTCTAGGAGAGAAAAATACTGTAAGATCTTCAGGCTGAAAACGAAAGATACGCGTGTTGCAAGGAAGGCCACTTCCAGAAAATTTTCAATGACGTAAGACCTAAGCTGCTAAAATGGGCGTGGTTTGGGGGTGGTTTCCAGTGTTTCATTGTCTTGCAAGGAATATTTCGGCGGGAGATACTGACTCTTCCGATGAGGGGGCTAAAATACAGTTAGCAGGATACTATACTCTTTACCTTCAGATGGCAGACTACAGACATCCCCTAGCGCCATCCCTATCGTTGGGTCCCTAGATTACATGAACTGTGTCAACGGAATGCTGATGATAAGCATTCGGATCTTTGTGAAGCCCAGCAATGTGAAGGAAACGATGGCGCATGAATGAAAAGCCCCAACAAAGCAATCAACAAAATTAAAGCACTTAACTACGCTATGTTAAGAACAAATCGAATTGGTTTTGTCAAAGATTGCAATATCCATTGAACCACCAATCAAAGATTGGAATACCACTTAAACCTATGATTGTACGCGGATTTCTATACGACGGTACAATAGGCCTAAATCGGCATAATTAACGTAGAAGATCTAAGAAACGTCATCCATCTTTACTTTTCTGTCACATGTGATGTTGCACAAGCTTGAATTATTCAAAATATGAGCGCCCTTTTTGAGTGCCAACATATGCCATCCAACATCAGTGAGATGCAGGGGTGTCAACATGGGGGGAGGGGTGGTGGGTGGGGGCACTGACCCTTCCACTTTTTTCACAAAATAGTATGTTTCATTTTTTTTACCAAAGCTTCCACTTTGAAAGTCATTTCGACGCTCCTGAGATGCCCATTATTGGAATTTCTGATTAAGATTCTAGTGGCTGGATGGCCCCTGTTCACTTATCTATAGGGGCCAGTCATTTATAACTCTGGATTTCGGGGCGGATTAGAATTTTGAAACTGTTCAAAAATGTTGCACCTCCTCTAATTTTGTCAACAAATTTTCATGCCCCTTTGAGGAATAAGTACAAGATTTCACACCACACTGCTAAAAGATTTTCCAGAAAGATTCATACTCCCAATTGTCCTTTGAAAAGGTTTCATACGTTCCCCAATTCAAGGGAGAATAAAAAAAATCACTGTTAATCATAAAGTTTCTGGTAGGACCCTGGTTGAATACCACAGCACTAGTAAAACATAGAATTAAAATCACACCTGTCAGCAACTGCAGCAAGAACCATGGAGTCAATGCCTCCAGAAAACAAAACACCAATTTTGGCAGCATTCGATGGATTTTTGCTAACACTTCTATCATTGCTTCTTAAATCTTTGCAGTGAACATAGTCATCTCTTGGGAGATTATAGACTCGCCTTATGGTGGCAGCTTCGAGATAATGTATAAAATAAGTGGTATAGTAATCTAAAAGCTCTTTGTAAATCTCTGTATCCCCATCTGGAGGGTTAACTTCTTTTGAGTCCGGTATAAGCTCTTCATTTGTCAATAAAATCCTTTGTTCTACAAGTAAATTTACCATTGGTGTACATGATTCATTATCTTCCTTTGAACGATCACCAAGAACAGTAGAAGCTGTTCTACCAGCGTTTAACGTCAAATATCCAGTGTGTTTTGTTTGCATTTCCCCTGAGCATGCGTCTCCGATATTATTTTCCAGTAATTGAGAATCTAATGTCTCTTCAAGAATGCAGTCATGTATATGGTAACAATCATCTCTTACTGATACTACACAATTTTCAAGACTCCTAATTTTCTTTTTTAAATATTTGTAAGATTTTAAGACAGTTCTGTCTAACTCACTAACTCCATTACGAATCTCATTTTCGAGAAAGCAAAGCAGCCTCACCTCTTCTGCAGTTAATATATCTGCTTTGATATCATGCATTGGAATATTTAACGGAAATGACATCAGATAAGAATTAGATTTCGTTCCATCGATATTTGATAAGCTATCTTCAGAGGCTAAAGCGGCAGCTAATTGGTCAATCTGGATGCAGTACACCATCTTGGCTGGAACCTCTGTGAACTCCTGAAATAAGGATATTGATCATTTATCACTCCGCACCATACAAGCGGTAGTTGCTGCCAGGGGTGTGCTGAAGCACGTTCCAATGGGTGGGGGGGGGCGTTTTGATCATTTGACCAACTACTGTGTCCAAAAAAATACTCTCAAGTGCCAAATAAATGGGGGGTCCTAATAAACAGGGGGGTTGGAAAAAATTCTTAGTGTTTGGAGAGACTTGAACCTATTTTTGGCCGTTCAAATAATTCTAATTTGATAACAAAATGGAACTGCGCTTCACAATGGCTGCAGAACAAAATGGTATACAAAAGTGTAAAATTTGGCAACTATCACACTCAATACACCAAATCAAGCAGCTGCTGTTTCTCTTGCGCGAAGAAGCCTGGGGCGAGTTTGGGGTGAAGGATTCGAAAAATTTTCTACAAAGCAATACTACTGTAGTCCGAGTAAACTTAATGCCACCTTTTCTATCTCTTTGTAATTTGGCTATCATGTATTACGAGAACAGCTTTTTTAATAATAAGACATTTAACATTTCCTGACTTTCCCTCATTTTTTCGGACAATTACTCTTTTCCGCTTGATTTTCCCTGAATGAAAATCAAACTTCCTGGTTTTCTTTAAACTCCCTTATGTCCCTGATTTTGTGGCAGCCCTGAAACAGTTACAGGGGGGTTGCGTAGCCACAGGGGGTGCACAGGGGTGCCTCACCCCTCAAATATCTAGCATGTCGGCATATTTGACGAATATCAATAGTACTTGTCAATGTTGTAAAACTCAAGGAAAGTCCCAACGTTCTATTTGTCGGCAAATGGGCTCGAACGAGTCTGTTTGTTGGCAAAGTGGGGTTGTGCATGCCACCGAAAATTTTCTTGGCTTCGCCCTGAACAGCAAAGTGAATGCTGAAATAGCAATAAATCGAACTGATTTTGGTATTTTAATCAATGACAAAGAAATGTGCTGGTGTGAAATATATGACACATTCTTTTATAAGCTGCCCTCTAACATAGGCCATGAAAAATTTTCTGAAAGTTAACAAACGCTGCGCAGGAAACATCACAAAACAATACAACAGGCAATGCATCTATTTAAAAGCTGGGATTGTGTAGCTTTGTCCAGCAGGGGCACAACTTTAATATATTTTTGAGGGGGTGTCAAAGGTTTTGCCCTGCGAAATGTTCCTTGGTCCAGTAAATTGCCCTGCAAAAATATATTGTACTGCTCTCGTTGCCCTGCAACATGGCAAATTTTCAAGGCTGGAGGTGACTTACCTCCAAACCCCCTTAACTGTCATCCCTGTTCAATCAAAGACAATACACAAAAAGAACCTACAAATACTCATGACTGAAGTTTATAGAACAATAAACCATCTAAACCCAGAATACATGTGGGAATTTTTCACCAAAAGAGATGTGCCCTATGGTCTTCGTATTAGTGAATTATGTAAGATCCCCTCTGTGAATACTCTGTGTTACGGAATAAACTCCCTATCATTTAGAGGAAGTCTTTTGTGGAATGCACTAAGTGATGAGATAAAATTAACAGCTTCCGCAAAAGTTTTAAAAAAGAAATACGACACTGAGATGACAAAAATTGTACGTGCCACATCTGCACATAGAAAGTTCTTTTTATTGGTTTTATTGGTTCTCAATTGTTTATTTTAAATCCATTAATGTAAAAATAGTATTGTAAATAAATAGTTGATATTAATTAGTTTTAACTAGCATTCAAAACCAACCATAAAAAAGTGTTGATATTTGATATTTGTTGTCCAGCATAGTCAAAAGAAGATATTTACCATAAATGTATAGTATTTATTTTAGATCTTATTTTATTTTGGAGTGACAAAACCACTTAGGAAGTTGATGCTTCCATTTCAAACATTTAGTACACAAGCTCATAACACAACCCTATACATTACAAGTAGCTATAAACATAGAAAAAAGTAGTTGTTGGTACAGTAAAAGACATTGGGACTTACCATACCACTGGTTTTCATTGCTGCTGAAGTCAAAACAAAAGTCTCCGATGTGGGGTCTGGCAAGTGCCAGAGAAGACTGCGTCTACCAAAGAAATCTCGGCCAAACCATAGGGTCTTTTGTTTACGCTATTTAAAATAAATAAAAAAGTTTCAATTCCACTCTCAGTAAACTAAGCTTGATCACACTCCACAAACAATAGTTCTCAACCTATCAAGAATCAAAGTCATTCATTGACTTACTGTAGATAAAAACGTTCTATACCAATGGTTACTATACAATTTTTCAATTTTGTTTGTTCTGCTGTAAGCTATCTTCTAGACTTTAGAGATTCCCTCTATATAATTCACATGCAGCTGACTGAAGTGATATAACAACTTGGATCAAAAGTAGTGTTGAACACCGCAAAAACTTCAAAACCGCGTAATTTTGAAACCGCAAAACCGCACATTAAAAACAGAAAACCGACTTCGGACCAAACTCTTTAAAATTGAACATAATTCCTTTAAATTTAGATGCATACGTCAGACTATTCTTACAACGATAAGTATAGCATTGTTTAAATCAATATATTCAGCAAATTTCAGTCTAAAACCTAATTATTCCAAGTTTTTGTGGAGTAGGAATCAGGAAACTGGTCGTACAATTTTTGAAGAGCATTTCGCCGAATATTTTGTACTTTGAAGAGGTGATCCAATGTTCTATCATAAAATTTTGTCTGTGGTTTTGCAGTTCAAAAGTTTTCCTTAATTCCACAATTGTCACAGTTTTATCAAAGCTTTCTGAAATATGCCATTGCCATCGTTTGGGAAAAGTTTGGTCTTCTTTGATTCCTAACTCACTTTATTCTCTAACAGTCACCATCACTTAGTTCAAATTTTTGTTACAATGATAGCAACTATCAATATCAACATTTATCCTGGCTTCAGAAGTATACCACTTGACCAGAACTGGACCAATCAGCTTGAACACAGAAACATTATTTAATCTGAATCTTAAACTGAATCCTGTTGATTGCAATCCTGTTGATGATTACCAAACGTTTATGTTATTTGACTCTTTCTTTGATCCAAAAGCTCTTGTCTGTAAGTCTAGACCCATAAAACTCTCAACATTTCATACATACACAGCACATTACACATGAAATTTTATGAAAACCGCAAATACCGTAAAAACCGAAATTTCAAAAACCACAGACAGCGCTCAACACTAATTAAAAGTATGTTGTTTATACCAACAGATTTCAGGAATGGCACCTATTGAGGGCTTTGGGATTAAAACCCCAAATTAGGGCACCCTAGCCTCTGATTGGTGAAGAATGTTTTCTCAGAGACTTTAAGTAGTAACCTATCTGGCACCCCATTAGATTTGAATTGATACAAATGTGACAAATTTTACATTGCTAAAACTGTAACAAACAGGTAGCTTCAACTCTATCTGTAGAACACAAATGATAAAAGAAGAAAGGAACATCATTTGTGCTGATTTCATATGATGATGCATACACATTGGTTCCTATTCTCTATAATTATCTATCTCCTAAACTGCATAAACACTTTGCTGTTTCATTTGAATAGATAAACTGTACATTGATAAAAAATAAACAAAATAATACTACATTAAAAAAACTATGACTATAGAGACAATTAACTTGATAAAATACAAATTCCAAGTTTTCACCTGAAAGTAAACAAATGCCCAAGGGCCATGAATCTGCTGAAATACTTCAACTACAGTATCATTGCTATTAGCATTGCTGATTCTTGATAGCCTCTGCAGAAGCTCCTTGCTGTCATTCTGGTGCTCCTCTACCTTTAGTGAATAGAGTATAATAATGCATTTTGCAATTATTGCAAACATTTTTTCTAAGATGGCAGTTACCTGCAAGTGTAAGAACTGGAATACACCAAGGAAAGGAGCAAATACTAGCTATGAAGCAGGCGATCTAAGATGCAGTTCAATATTTTTCACATAAAATACATAACATTGATCAAAAGCACCTCTAATGTCATTCTATCAAGTGCTTCTTCATCTCAACATTATGTTTTGTTTCATCACTATTAATACCTCCCATCAGGTACTACAACTGTGCAAATATCTCTATAAGAAGGCTAGTTCTTGACCTACTAGTTCAAGCTTTCCTATTTTCTACCCGAGTTTGCTAGCTTCTAATCTCTAAGAAAAGCTCAAGTGTGCCCAATGACATCCAAATATCTACCGACAAAAATGCTAAACTTCAGAATCTGACAAAGTGTGTTACTTAACATATTTCATCAAAATATGAAGCTTCCTAATTACATTTGTAGAATACTATAAAATTCCATAGAACAGTGGTTCTGGAATCTATGAAGAAGATTTCTTATTTTGTACCAGGCTGGAAACTTTGAATAATGCAAGGGGGTTTGTTTCATGGCCTAGAAGTTGTGCAGCTCCTAGTAGCTGGGATAAGACCTTTGCATTATTGAGAGTAACAATTGCACAGTAGAGAGTTAAGGGCAACATATAAAATTGCCTTGCTGAAAGAATTTTGCACAGGTGGAAGAAACATTTTACAAGAATTGTGCAGCCACAATTGTGGCTGGTGCTATGCATGGGGGAAAAATCCCACATCCAAGGACAAAATTCCAATCTGGATTCAACACCTATGAACTAGTGTCTCTAGAGTAGTCAGCTCTCAAAACTGATTGAAGATTTAGTGCTCTAACACTTGTATTGCTGGGAGCCGCCTCTGCCCATCCAACAAGAATAGGTGGGGACTGAGAACTGCAACATTAGGATACATCATGTTCCTTAGAGGTGACAGCAGGTGAAGAAGATGATAACCAGATGAAAGGATAAAATAGTAAACTGTAATAAATCAGATATACATGAAAACTTCCACCAAATATCTCTCCATTCCATAGTAGAATATTTCCATTGGCATCATTCAGTGGCTGTTGTGTTGGTGAACCTCGTAAATGTAACACATGCCCATAGAATTCAGCATTTATTTTATGATCAGGTTTTGGCCCAACACGCATATTCACATGACAAATTCCATGTAAATCTGGTCCCCTGTTTGAAAGCAACTCACTCCAAACATAGTCCTTCAAATAAACAAGGCATTGTTATATTCAGATGGCTTTTCACATCCTTTATCACCAATTAAAATTCAACTACAAATACATATACAAAACATACATTCAACTGTGCCATCTAAAGCTGAAAAGGACACAAAGTTATATATTCCTACTCTGAATGGCACCCGTAATTCTTTAACCATGAACAATTAAAAGTTCAAGCTAGTTTGGTGCAAAACAATGCAAAGCAAGCTTTTCACATTTATCAACAACTAGGCTTCTACAAAGATCTTTAGAATGCAAGTAAAGAGGACTTTATCAGTGGTATAGAAGCAGGGATGCCAATAATGTGGGGCAGGAGGGGCAGCTGCTTCTTCTGCTCTCTTCCATGGAGTGAAGGGGAACAAGAAGTGGCCTTCATACTGAACACTTTCTTTTCAAGCTTATGTCCATTTCCACCTCAGCTATTTTGCTTAGGGGCATTTTCTAATGCTGCAGATAGTTTGGGTCAAGAAATTTTTTTAGGGGCAAGCCCTCAGACCCCCACATTTAGGGATGCCAGAATGATAGTGGGGTGAGGGGGCCAACATGAGCAACAGGGCACAGACTACCTTAGACAAGAAAATTTAGCCGAGAAATGGAGGTACCCTTAGAGAATATCAGGGGTTGAATATCTCACAGCTACATAAATGATGGTCTTTCCCTATCAAATGCTTCCTATTTGTAATCCTTGGGGCCCCAAAGGAAAGGCAGAAGGGGCACTCATTCCCCTCTGCTCCCCCTCCCTGGTGTTCCTGCCCACATTACCATGATATAGGTATTGAAACAATAAACAAAACATTCTCCAACTAGAAGAGAATTCAAAGACCAAAATCTACCCATGTGGAGGTTCATACATATACACAGATGTGCCCTCGGTGCCTGATTGGACACTTTGAGTAACTTTTGGGGGCTGAGAGTAACGCGTGTGCGTATGAGAGTAAAGAGTGACGCACAAAAGTGCATTGCTAGAACAATTTTGCGGGGCTAGAAGACTCATTTTACAAGAAATCCCCCGCGCAAGGCAAAATTTCCAATCTGGCCTCGGTGGAACCCTTGCCGTAGGTATACGCAGGTACCCCTGAGTAGCAGAAGAAAAGTGCAGCAGACTCAGCCTAATGAGTCCTATATAAATCACTACCTAAGTTCAACTTTTACCTTTTCTAGCATAGCATTAATTTGAGTATGCCAGAAGACACCTACTTTTGGCGTCTTCTGAGAATAACATTGGCATCCTGAGAACAAGCTCACCGTATCTTGATAGCATTCATGTGCAGGCAAGTCAGTATAAGCAGGTCCCCTTTTATTTTTCACAAGCACAAGACATATGCCACACATCTCTAAATTTATCACTTAGTGTAAATTCGTCATTCCATGCCAAAGGAACTGAAAATGTGTTTCTCCTGTTCCTAGAAAATGAATATTATACTCGTAGCTGCGAAGCGAATCGCCTCCATGTGGGACAGTGTCTCCTCTTGTCAATGATAACAAGAGGGGATTCAGAGTTAGGCAAGGCGGCCATTTCGAAAAGTGGCAAAAGGACTATCGCCAGTACTGAGCCCTTATAGTGTAGAGAAAAATAAGGGCCAATTTCATAACGTTCTGCATGGATTTTAATCCAATAAAGTGGTGAGTTGCTATTTTTTGTATCTTGTCTTTTCAAGGTCTTCTGAATTTTTGGCAATTCATGCACATATCGCGAAGTTTCAAGTAATATTAAGGGTTGCTGCGACCCGATTCTTTGAAATGTGAACACTACTCATTATTTACAGAGGTGTTGGTATCAAAGAGAAATGATTTCCTGCCCAAAAAATCATCTTAGCCAACTTTCCCAGCCCATTTACTCTTGGGCATAAATCCCTCTGTAAATAATGAAAAATCTTTAAAGTACAAATGTTATGCAACATAGCTGCTGTGCCAGCGTTGATATTACTCTCAAATATAATGAGAACCACAAAATTTAGGTGAACTCTTACGAAAAACAGAAGAACCCGCTGATTTCTATCAACACGGACTGACTACTTTGATTAATCAATATGTTACCTATTTAGTTCCGTTTTTCGTTTGTCGATCATTTATCCGCTACTATGTTTTGCTTTGATAAATGACGCAAAATATTAGCAACTATGTCGATATAGAAAGCAAAAAAGTAGGCACAAGTCAGTTTTCATTTTAGGTCTGTTTACATTACTGTCCTATGATGTCAGAAAAATCGCTTTTCTTTGATAAGAATAGCAAAAATTCTTTAGAGTAATTACTACAGCGAAGAAAAATGATGTAATAAACGCTCCACAGCAACTGCCATCTTTACAATTACTTGAAATATCGTGATAAATACACGAATCGCCGAAATTCAGACGGAATTGACATTACAAGAGTTAAGTCATACCAACTTGCCACTTTGCACATTGAAATCCGCGCGAAACAGTCCTTTCTGCCACTTCTCGAAATGGCCGACAAAATAAAGCTTGCCTCACTCGGTACAACGTGCAAACCCCTACTTAGACATCTAGCACCTTCGGTGCTTCTATATCATTGCCTCTTTAAGGAAATTTCCTGAGGTGAGGAAATTTCTACCTTTCAAAGGAAATTCTCAGGACAACAAGAATTCCAAGAAAATCTCTGGAAATTTGATGCCTTGCAGTAAGAAACTTGAAGATGTTTCTCAAAAAAAACTGCTGCTAGTCAGTTGCGATTTTAATGCTTCAAAACGACAACACAAACCTTTCTGACTGATTTTATGATAATAACTTCTCGATTTCAATCGATTTAGCTATCGAACTGATATTTATACGTATTTGACAATTTGTTACTGTCACGAATCTTTTCCTGGTGGTGCTTCTCAGTAACTACTTTGTGCATAATTTTTTATTCCAAAGTTGTGTATTCCAGACATGACAATGCAATGCATAACAATGAAAATCTTGTTAATCTTATGCAAAGCAGTTTTTCAATGCTAGAAAATTCTTTTGTCTGTTTCGTCAGCTGTCACTTCCAATGCCTTCAATATTCTCTTTGTTGCATCCTCGTACTCTCCGTTAACTGGTTCCTTGCAATTTTCCGTGATAACTATTTGTACTTCTCAGAATTTGAATAATTCTCGGCACCTACGGGAAGCTTCACGACCAGCTTTATCGGAATTTCTCTTCCACCTTGAATAAGAGGGCTTCTTCGATGGTTAGATGAGACGACAAAGCGGATATTGTAGCATCATGATCTGCTATATATCTTGTAAAACGAGATATCTCGTCAGGGACATGTCCTATGGTAGAAGGTGCTAATGTTCCAGGCAGAGTTTTCGTGCCAGCCATTGCGTTTTCATCGTGTGGATTTCCTTTTTCATGAACAATCAATTTTATTTCCACTTAGCACATTAAATATGAAACCATCTCAAGCCACAAAGGAGCTCAAAAGGTAACGTGGCTGAATCCATCCCGCGAAGAAAAGAATTTTTCTCGACTTCACTTCTCGACAAATTTTTCTAATTGCTGAAACACCTACATTCGAACTGAAACCGTTGCACTGCTCAACAGAAACATAAAGAATATCTTCGATGTTCGAACACAGTGGATTTTTGTGGTTACCAGAGTTGGTTGTTAAGCAGAAGATGTCGCTGTAAAATTATTTTTCAAAGACTTCTAAACCCACTAAAAGTACAAGAGAAAAACCAGGCAATTCTGGCCAGTATGTACCAGATATCAATGAATCAGGACTTGGAATACAAAAATACGAAAACGTTGTATCTAATGTCGTCTATCTTACATCGCCCTCTCCTTCTCAGCTAGCGTTTTCAAAGAAAGAACATCCCAAAAGAAATTCGTATACTCACTTTACGGATGAGCAAAAAGCTAAAATTGCAAATAATGCTGCTGAAAACGTAAATAATAATGCAATTAAATATTTTGAGAACGACTTTTCTGACTTGAAAGAGAACACCGTCCGTAATTTTAAGAAAAAATACTACTCATGTCTTAGTGAAGCACGCCGTAATGGTGAGTCCTGTGTTACTGTCAAACCATCTAAAGTGCGTGATCGTCCACTAGTGCTCATGGGACTTGATGGGAAATTGATAAGATTTCTCAAAGGAATCCGTGGTAGAGGTGGCGTGATAAATGTGCACGTTGTACGAGGAGTTACCCAAGCACTCATTGCAAGCAATCCGTCGATGGTGCATCTAAGCAGTTTTTGACATGCCACGTTCGCGGGTGCGCTCGATCTACTGTATAACAGAATAGGCCATGAAGTACGAGCTGGAACAACATCAAGGTCACCCGTTACTTATGGTTTGTTCACAGATAGTCGTTACTCATGTTTGTCCAGTATCGCTGAGACAATCGAGAAGTTCAATTTCCCTCCTGAGTTAGTATTTAACGTCGATCAAACTCCTTGATCGTATGTTTCTGTTGGTAAGATGACAATGGTGAAGTAAACGTACCTATCAAAGGTTTAACTGACAAGCGAAATATTACCTTGAAATTCGCCATCACTCTCGCTGGTAGCTTTCTTTCCATGCAAA
>OLMO02000302.1:9522045-9532812 GCA_900291935.2 Cassiopea xamachana
TTCTCCTTCACTAAAGGAACAAATTTGACTCTTAATTCCCTATCAATTATGAACTGTGGAACAAATCATACGTCTACAAGCAAAATAAATGGAACATCTATCACTTTGGTCACAAGTTTCTTTTTGAAGGAGTGTGTAAATGTTAATGCGGACAATGTGAAAATTTATGGATCTCGTGGAATGGGTGCAGTGTTTTATGATGTTGGTGGTATTGTATTTTTCAACAGTGTAACCTTTATGGATAATCATAGAATCTCTCTTCATAAGCAGATTGGCCTGTCATCAGGTGGTGGAATTTATATTGAATTTACATTAGGGACAGGGAAGAACCTTTCAGTGTACAACACAAATGCAAAATACATTTTTCAGGCTTGTATTTTTCAAAACAATGTAGCAGAAAGTAATCTAAGTCTCCCTTCCCCTGATGATGACCCCCAGAATTACATATCCTTTGGCAGAGGGGGTGCAGTTTCATTGATGTCCTTAGGTACTGCTGCAAGGAATATGTTTATGTTTAACAACTGCACATTTAGGAACAACACAGCTCTGTGGGGTGCTGCAATTTTTGCTGAGTTTCATGGTAACTCTGGGAACAATGAAGTATCAATCAAAGACAGTGTTTTTGTAGACAACCATGTGTCTTATAGTGGTGGGGCCATTCGCACTGGGTTAGCTTCTAATAACTCATTTGGTTATAACTTGCTTTCTCTTGAAAGGTGCAAGTTCTTGAGAAATCATGCAGGTATAGGAGGAGGCTTCAGCCAATACCGTCTATATAAGCAAAGCATGGATAAAGAGGTTGTGAGGTTTAGGAACTGTACATTCATGCAGAATTCAGCATACCTTGGATCAGCAATGCATATGTCAGTCAGCCAGTTTGAACTGCATAATGTTCATTTCTCAGATAATTTCATTGACAATTACAAAGATCAAACATCAGGTAAAGGAGCACTGTATTTATTCTCCAGCAAAGGGATTTTGAAAGGTGAAAACAAAATAGAAAACAGCAAATGGACAGGAGTCGTGCTAGAATTTTCATCGTTGGAGATCTTTGATGATGTGGTATTTTCCAATAATACTGGAGTAAATGGTGGTGCCATTGCAACATATGCAGAATCTTTCATTGTTTTGAAAGAAGGTTCCCGGGTTTCCTTTATTGGGAATACCGCTATTAGGCAGGGTGGTGCTTTATATGTCCAGACCCCAGGGCCCCCTATGGCTCCTATGAATTCAACAGAATTCATGGTGTACAAATGTGTGATTCTTTTTGGAAGTAGAGAGGATCACCCAGATAATTTCAATACTAAGGTTACATTCATTAACAATACATCCCCAGCTGCATCTGGTAGTGCTGTTTTCATTTCAACACTCACTTGGTGTCGGAAATATGGAGAAAAGAAGTACAATAGCACAGGGCTTCAATGGAAAAATTTTGTTTACATTTCAAAAGACAGTCAGCCAGTTATTGTTACCAACCCTGTTGTAATGCAACTGTCCAAGAAAGACTGGTACCCTCCACCATCTATCCAGTTCCAGCCCCGTATTGTGCTGCGAGATGAACTTTGGAATCCTGTCTATGGAACCGTAAAGGTTAGAATTACATCAGAAACTAACAGTGTGCACCTCAAAGGGTCTGATGTATTTGCTGTTAGAAACATACTTCCTAAAATATCTATTACTGGAAAGGAGGGATCAGTGTTTAATGTAGTGGTGGAAACTGTTGTGGGAGTTACTATAAGGGCAGTTGTTCAGAATGCAAGGGTGGATAGGTGTCCACTTGGCTATTTCCAAAGTGATGGCCAAACTTGCAAATGCCTCTCAACATTTGGAACAATAAAGGGTGTTACACATTGCCAAGGATTGGATGTTTACATTTTACGCGGAAGGTGGGCAAACCCAAAAGACAAAACTCAGGACTTTGCCATGCACCATTGCCCTCGCAGCTACTGTAGTAAATGTAAGGGCAATGGCACAGATGGAATAGAGTGCCTCTATGAGAAGAAGAAACAGTGTGGAGAAAACAGAAAATGGGATTCTGTTCTTTGTGGGAGCTGCAAAGCTGGCTATAGTGTACAGCTTGGTAATGAGGAATGTGACAAATGTGATGATAATTCCTTGGCTTGGTTGTTGCTGTGGATCTTCCTCTTGACAGTGTTTGTTTTTGTGATTTTGGTTATAAACATACGTAATTACTTTACCTACTTAAACGCCTACCTTTATTCATACCAAGTGCTACCCCTGTTATTAGTTGGTAACCACTACCTTGATGTTTTTATCAGCTTTGTTATGGGCTTGACAAATTTCTCTGGAACAGGTGGTAATTTTGGTGTTTGTCTATGGGATGGTATGACAGACATGGACAAAATGCTTCTGAATTATATCACACCTTTCTACATCTTGCTCTGTGTTGCATTTTTTGTATTCTTATCATCATATTGGAAACAGTGTCCCTTTAGCACAAAGTCTACACTGAGAGCTCTAGCTTTGTTGAGCATATTTGCCTATGCGGATTTCACTCGGATAACTTTTGAGCTTCTCCACTTCGTCAATGTGAATGGTAGAAATGTGTTGTATATTGAAGGTGATGTTGAAATCTTTGCTGGAAGACATATTCCATATGGGGTTTTTGCAATAATTGTTCTCTTAGTTGTTGTCATCCTCTTTCCGTTGTCTCTTTTCTTCTTTCCTGTTGTGACTAAGCATTTTGTCAAGCTCAAAGGGGTGATTGATTCCTTTCATGAGCCATTCAAAGATGGATACCAGAAGTTTGTTGTGTTCTACCTGGTCTGTCGACTTGCCCTCTTTGCCATATTTGTCTTCATTGAAAGTGGATTAGTTCGTGACACAGTTCTGGCAATTGCTTGTCAAGTGATCTTGATTGTTTTCCTGTTAGTTAACCCGTACACTGATATGAAAATGAACTACTTTGATACCCTGATGCTCTCCAACATTGCACTTATTGGTATCATAAATGTTAGCCTTGATGCTGTCACTGAAGCAGAGAACAGACGTGGATTGCAATATACAGCTGTGATCTTCACCTATCTGCCATTCCTGTGTATTGCAGTGCAGTTTTCTTATTGGTTGTACATTGAGCTGAGAGCCTATTTGGCAAAGCGTAGAAACACACCTACAGGAAGTAAGTTGTTATAGAGTTCATTAGTGTGACCTCATTAAAATTATATTTTTTGGAATTTTTTAATTTTTGCTTTAAATTCTGGAAATCACTATGAAAAAGATACTGTTGACAAATTTCAGCTTTATCTGAAAAATGTCCATATTACAAATATTAATATTTTTCAGATAGTGATGAGATATAGGCAATTGCATGCTGATGTAGTTTTTGTCAAATTACTATATTTTATGTGTGGTGCAAAACATTTGATACCATGAGAAAAATACAGTGGCTTGTATAGCAGGTCTTCAGTGTTCAAATGGTTGTATTTTATCCCATTTTGACTGTGTTCACCTAAAATTGTCAACACATGTCTATTTTATGGTGCTCTTTCACTCTATGTGTTCAAAATATAAAAGTTCTAAAGATAGATTTTTATGTCATCACTAATGAACTCTGTTTCTTCAGAATTATCTTAGCTTTTTTCATTTAACATAATTAGCTCTTTAATTTTATAGATTTATTGAACCACACATATCTTTTTTAAAAGACAGTGTTGCATAAAAAGTTAGTACTCAACAATTGTTACTGAGAAAAATTTGACACTAGAATCACAAAAATTTCATGAAAGTTTCAGTACTGGGCTGAAAAAATTTTCTTATACAAGTGTGTTGCTGTCCTAGTATAATTTGTTTGAAAGAGAAGTTCATGTAATCTTCATCTTTACTAAGAAACAGACTTAATTGAGCTCATAGAAGACAACATGGGCATATGTATAAGAGAAGGGCTAGAGAATAAATGATGGTTTCATGTTAAGAGAAAGGCTAGAAAATAAATGATGGTTTCATGTTAGTTTCCTAGAAAGTCTATTTTTAGAGCTCTTCGTTAAGTAAATATAATATGATTGTTTCTCATTCCCTTGAAAAATGGGAGTGTCAAGCACTCTTTTGCACATTCTCTTTTACTCATGTGTAGTTTTGCCAAATGGGATAAAAAAAATTATGACCATCATTTGAAAGTGGCAGTGTTTTCCCTTGTATATTCTATGGTCAATTTTGCTTTTATCATTTCAGAATTTCAGTCTCAAAGTATGCTTACAATTCGCTCATCTTTATCCACTTCAGAAGTTTGAGGTTGCTTGTTGCCCTCAGAAAACAATGATTTTAAGGTGTACTAAAAAGGATCTATCCTGTGCAACAGTTTCCTTTAGTTCTTATGTTTTTACAAATTCTTAATTTTCCCAAATTTTTTAGGCTAAATTATTCTGAACTTGTTCTTAAATTTTTAGGGTGTAGGCAATTCAGAAATACATAGAAAGACAGTATATAAGATAATATTGGATGTTTTAATTGATTGAGAGGCCATTAGCAAGATCTTACAAATGAGATTGTCTCTCTTGCATATCAATGTTTTTATGCATTGTTTTCCAAATACATTTTGCAAGAGTGCTTCAGGCTCAGTCTTGTACTTATAAAGTTGTTCTTGTAAAAGAAGTTTAGTTTTGGCCTTATTTTTATGTAGACTAAGTGCAGGGATTTTCCCAGATACTATCCTGTTGGAGGTGGAGGGGGTGGTCTGACCATTGGAACAATTACTTACTAGAAAATAGGGTCACAGAAAGCACTGATCAATTCAATGCTAAATCTCCTGCAACTAGCATGACCAACTTTCTTACAATTTCATACATGTTGGGGGAAATAAACACATCACTGATCAAGTGTATTCTATATTTTGCCCTTTTCTGATTTTGTTAGTTCTACTTTGAGCAGAAGTTTAAGTTAAGAATTTAAGAAGAGAACAAACACTCTGCAAAGTTTTATATGATTGCTGAGAGTTAAAATTAGATTTGAAATTTGACTGAGTGTTTATTTGTGGGTTGCTAGCCTTGTTAGTACTTTTGTTACGACTACCCATTATTTACTAGTATCAGGGGCAGCCAGCTATCGTCGACTGGAGATTTTTGGTGCCACGCCCTGAAATTATTATGCCATCTTGTTGCCACATACATCTCAAAATCTTGTTAAAGGTCTCTCACTCCCCACAAACATTTTCTCATCGAATCTAGACGCATTAGAAAATTGATCTAGGTGAGAATTTAGGAGGACAAGTCCCGCACAGTCCACCCGTGGCGGCGCCACTGACTACTATCGCTTTCGGATATTTGTGTATCTGGGAACCTTCAATAGATGTTTTATTCATGCTATGTCAAAACTGCCCAGGAAAGGAGGGGCCCAGCTCCACCATATGAAGTGGAAATGGGATGAGCCCCTCCGTTCTCCTCTTTTGCACCCTGGGCCTAACCATTAGTTCTTACCGTTTTTTGCAAGGAATTCGAGATTCAAATAGAGGGAATTTTGTCCCAGAGCGCATCGTTCATGATTACGACGAGGGACGGAGCTTCAATAATATGCAGGAACAGGAATTCGATTACCATTCGTACGATGGAATGGAAAGTTCTCAAAATTGCTAAAAAGGTATTGTGATGAATAACGCTTTACTGCAACTCCACACATGTATGTTATACCATTATTAATTTTACGCTTATGTGTTTTAGTACACCAAAGTCCTTTTTTTGACGCCTAAAGTAATCGTTTTTGCCTCGCGGGCTCTTTTGGGCTTAACTTTTGAAAGTGAAACCAGTGTGGAATGACAGTTGTTATTCGGCCCTCTTGGAAAGTTCACAGTCTGTTGAACATGACCTACGTTTCCAGACTGCATTCGAGATCTTTTTTGTACCATATCTGTAGCGACCACGAAACTTTGTAGAAACACACTAATCGCAATTTGGCAAGTTTTATCAGTATTTACGCGAAGTTTTCTCGAGTTCTACCATCTCAAATGGCGAGCCATTGTGTCTTTGAAAAATTTTGTCTAGAATATGTGGCAAGCAAAGTCCCAGAATGCATTGCGGCTATGTTTTGTGTACCCCTTGGCTAGCCTTCGCTAATTTTGTTGGTACTTTATGTAGTTAATTGCAGTTCATCCCATTCTGTCAATCAAACCTCTATGTATGGTACTCTCGGGTGCCTAGTAGAATACGGACTCTCTTTCACTGGGGAGGTTAGAAACCTCTCTTTTGTTAATTTGTGGGGGTTTGTTTAGTTAGGGATCATTCATAAAAAATGTCCGCACAGTTTTCGCAGTTCTCGACCCACTCCCTCCCCCTGCCTGTCTACTTTTTGCTTGAAAACCCCCTCCCTTATTGGTGCGGACACTGAGTTGGAAGACAAATAAAGTGATGCAAAAGATATGAAAAGATAAAACATCTTTGAAAAAGACATGCATACTGTACTTACTTCTTGCTTGCCTCTTTGTTTTTCAACCTTCAATTTACAACACAGGAAAATTATAATAAAGTGACCTTTAAATGTCCTCTTCTCTCTTACAGAAACTACACTGAAAAGGATATCCATTTACCTGCATTCATAGGCACAAGTGTAAAGAAGTTCCTCCTTTGCTTTTGCTTCTAGAAAATGTTTACCCTAAACTTAGCTTCAGCCAATCAACGAGCCTTATTTTAGTGACGCAAATTGTTGCTCGAAAAGGTAGATTAGGTGCCAGTATTCGGCTGCCTATGTTGAATGGTATCTTGCAATAGGAACGTAGAGCACATTGGAAAATTGGGGGAGGGCACATACAGTTACGGACATTCTCACATACATAGAAAGGGGTAACTGTAAATTTTGAAGGACACTTTATGTACACATTTATGAAAAGTGTGGGCACACGCCCCATATTCTCCCAGTTTCAATGTCCATGTCTTGCAAGATGCTATTGACAAGAGCACTTTTTGATCCTTCTAGTTCCCATATGATCATTTGAAGTAGCTAAATGATAATAGCAGTGTATTTGCTTATTGCTCGATTCATTGAAGTACATTTGATTTAATGTTAATTTTACTAGACAAGAGTTTTGAGTAGGAAATTTCTATTACAATATCTGTATTTTGGATTGTTGCTTGATTTTTATATTTGTGATGTATAAGTAGCTATTAGTATTGTCAAGTTTTCGTAAATTGTCATGCTGAAAGTTGGTATAATCAGGGGCGTACAAAATACTCTTAGAAATTGCTGCTCTGTTTATCTGGATAGCTCTTTTTCTTTTGCTATCTTTAGTAATATATGATATATAATATTTAGCCACAAAGTGTATTCATGTTATGCAATTTTATATATTTTCTAATTTGAGCCCCCCTCCTGAGAAAATCAAGTCGGCTACTGTGTGTTCAAGATTCTGTTACAAAGATACGTTATGAAAAGGTACATGATCAGTACCTTCAAGCACTATAGCCCACTTTACACGACGCTTTTTCAACTTAGGTTAGCGCTAACCCAAATTAAATTTTGTCGTGTAAAGTGAACCAACCCAGGTGTAACCCAGGTTAAGTAATTCCTGCACAATAGGTGGGTTGAACCTAGGTTATACTCCGTGTAAAGTGAAAGTGGGTTGAACCTATGTTGGATTGATGCAATACGTATGTGTCATCTAAAGAAGGGCGCCAAATTCCAGCGTGATTATTTCTCGTTTCAATTAGATACGCCACTGAAAGTGATAGTCCATTATGGAAAATTATAAAGTAGTTCGTGCCCCTCTCTGGGATGATGAGGAAGTGCTTTCTTTACTCCACATTTGGGGTTACGAAAGAATACAACAAGATCATGATGGATGCACGCGCAAAAGGTCTGTCTTTACAAAAATGGCCAAAAGACTGGCTGAAAAACGCTTCGAAAGAAGCCACATCCAGATTCGAGAAAAAGTAAAGCAGCTGAATATGTCCTTCACCTTTTATTACGCTTTATTCTCGATATAGCAGAACTTCGTTTAAACATAAAAGCCAGCAACTGAAAGAGTCTCATTAAAATAACTAATTTACGGTAGTCTGCCAGTTTGCTCACCCTTTGCAATATAACAACAGACATTAAACGCATGCGCTTAGATAATTTTAACCCAGATTCACCCCAGAGCCACTTTACACAACGAAAAGCCAATCTGCCTTGTAAAGGGCATAGAGTTAAACCCGGGTTAACGTAATCTAGGTTTAAAAAGTGTCGTGTACAGTGACCTTTGTTTACATCTGACAGCTTTATAATTCATTTGGTTTTTATACTGCCAATAAAAATGTACAGGTCTAGCTGAGTGGGCTTTGCACCCCCACTCTAAAAATTAGCACATTTTCTCATTTATTTATTTTATATTCATGTCATTATTTTCTACGATTTATGCATGGTAACCCTATCAGCTAAAGTTGCTTTTCATGACCAAAACTTCACAATTGAGACTGCTATATAATTACAATAAAAGTAAATATTCTATATATGAAGCTAACATAACAGAAAAAGTATCATAAGGAAATAAATGTATCAAGATCGATGTTTAAAAGCAAGTAAGGACGGTGCTTGCTGAATCTTAATTTCAAAGCTGTTCCAACAATGCCTACCACGATATGGAAATGATTTCTGCCCATTAGCCATTTTGAACAGAAGCACTTGCAGGTCAATCTCAGAGTTTCTTGACTAGACAGTGTTTCGGAAAAGTTCCTTCAAAATATATTTGAAAGATGCAGTTAGGAGCCTAATTAAATATTTTAAAACTATGATCACTATCCCTCGTTTTATAATTCTCGTTTGATTACTGGCCAGTTAAGCTTTTGAATCAATGCATCATCATGTGTTGCTGTTTGTCGCAATTCTAGCTGGCGGATTTTGTAAGTTCTGCAATTTAATCGGCCTGGTTGCCCCGAAGCCCTCATACATAGAACTTCAGCAACAAAGCTGTGGTTCAATGATACTTCTATAGAAATGGCTATGAGTTTCCTGGAGTTAACATTCTCATCCCAAACAAGATGTTGGTCAAATTGAGCTCCTAAATATTTAGCATTTTCAATAATCATGCCACCTTGTTGAGAATACATACAATTTAGAAGCATATACCAGGCACGTAGTAAAGGTGGGCCGGGGGGGGGGGAGAAGGCCCCTCAGAAGATTCCAAATTTAGCTTTGTGCATTTTCTGCACTTTTATCTCTCCAAGAGATTAAAACTTTGTGAATCGGCGTGCAAAGTCTTCAAACTTCAATTAAATTCCTTCTCTGCATAGAGATCAATGACGAACATATCCTCTACCTTATTTGAAAAGGGAGCATTTTCCGATGTTCCAGAATGTAAAAATCTTAAAAATTTTTCTGGGACACGCCCCCAGGCTCCCTTCCTGCTCAGGAGCAGTTTTTTCATTTCACCTTCTCACAGGATTGCTGCACTTTTTCTATTACATGTAACCATGTAATGTTTTATCTTTGTACATGGTGCAATTGGTGAAATAGCTGTGTTAATGCTTCAAGAGGATCATTGGGGTAACAGCAGTATGGGGCCCTTAGTGAAAGAAGCATTTTGGGGCATCTATACTTAACTAAATTTGAGTCAAGGTTTAGAGCCAATGTATTAAGCCCGCCATTTCGAATAATTTCTCGGGGACCCTCAGTTTTGTGCTTAGAGGTGCACGTCGTGCGTTACGCCACTGCTGTGGATACGCTTTGCATTTAGATGGTCTTTTGCAGTTATACTCTTTTGTCAAAGTCTTCAAAGTAGACACCTACCTGCGGGGTCACGGAGAGGACAATGCCCCCAACTGAAAAGCTTTGCTTAGTTATGCCCCCAAAAGAATTTTTACATTGCAGTGGATTTTTTAACATATAAAAAGGTGGGAAATTCCCCACCAGCCCCATTCATTGCCCCACAATTGGAACATGTTTCCGCCACTTCTGTACCCTTTTGATTTAATAACTTTTTATTGCTTGCCTTATTCGAAATATTTGTGGATGAAAAATGTTTGGTCTTCATTGAACAGGTTTCAAATCTCAATTCATTTTTCCTGCAACTGTTTCTTCCCTGAGCTATTCCTCTGTTCATGTACAAAGTTAGATGGATACGTTTGTTATTAACTGGTAATCAGTTTTTTCGTTCTACAGTCTATAGCAAAATGTTAAGAGTGCTTTTGAAAGCCTGTTAATCTGTAGATTCTACATTGATATAAAGTATCTTTTCTCAAATGCCCCAATACTGAAAAATCCTTTAAACATACTCATACTCTGTTACGCTGGAGATTTACATAGCATCAGTGCCTGTGTAATAAGGTTTTACCGGTTTTGCCCCTCCAGGGCATTTCCTCCAGTTACTTGCTTGCTTTAACAAGTCACTTGGTATTCTGACTACCCCCGTTTTGCTTGGACTCTTCAAATTCATATCGTGTGTATGAACAGCAGAAAAAAAACAAACTACCAAATGAATGGAATGGAAGGCAAATCATGACGATGCGAAGGAGAAATTAGAAAAGAGGTCAGCCTCGTTGTTACACTTGTTCTCGTAGCATAGCAACATAATATTCGGTTGGTTGTTATGAATAAGTGGAAGGCATAGTTTTAGCGTATAAGTTGATGATAGATTGGAGTTGAATATACTACCGATATTATGTCGATAGCAACAGCCGTACCAAGACATGTCTTTGGACTTCGAGGAGATGTTGCAAACAATGTTTGCTACTTGGACGAGCAGACTATTATATACCCGTCAGGGTCGAACTGTATTCTGTTCAATATTGACCAAAAAACTCAAAGATTCATCCCTTCTTCTGATAAAGGTGGAGGGATGACAGCAATGGC
>OLMO02000302.1:9539551-9559693 GCA_900291935.2 Cassiopea xamachana
TACTCCATAATTATTTTTATTTGTAATGTTTTTTGTTATTTATCCATTAGATGGAGAGCGAACTCGAACGCTTCCACAAACAGAATACAAATTTGGAGCTTAATATCGAGGAACTGAAATTGAAACTGAAAGCAACTGAAAAGGAGATGTACCATGAGAGACAAAAGGTACTAAAATTTAGCATTGTGCTATGCTTTACGGCGTATGCAGGTAGTATGTTACTTCCGCCGATAGAATCGTGCTCCAACTATCATACAAACGTTCTCTTCACTCAAATGATTTATTCATTCTTTGAATGCCTTCAGTAAACAAGAACTATATGTTTTACGTTTGTCATTTTCCTTGCATGAAATTTTTTGGCGAGGACAGAGTAATGCTAGGCTCAGTGGTGCAGAAGAGGGGGGCGCAACTTCATAGCTGTGACTTGAAGGGGCTCAGCCCCCTAGCTCTGTAAATTTTTTCAAAGTAAAAACATAGAATCAATTTTCTGCTGTAAAAAGCTATTTTAAATTCAGAGAGCTGTCGAGAAATTGTTAGTTTACAAGATATCGGGTATTAAAAATACGCTGCTTTTATCGTTTTATTATATAACTGCATGGATTAACTTGAAAGTTTCTTATAAAAATACATACAAGAAAAGAGCCCATCTAGCTAGCCATTTACTTCTGCACTAATGGTTAGGCTACTTGCTCGTACGCTAGGACGGCCTAATACTTTATCGTGGTCCCTCTCTTGATGGTGCTTTCAGACACTGTATGACCGATTATATGGGTGGGATACAATATAGCGGTTTGAGTCCTCGTGTATGGTGGGGGAAGGTAGAGGGTTCTAAGCACACTCGATCCTTGGATAAATGTTCTCTAACTGTCCACCCTGCAGTGAGTGAGTACCTCCTAATGGTAGTAGTGTAGTAAACTGATAGCTAGGGGGACACTTTAAAGAGACTTAGAAGTTGATGAACATAATTATATAAGAAACTGAGAGTATAGTTCAGAAAACAACGTATTTTTAATACTTGTCTTCTCAGATGTATCTTGCTAGATAGCAATTTCTCACCAGCTTTTTAAGTCTAAAGTGGTCTTTCACCATAAACCAATAACTATTATACTACAGCTTTCCTTTCCCTGTATACAAATTCATTTATGTTATTCACTTATGTATGCGCAAAGGCCATTTTTGTCCCAATGTACAATGACACTGGCTGAAAGCTAATGTCTGCTTAATTACACTATAGGTGCACGATGTAGAGGCCGTTGTTAAAAGGTTTAAAACTGATATTCACAACACAGTTGGATTTATTCAAGATCCTAAGAAATTAAAGGAGAGCATCAAGCAAGTGTATGTAAAATATGTGAGCGATGACACTGTAAGTTCTCCTTATTGCTTATGGCATCTGTGTATCATAATATATCACAAAGCTTTCTGTTTTGACTGTATGATAATTTGATTATTTCAGTTCTTTTTGCTTCTTCCCTTTCATGACATAGTCTGTTTTATATGAAGTGTACACATGAATTGAACAGCAGGGCAGATCTCAAGCTCTACTATGCTTTGATATCTTGAAGCCTTTGATATTTAGCCTTTTAGTTTTGGTCCTTTGATTCCTGTGCAAGCAGTTCACTAAATGGAAACGTGAATGACACTGTTCTGTACTATGTACTGATTTATTTGAATCATTGACAGAAAGGGTTTGCCAAAAATGGGATATTATTGTAGTTGACTCAAATGAATTTACATGATGAAAATCACAGTCAATTTATTGCTCAAGATGTTTTAGCATAAAGCTTGGTTATTTGCAGAAACAAAAAATTTTATGAAAATAAGAATTACAGGTGTACGATAGAAATGCTTGAAATATAAAACCGCTCCTTTACTAATAAGGAAGTGGCACTTTTCAGAAGTAGAAAGGCATCTTTCTTCGAGAGGGGAGACATGCTACTACCGAGAGGGGAGAATGACCTAGAACAGATCGCTAACTGGCTTGTCCAAAATAATCTCGTAGTAAATCTTAAAAAGACCAAGACCGAGTGTGTCCTTTATGGTACACACCAGAGAACTTCGCGATCTAAACCTATGAAGGTTAAGATCAATCAAACAAAGATCACGGAATCAGACGTATACGAATATGTAGGAGTAAAGATGGACAAAAACCTGACGTTTTCTGATCACCTCGAAAAGACAGCCAAAAAAGCAACATCCAGAGTAAAGTTATTGTCGCGTATACGGCATAATATCAGTCCTTACACAGCAGAAATAATTTACAAGGTAACAATTTTACCAATTCTGCTGTATTGCAACAATATGTTCATTCACATGGCACCATCAAAGAAAGCCCTTTTCGAGAACATTCAGAAACGTGCACTGAAAGTAATAAATGGTTACAGGCACAGTGTAAAGCTGGAGAAAGTCAGCAGTATACGAAATAAGATGTGTGCTCTTGAAGTCTTCAAAAGTTTGAATTGTGTATCGCCACATGCCTTTCAAAATTACTTCACGAGAATAAACCACAGGCAGCTTGCTCGTGCCAATACAAAGAATATCGTTTTGCCTAAAGTCAAAACTGAAACAGGAAAGAAGGCCTTTTCCTTTCTAGGGGCAAAAATTTTCAATCAACTGACGGAGGAAATGAAGACTGAAACTGTAATCTTGCGATTTAAGACTCTCTGTAAAAGTTTTAATTTTGACTTTTAGCATTTTTATCTTGTTTGTATATTGCTATTTTCTCTTGTAATTTATATATGTTTTAAACAGGTCCTTGATTGATAACAGCACACTGTTGCTGAACAAGTTTAACCTGTATAAATATGATATTATTATTATTATTATTACTACTGTTCCTAGTCTCTACAACACCTAGCTGAAAGAGTTACTTTTTTAGCATGAACAAGCTGGTCTCGATGCAGATATCCAGCAGGAGTATTCACGACAGAGAGAACACTTGGAGCGAAGTGTAGCTTCTTTACGTAAAAAGTTGGCTAAGGATACCGAAATTCATCGAGCGGACAATGTCCGGATAATGCAGGTATAATTATCATGACTCCTAACTTCAATCTCTACTTTTTACTCCATGCAACCTTTTTGTCTAAGGGCCGGGTTCCACTATAGATATTCAGCTGTAATTTGATTTCATAGTGAGCAGATTTGACATATTAATGGATTAAAAGATGTTTTTATAGCCCATTAATATGCAAAGTCTGCTCATTTTTGTATCAGATTACAGCTGAATACCTTGCATGTATCCCGACCCTAAGATATCGTGCTATACAAACTGCCTTGCCTTTGGAAATGAAAAATCGAGTGATAACTTCACCGCGTGTAGAGAAGCACTTCTTTGAATTCTAAGTTTGCTTATTTGTTCTTATTGTTGGCTTCTGCTCAGTTTCTAACCGACATAGTTACTCCCCTATGTAATTACATCCTACACTTCTTGGGGGAAATAGGTAGTTTGACGTTCATTGAATCTTGACCAAAACAGAGCAGTGAATGAAAACTTCTTTGCTGTTAACGACATTATGTTGCAGGTGACTGAAGTCTTTTTCCATTCTGTATAATAGGACTTCCCTCTCTTTAAAGAGCATTTCCTCCATATTTTGTATTCTACGCTCCCCTGAAACATAATTGTCTTGGTTCTCCCATGCTCTCTTCTACCATTGTTCAAGGAGAATTTGTTTTCATTTTTGATATGGCTCCTCTTCTAGGAGAATGTCATGCTCATCAATGAGATCAACGATTTGAGGCGCGAACTTAAAATGTCACGTACACAAGTTCACGACTTAGAGACATCGCTGAACGTACTGCGTAAACAGCAACACATCTCTAGCAACAACAACCAGCAAATGAATGGCTCAAAAGAGAAACTGAAGGACAGCATTTTTGATGAAGAAGAAGCAAAGCACATTATTGACCTGCAGAAACATGAGATCCGCAAATTGCGAGTGCAAATTAGAGATTTAGAAGCTAACATTGCCGCTAGACCCCCGTCTGGAAAGCTGCCACCTATGTCGCAAATATCTATTTAGACTGTCTTTTTGGTAATTGACTCTTAATCGCTGCTGTCGTGGAATTTTGTACATTGAACAACGCAAAAAATCATCTACATTGTCAGTATTTCCGACATATTTCTTGTATGCATATATATACATGGTTTCCAATCTATATTGTGTTCTAAGAAATAGTGTTTTGTAGCATCTTTGGTTTTTCTTGAGTGCAAAAAAGGGACAGGATTTACGATTTTTGTATATACTAAGAACTTTAAATGTTTTATTTTCATCAATGATGTGCTGGAAGTATCAAAGTTATGAATGCCGCAGCTACCGTATTTCCTCGAAAGAGCGCTCGGGGCACTCAGGTAAAATTCCCCCTTTCAAGGGAAGCGTTATGGTGAAAGGGGAAATATAAGGAAAATGGAATCAGTCAAAAAACCGTATGAAAATGGAAAAGGTGCAAAGCAATATAAAGAAAAGGGTTGCAAAACAATATCAATTTTATCCTCTTCGTCCATATCTATCAGCTTGCATTCTGATGTAGCCTCAGCAATAACTTATTCTGAAACCAGCCTTTCAAATAGATTCAACTTGAATCTATTTGAAAGGCTGGTTTCAGGATAAGACGATCTGGTTCACTCAAAATTGTTCCTGGTTTGACTGGTGTTGTTCTCATTCTCTTCGTTATCGTTAGCAAATCGTCATTAAAGGGGGAGCTCATTAGAGGGGGCGCTCATTTTGGAATATTTACTTTAGGGGAGGCGTTCATTCGAGAGGTGCACTCTTTCGAGGAAATACGGTATTCGTCTGTCTTCCTGTATTTAGAATGTTATGTTTTCTCATACCGTAATATCCCGAATAGAAGCCCTGGGCTTATAGAAGTTTGTAAGCATTTTTTGGTGGGCTTGTATTCAGGGGGCTTATATACGGAGGCTTTTATTCAGACCGTCTTCTGGGTTAGCAGGTGACTTTTGTATGCTAAAAATTCACCATTCGGTGTCCAATCAGAGAGACTAATAACAACAGTTAATGTGCAAAACTTCACAAAAGAACAAAAGTAAATGCGAGGTTTATGGGATAAAACAGGACAAAATGATGTACACAAAGGTTTTGTGAAGAAATAGGACATCCAGAGCACAATATAACAGTCGTTTTAACAATGTTCTCCGTTGAATCCTAACTATACACACAGAATCCCAAATGTAAACCCTAGGCTTATATTCTGGGTAGTTTATATTCTGAAGGATATTTGGGGTAGTTTGTATGGGGCCGATATTCGGGGGCTAATATTCGGGGAGGCTTATCTTCGAGATTTCACGGTATGTAGCAAAGCAGTAAAATAGTTTTGTGTTGAAGAAGATCCAAAGACGAATACGAAAATTTCAAAGTGTGTCTGCTGCCTTAGGTGATATTATAGCAAGTAGGCCAGCCCTATCACCAATAACCTCTTGCTTTATAAGTTGTGGTCACAGTAGTTCGATGGTTATCGACCTGAGTATAAAAACCAGCTCAAATAGTTCAGGAAGCTAATAGAGTACGACTTCTTTCTAAGATACAATACTGTAATACACAATATTACAGGCACTGCTGTATAGCACTGGCTAGTAGACAGTATAATTGTAATCATTCTCAATAGATTAGNGCCATCATTTGGACAATGCAATATAATATCAACTTATGATTTACAAAGCTACAATTTCTATATATTTCTAAGTGGCTAATGAATATGGTACTCATCAACTGGTAAGTAAAACAACAAACTTTGCACGTAATCGAAAAGTCGTGTTTATTGTCATGGTTGTGTATATTTGTGCACGAAGCATGATGTGCATTCAGGAAAGATTTTAAAACAGTGCCACAGTATCTATATTCCTATAATAAAGAGCCCTATGCTGGAAATTGTGCAGTTCCTTTCACTTTCCACCTTCGCTTGCCTTGTCCGAGTATCCACTTAGACCAATAAGGAGTTCTTTATGATGATTTCTGCTTCTCTTTCCCTCCGAAAGGCATGGCAGCTTGCACTCTGAAAAACAAGAAGTTATATTTATTGCGTTTGCCTTCTCTGATAACCAAGCCACAATCATAGTCCTACTGGGCTAGTTTTGAAGTAAATGCTCATCAGTGAATTTGCATAAGACTCCTTTTTCTAGGAATAGTCTAAAATAGGATTGGACAACCATCTCTGTAAGTTTCTGCAAACGCATTGGCGTAATCGACGTAGGTTGGGGTTAGGGCAACTCCCAAGGGCCCCTAAGCCTGTCAGGCCCTTAAGGGGCCCCTCAGAGTTTCAATAGACACATTTATTGTATTGCTCAGAGCAGGGGTCTCCAAACCTTTCCGTATCAGATATTAAACAGCAGGTGGGGGACGATATTAGACAGCAGGTGGGGGGGCGGAGAACACAATCGAGGTCCAAATAAAGGAGCAAAACAGCAATGGTGCTTTTAAGTAATTATTTAATATCGTTTTATTCGGTTACTATCTAACATAACTTACAAGCAAGCAGTTAATTTAGGTATGATACGAATGAATTTCCTTAATTTTCTTCCTAGGCATGTAAGTCTGCGCGGACTGGATGAAAAGGTCTTACGGGCCGTAGAGTGGAGACCTCTGACTTAGAGGGAACATTTAGATGGCCCCAATCTTGCTGAGTTCCTAAAAGCCCCAATTGTCTTTGTTAAGGCACTTAAGAAAAGATATGTGATAGTGAAAACAGGGATGGCGCTAGCATAGGGGGGCTGAGCCCCTCAAGATTTCACTGAGCCATCTTTGGCACCTAAATTTTTAGTGATTTCTATACACTTTCAGCACTTTCACGATCTATTCTATTTATTTACGCCAATTTAAAGGCGTGTACTATTAACATTGTCTCACTTCGCTCACTTTTGGCACTTTAGCAGTATTAACCCCAGGGCTGCCGAGAGTTGGAAGGGGGGATGGCCCCAGAGCCTCATAAAACCCATTGCTTCAAGGTCTGGGGACCCTCATAAAGTAAACCAGCAGTCATTTTCCAAAGTTAACTTCTGGACCCTGAACATTTTCTGCTCGATTCGCTCGCTGGGGTCCTCCACTTTCTCTTTTGCCCTGAGGCCTCTATATTCTCTCGGCTGCCCTAGTTAGCTCCCCCCGGCATTCCTTCCTTGGTTCCACTTATGAGTGAACACTAATTTCAAATGCTTATAATCATCCATTTTTCTATCTATGTACTAGTTGTTCTTTCTTTTTTCTTCTAATCATTTATACTTTATACATACTTTGAATGAAAATCATTGTACTTGTCTGTCAACTTCTTTTTGAAACTCTCGATTTCTTTTTGGTACATCTGAAATACCTTTGGGATCGTAAATGCTATGATATCAGCTGAAAGAAGAGATAGGAAAGTGTGTGAATGCTTTCTACACTTTTTTTCGTATAAGCATTTCCATAAATTTCCATGCAAACAAGCACATATATTTGTGCAAACGTCACCTGCCAGAACGGACATCATCTAACCAGCTCAAGTAATTTATTTACAATTATACTCATACAGAAAGACCAACCTCCATAACGGCTAACATGGATCCCTCCTTGGGTGACCGGTACAGGCAGGTTCACTGTACATTCATTTATAAATATGGAATCTTCTCATTTATTCGGAGAATGAAGCAAAGCTTTTCAACTTCATTCCCTAGGCGTTACCATGACATCATTCTCTCGTTGCTTGTCACTTGCGGCATTATGTATAATTGTGGATCTGAGTGAAGTTATGAAATTTGTGTCTCCAAATAACAGCAACTCGTTGCCGTTATCTTTTGAGAATTGTTGATGTAATTCGTAAAAAGCAATATATGTAAGATAATCACGCAATTTGTCAAGAGCCACCGATTTCATTGAAAGCAGAAAATACTGATTAGCCTTTTGCTAAATTTTATTAAACTAGTGTTAATCCTGATTAGCTTCTTGTTAAGCGATATGCAAGAAAGTTTTTCCGATGTCATTTGCTAGGATCTACTGAGTTCCTTAAGCCTATCCTTGTTACAAACCTGCAAATAGGAGAGTGATGCCACTGAAAGCGTTGCCAAGATAGTACATCAAAAAGAGTATGCCAAGAGCCTGCAAAAGAGAGTTATAATTTGAATAGAATGGTAGGCAGGATATTTGCTTTCAGGTTTGGAGCTAAAACTCCACGGTTTTAGAATAGATAATTATGCATCAACTTCATTCTGATATAGAAATTTACATTTTGCAAAATTTGAAAAGTGTTGAGACAATATTAAAGAATGACCTGCAAAACCTGCTAACTGTTTTATAAAGAGGCTGTGTCAAAGAAATCCTTGAGGAGTATGAGATGTAAGGTTTTGGAGTGGAAAGGATGGGCATAGACACTGGATTTACTGAACAGGCAGATAATGATTTCACATATGCAAAGTAGCTCGATGATCTGAATTCTTTGTGGTACCATGTGCACACACTCCCGCATTTCGTTCTTGTCCTTATAGATTGAAGACTTTACTAGCACCATGCTGCATGGTCTTACAAAAGAGAGAATGCTGGAAATGCTTACCTTTGCAGTGATCATGAGGTCAGCTACAAGACAGATCTTCCTAAAGTAGATTGCATATTTGTTGACGAAAAGAAGCAGACTCTTGTTGTAATTTGTTATCTGCAGTAGAGATAAACTCTCGGATTATTATATGAAAGAATTTTATGCCAAGTGACACCTAACAGAGGTGGATCCATTTGGGGAGCTGGGGCCATGCCCCCCTTCCAAACAGTAACTTTTCCTATAGCAACCAATTGAGTTAAGAAACTTCCTGCATGAAAAGAAAATAAAAGGAATCAGATGCCCCCCAAACCAAGCTCTGGATCCGCCCCTGATACCGATTGTCTAATTTGATTATGATAGTGGCTAAAACGTAATGCAATAGGGAACTGCTATAAATTAATGAACTTGCTTTTAATCATTTCTTAGCAAATTTAGTTGCGTATTCATACCTAGATCATCGTCATTTGTTCATTAAAGGGTTTCGGTTCTTGACAACAACTAGATTAGCAGCACAATTTGCAATAGGATTTAAACAAACCTTTTCTTCGTTCAACTCAATATCTTTCGCAAGCCAAGACCTAGAGATAGATTATCATGCTATTTCAATTCCAAGAACATGGAATTTCGAAATAAAAATTGAATGATGCATTGTAAAGAAAGCCAAAGACATTTGGCCTGGTGGACCATGTTTTGAAATGCAGAAGACTTCATGAATATATAAGTAAGTTAGTAACTGTTTAGGTATATTTTGCAATCAATAGATCAATTAGTCATAGAAATAAAAGGGATATTTGTCAAGTTAGCCTCTTTCATCCAATCATTTCAAGCCAAATACAAAGCTGATGTTTGACTATACTCAGAGAAAATTGGTTTTAAGTTGTGCTTTCTCCTTAGCTTTTCATATCAGTAGTAGGTCTACATCGTAGTAGGTCTATATTTTTAACTGCAGGGTACATTGCCAAGAAACTACTTTGATTGAATTTTACCCTGGATAGAAAAATTGTAAAACAGAGTAAAATAAAATATCACTTAATTTACATAGTCTAGTTAACTATTGCCCAACTTACTGGAAAGGGTTATCCAACGATTCTTTCATAAAAACGCACTTGAGCACCCAAATTGCTCGCAGAGTTAACATTACTGATAAGAATGGAATAGCAATGCAAGTAAGTACAGTTAGGACACTGTAAAATGAAAATGCTGTCAGCAGAAACAACGATAGTATGAACGCTGCAGCTGATTTGCGAGCATCTTTCCAAAGTAGGATGTCATAAAATGTAGAATTCTTCATGCTTTTTCTGAAAAAGATAACATCACACAGTGTACGAACTCAGCTAACTAACGATGGAAGTTAATGTAGTTAATAAAATACGATGCAACAGGTCTGTTGTTGCCAAAGTTCTCAGATATGTCGCAAAAGCAGGTATTTTGCATCTGTATTGAATAATAATTCACGATAGTAATATCTATTTTCTATATCTTAGAGAAAATTTGATATTTGCACAGCAATGCATGCAATAAACTGTTCTCACGTGGTGTGCGTGACATCCGATGAGAAAATTCAGAGGTAAAAAGCTAAGTGCTAGTGAAAACACCTAAAAATCTAACCCTAAAATGTCATTGAAATTAAAATTGAATGTACTGAGCCTCAACAATTTGCAAAGCATCTCTGCGTCCAGCAAAACTCAATTTTAATAGAAGCTTTTAAAGCCGTGTGACGTATGTGCTATAGCACAAATTACATCATCCCGCTAAAATAATCAAATGGCTTTTAAACTTCATGTATTATAATAGATGAATTTTCAAAGTCACCTGATTGTCTAAGCTAATCTCTTTATTTTTTGGAAAAACATGATAAAATGCATGAGGAGTATAATTCCAATCTCAATAACGTATTTCCGTCTGTAAACAGTCTCAATCAAATACAACATTGTCAATTTCAAAATACATTTGCCAGCTGTGATGTCAACTTCCAAAAACATTGTAGCTTTACCCATACTCTACTGATCTCACCTTATCTATGACCTTAGCTAAAGAGTTGCTTTTACACTCCAGTTAGACATATATGCAATACAGTTAAAAATACTCTAAGCAGAACTCATAGCATTACACTCCTTCAATGTCATCGTAGGAACGTAATTTAGAAGTTTTCTATTAAATTGCAACCATGTAATAGATGCCTCATAAAAGCAGTAATGCATAAATTTTGCATTACTGCTTTCAATTGCGTATGGGACGGCTTTGCCCTGACTTGAGAGGCATGTTCTCAGGGGTGATATCTAGGGGGCTCAGGGGGGTGGAACTCCCTTGTCAAAATTACTGTTCAGTTTTGGGGGGTTCAGCCCCCCTAAAGTTCTTGCGTTGGCCTTGCTTTTCAAAGTGTACTTATCTTGCTTCTTAAGTGTTTTGCATTGCTATGATTAATTATTCACTGCTATATGGTAACTGAGACATTTCTAATTGTTTATAATAGCACTAAACTATCATATCGGCATCTTTGGAAATATGGGCGTGGTTGCATCTCGGTCACACCCACAATATAGGCGTGGTTGCTCCTAGATCCCCCTTGTTAAAACTTTTAGAAGTTACCACTGCATGTTCTATGCTACTGCTTTTATAAGTATTACGTTTATAAGAATATTGAGACTCAAAGTCGCTGAAATTTAAGAACAATTTAAGAATAATTTGAGGCGCAGTCTTCATCAAAACATAACAATCTTTTTGTAGTCTAGTTATAATACTGCTTTCAGATATGCCTTTGCATTGTCGATATAAAACATAAACTTTTGGTTAGTTTTATGATGTAGTAAAACATCGACAAAGATTGGAATATATTGCTTAAAGTTTTAGGCGAAGTTACACCTTTGGTATTTATGAACAATTTAAGAATAATTCTCGGCTCAAAATAAGAAAAATTTAAGAATATTAAGGATCGGCAAAAAGTTAGGTATTCTTATAATAAAAAAAGAGTATATGAACTAAAAGCTCGTGATTATGTTAAAGAATTATCAAATTCAAGCATTCAAAGCAAGAAAGCCCCTAATTTAATCATATCGTTTAACTAATCTGGCCAGCAGTTCTGTCATATTATTTGATGTTTAGCATGAAAGTTAAGTGTCTATGCTACTTAAAAAGTGCACAATACTAGTCTATCCAGGTGCAAATCTAACAATACATTTTCGATTAAAAAAGCTGGTGAAAATTAAACCTCTATATGATCACGAGGCTAGCTAATCTCTTTGCTTTCATGGGTGTGTGCCTACAGGTTTGCTTTGAATAAAAAAATTATTTCCTGAAGCAAAATCTATTGAAATCTCTTTAAGATTCTCTTACTTATATTATTGACATGATCTCTGTGAGTAACACATAAAGAATTGCTGATATAGTGCAAGTATAAATTAAGCAAACTTTTAATTAGTAAGTAGTATTGATGACAGAGGCATGAAGTTGAAATAAGCTTAAAATTGTTTACTCCATCTGAATATCACATTGAAGTTTGGAAAATAGTGATCTTGTACCAGGTGTAGATACAAATTCAACTAAATATTCCAATATTGAAGCAGTAGGATGCCCTCATATACAGCTATGTAATAGTATGACTCAGTTGAATTAAATGCGAAAAGAAAGCTCGATGAATTTTAATTTACTATTAACTTGGAGATTGTTTGTTTCATTTCTGCAGTAATTAAATAGCTTTCGAAGTATTTCCTACAAAATTCGTAGAATGTGTCATAGGGATTCATAGATTTAAGGCGTTTCCCGATTAGTTTTGCTGACCAGGTGTTTTTTGAAAGTCGGACTAAAATCAGCATCTTACCTTGTTTACTTCAACTCCAGAATGTTTGATTAAAGATGTGAATTCCTCAAGTGTACATAAAAGGATATTCCTCACGAATTTCCTCAATTCTGCACCAAATTTTTATCCACTTGGAAAGAAATTGCTTTTGCAGCTCAGGGCTCGTTGCATCCCATACCGTAGCAAGTCCTTAACCTATTGTTCTCATCGTGTTCAAAATATTCCTGATCATCAATGAAATCCAAGACCTCATTGCATATTTTAACAATAGCTTAAGCTGATCACGTGTCCATCTGCCGAACACCTGCACTGATTTCATTCACGGGTGTCTGAAACGGTGGAAATGTTTAACTAGTCAGTGGCGTCGGAGGAGCACCAAAAGATAGGAGGCTTAAACGGCAGTTTTTCTTTCTTGACGGGGACTGGGTAATACAGAATGAGAAGCAGCCTGAAATTGACAAAATATGATCTAACTGATATAGTTAAATTCTGAAGTTACTGTTCGTACCCACTGTAAAACACATTCTGAAATCCTGGAGTATAGTGAGACCTCTCACCCAATTTAACCACATATATATCAGCCATTTACCAATGATTTGGCCATATCGCTAGTTGGGTATCATAGAAATGAAAACACGAAAATTTACTTACGGAAAGCACCAAAAACAACAGCTGAAACATCGTACTGTTGGTAATTAAGCTTAGATCCCTTTTGGAGCAAAAAGAAACCAACAAATACATTTCTTTGAGAGACTTCTTATAAATTTATACATTTATGTACAATCCAATATTGATGTAAAACATAATTTACTATATGGTTTAGGTTCTATACATGCACTTTGATTATGGCCTAAGTTTCATACAGATCGCGTAAAACAATGCAAAATCTCTATATTTGGAATATAGCAAAGCACAGAAAAGATAGTATCACCAAATGAAATATAGACTTGGAAATAACAATTTCGCAACAAGAGGCTCTACAACAGGGAGAAAATGGGCATATTCTCTCAAATTCCGAAGGAAATACCTACTACAGTTTCAGTTCATTTACTGATACATGAAATAAACAATCAAATACTGTTGTTGGGTATTCACTTCAATGTGCGCATCATCAGAAATATCTAACGCCTTTAAAAAAATTGCATAGAAAGAGGGTACTTTAGCTATCTCATATTTACCCACATTGTTCATTTTCTATACAGTGCAGAAGGAGTAGCAAACGGGGTTTTCTATTTCGATGCTTTAATTTTTGTTCACAATAAATTCACAGCAAAATGCAGTTACTGAACAATGTTTAATGGAAAGTAAAGGCATTCAGTCATTCTATTTTCAGTTAAAGCATGCTACAAATTACAACGCGACGTTTGGAATATCTGGATTGGGGCCTAGTTCAATCTCATTGTCTGTGGTCAACTCTACAGTTGATGAGTCTATACATGAGGTGTCATCACACATGTTCACGTTTACAACTGCTGATTCAGCCATTGAAAGTAGAATCGGTATGGGAAAGAGATCATCGTTAACGGAGAACGAGGTACTGCGGTCTATTTCAGTATTAAGCATAAGTTCGCTTTCGGTGATGTTAATTTCTGAATCCAGTGAAGTATTTGAATCTCTTCTCTTTCGTTTGCCGTGTATTTTGACATGACATGCTAAATAATCCTGCCTGCTGAAACTCTTGCTGCATACGTCACAGGAAAATTTCTTCCCGTTCCAATGCGCATTAAGATGCCGCTTATATGTGCTTGCATAAGCGAAAGTTTTTTCACAAGTCTCACACTTGAAAGGCTTTTTCTGCGCATGCGTATGCAAATGGTTCTTGTAGCTGTCACTCCTTGAAAATTCCTTTGAGCAGACATGACATTTGAATGGGTTGTCATTTGTATGCAATCGTACATGGCGCCTATGACTTCCAAAATCAGCAAAGGAACGACTGCACATATTGCACTGTGGAGAGAAACTGAGATTTCTAGAAGTGATCAAAAGAAATGAACAGTATGCAGTCGAGACAAAAATAAAAAACTGGAGAACGTATAGCTTCCAAAATGTCCAAGAGATATCAATATATTTTCCAACACCAGCATACCTTTTGACTTTAAAACTTACATCTTCCACAAGATGATATTGACTATTCAACAACACCCAGGTTACATGAATAAAATAGACTTAGTAGGATTACTCCAATGACACCAGTTTTGTGAATTTCTTTCCTCCAGCACTATTTTTATACTATTCTTGCCATCATAAAATTGAAATTATATCAGTCATGTTCTAATGCTCCATTATATTAACAGGATTCAGTTCTGGCACAAATGCAAAGAAAACGTTCATACTACAATTTTACGTGACTTCAGACATGCAGAGATAAAAATGTTCATTTTATGGCAAATTCTACATGAAAACAGATACTTCAGATTCAAAACATTGGGCAGAAGGCAAATGACACCAAATGTTGAATTTTAGCTATGGGGGCTAGGACAGTTCCAAAATGAGAATAGTTTCATTATATGAAACCAAGCTCATTGGTGTAACTAAAAACTATAGAAAGAAAAAATTTCTTGATTGGAAAGGTGCTTAATGGAAAGTCAGATCTCTCTGTACACCAGACACCATGACAATCCACACCAATTTTTGCCATACTGGCCTAAGAAGCATAGGCTACACACAGGGATGACTTCTAAAGAGGGCTTGGGGGCTGAGCCACCCTTATTAAATTTACTCTTCATTTTGGGGGGCTCAGCCCCCCCTAAATTCTTGCTTTGACTTTACATTTCAAAGTGTATTGACCTTGCTCCCAAAGTATTTTCTATTGCTGTGATCAATTTTGCACGGCTATGTGGTTATTTAGACATTTATAATTATTGATCATACTATATCATCATTAAACTAAATTATCACATTTGTATCTTTGAATATATGAGCATGGTGCTAGTTGGGCCACACCCAAAATTTGGGCATGGTTGTGCTTAAAGCCCACTTTGCTGAATTTTTTAGCAATCACCACTGGCATAGATGCATCAAATCTTACCTTGTATGGCTTTTCGCCAGAATGTGTTCTACAGTGTCGTCTAAGATCCCAATAATTTGTAAATGCTTTGGAACACAAATCACAAGAATAAGGGCGTTCTCCATTATGCACACGTATATGGCTTTTCAAGTTGCACAACTTCGAAAAGCTATGCCCACATATTTCACACACATGTTTCTTCCTATCAGCTACATGAAAAACCAACAAAAATAATTCAGAAATTGCATAGAAAAGTAAAGCAAAGAAACATTGACAAAGAAAGTCTAGATCCTCTTGGAAAGTGTTAAATGACTGACAGAAACACACAGAAGTTTATGATAATCACACATGCATACACATATAAGAACATAAGTCCAGGCCTCCCAGTGTCAAGTCTCACTTCTTTTTAGACTTCATGATATAATTTTTCCAAAGTTTAGTATTTTTTTAGGGCTATGGGTGTGACTTCCATGACTTTCTAGGATATTTTCAACTTAAAAATGTTCTCTAATACAAAGTATGTAGTACTTTTGTGCTTATTTGTTTGTTAATTTTGGCAATTTTGCTATGCATTTCAGAACTTGCAATTTTTAAATACTGTGTTCATTGTTTTTTAATATAATACAGTGCTTCTTAATCATTTTTTGCAAAGCTCCCATCACCATGTAAAGAGGAAATATTTTGTGCACCCTCACTCCAAACTGGAAAGTATGGCAGCTACATGCACAAGATTTTACATTGAAGGGCAGATTCACATAGAGAAGGCAAGTGTGCAGGCGCATGGGTGTGGTCATTATCTTACAGTGGTGTCACAGAAGGAGTGATATAGATTTCTCTGCACATGCACAAGTGAATGTTCTACCAGTGAATGCATGTGTGCAGGCGTGACTGAAACTTGCTTGCATGCACAAGTTCTAGTCTATAACTCTCATACTTTCCAGTATGGCCCCCACTCGATATAACTAAGATCATTATATACATGAACATAGTTTAAGAGATTTAGATTTTCCTTTTCAATTTTATTATTAATTTAGGATTTTCAAGAAAAAAAGGCAACATTTTGGGTTTTACAACCAACCAGACTGGATTCCATGTAGGTAGGCCCAAATATGTCTGGCATGATCTAGGAAAAATCCTTGTTGTAAGAAAGAACATCCCCAATGTCTTGGCATATCAGTCACAGAATATCCCTTGAATAGTTCAATTTTTGAATGTATTGGTGTATCGTTGGCACACCACCAAATTATGATTTGACATCCATCTACGGTAAATATCATAACAGCAGATATGCCCAGAATATGTTTCCTACATTTTCCAACAGTTTGAAGGGCATCGCCCCCAGATCCCCTATTCCCTCTCCACTAGAAGTTTTCAGATTATTTCCGCAGTACATTTCACCTTTTGATACGTGCATGCATGACATTATAACTTAGTATTATGCCTATTTGAAACATGCACGATGAAAAACTCTTTCAAATGAAGTTGGCCAAGAAATATAGAAAACATTAAAGGCTATGGCATATGATTAGGCACATTATTAGGCAACGCTATTTCTAAGTTAGCAATGTCATGGTGTAGTAAAAGAACACTGAAAAAAATGTTCAGCACAGGATCAGGATGGAGTTCACCCTGGACGACCGACTCGGAGGCCTGAAAAGTCGAAATGTGAGAATTGCAAACTATTCTTAAAGCTTGCAGATATAGTAGTTATGAAATAAAACAGAAACATTTAAGCTGACGAGGACTCCACTGTTGCCTTTTCTTTACCTTTTTTTGTAACTTCAATAGCTTTTCGTTTATCCGGTTTTGTCAAGTTTGTTGTCAAATTTTGAGCATAGGTATGCTCTAAATCTTCCTTGCTAAGCACAGGTCCCTTATCCGATGGCTGATGAACAAATTGAGACATTTGCGACAGAACATTTGCCACATCTGTTTCTCTCTGCAACTTCGCCATGATCTCTAAAATCTGTAGTGCTTTTATCAACTGAACGCGATTTCCAACATATGTTTTACAACCAAAACGTCCATGGAGCCATCTTCTAGTGACCTCGTATTGAAGAATGGCCTCCTTACTACCATAACAATTCTTCCAAGATGGCGAACAGAACTGTGAGGGATGCAAAGTCCGTGCGTGGGACAAACCCTCAATATTTGGTGGAGAAAATTATAAGATCCAGAATATATGATTGCAGTTATTGGAAAGAAGAGTGCTTTGCACTAACAGGTTGGTTGAAGCCGTAGACAAGCTGCTTTCTTAGTCACAGGGGGCACGTTGGCACATTCCCACCCAGCTTTTTACAAAATTCTTCCTAAATTGCCGCCTTGTATCTCATGGTGTTGACTGTTGTTGTTTCTGAGGTGCCGCTGAATGCATGAGCCCTCGAAATGTTTTGCTACGATGGTAGTGTAAAAGGACTTGTCAATGTTAAAAGATTTGTCAACGGTCTGTCTAAAATATGTTGCTTTTGCTTCCTAGTCGGCCCTCGAAACGAGTGGGCCGGTCGGCCGGTACAAAATTTTGTATGGTTTTTCAACATTGTAAAAATTCGACTAATCCAATCGGTCCTGTCACGTAGTGGTCATTCAAAAAGTACCTACTCCCAGGTGCCAACTAAACGTCCTCCTCCCGCTTATTAATTTTCGAATTTTTTCCAACTCTCTGGGCCTTGGTAAACCCTAAGTTTATTGATTTAAGTAAATTGACTTTTTCACAAACCCTTCATTGTATCTCCTTTCTTTCTTAGTACTATTTAAGCCAAATTTTCAGGGCAAAATAGCGTGCTTCTGTATAGACTTTAGTTTTATGCTTTATGACAACCTTTTTTGTTCTTTCCGCCATTGTATATATCCTGTAAAGCCGTTGCCCAAACTCCGAACCCCCGTTTATTTTGAACCCCCCGTTTATTAAATTTCAGAAGTTTTCTTACCCCCTGTTTTATTAGGACCCCCAATTTATTTGGCACTTGAGAGTACACCCTGAAAGAGTTGGTGAACCCAAAAAGTGTACAAAAACTTACAAAGGGAGGGGGTGCTCTTCAAAGAGCATACACACACCTATGAAATTTTCAAAACCAGCATTTTCACAACTTAACTGAACTTTTTTATTTGTTTCCTAATATTGCCCTTATGTATGTCATTGTATAGACTATATTTTCTTCTCCCAATCCCTATGCTTTCAGCAGTAGCCAAAACGACCTGGAGCCACAAAAATTCATTCATTCACCCAATCCATGATGCATGGGGTGGGTTGAAAACACATGCTAAAGGTGTAAACAAAACAGTTTTTTGTTATGGATATACAAATGAGAGCGAATAGCATGTCCTCGTGCTGGTTGTTTACATGTGGAAGCGTTCAAAAATATTTCTTGTCATTTCAAGAAAACCCAACAATTTTTCCAACTTTCTGACTCAGGATTTTGCTGAAAACAGAGTCAGTTGGGTGACATGAATGCAACATATGTTTGATGGCCTCCCTAGTAGATTTGTCAATACCAGTGGTAGTACCTGATTCTAATATGAAAATGTAACTTGAAACAGACTATGATTTCTGTTGTGGTCCTTGTTCTTAAAACAGAATTAAGTATCTACATTGATTAAATAGCATTGTGTACAGTTAGCTTTAATGTTACCAAGCAGCCTCTACCTTTTCACTTCTATCATTTCTATTTTTATGTCAGACAGAATCCTGCTTAACTCTAAGTCAGACTTTTCATAAGTTTGACTATTTTACCTAGTCCCAAGAGAGCCATTTTATATGAGTTTGACTTTAGCTCATTCTGGAAAAGCAAATAATACCATTTAGCCCAAATGATGCATTTGTACAAGAAGGACTTATATTTTTATATTATTATCAAAAGTTTTTATCACCATTCCTTGCATTTCATTATAGCTGAACTTCTTGTTGATAAAGCAATGGCTTTGGATCATATTGGGGGAACATTTGGTGGCAATATTAAGCCAACACCATTTTTATGCCTCATGTTAAAGATGCTCCAGATACAGCCAGAAAAGGATATTGTTGTTGAGTTTATCAGAAATGAGGATTACAAGTATGTACTACCTTCACCATCATTGCATTAATACTAAAATCGATTTGAAATACTTGGTAGTTTAGTTTGGGTGAATGTGGGGACCACAACTATGGAAAAATTTAGATGCTTTGATTTTGGAAATATAGAAGCCATGCTACTCTTAAGTGCTTAATTGCCTTCCTTCTGTTAATTACTTTTTGAAAAACTTTCCAACCCTCCTTTATTGTTGGGAACCCACTGCTTATTAGTTTTTGCACAAATAATTTTCAAAACTTATTCAAAACAGATGTTTTGAACGAATCTTTTCTGTTAGCAATATGTTTGTGCTTACATTCTCACAATCATAGACACCTGATTTGTGGACATAGAGTGCTTCATAGCAGTATTATCTTAGATTTTCTTAAGATTAGGTACATGTTTCTCTATTTTAACCCAAGTTAGGCTAAACAGACCCCCTCAGACAAAGTGCTGGCTTATGAGGTTGAGAGCCAGCTCTTGTGCTGAAGGACTAACCACCTTAAAACTGCCAAAAGAATTCCTATACTTGTCAATGCTGATATTAGCTGAATTGATAGGATTTTGTCAATGGTAATTCTGGTAATTGAAAGCTAATCTCAATGCAGACAATAAGATGGTGCTGCTTGTTAACTCCTTGGCACATCTTCCCTGTGAATTGCTGGTCCACATTTAAAATTGTATCTAAACAATGACAACATAGAATTTGTAGTTTTTCTACCAATGTCATTCACTTTAGATATGCTCGTGCCCTTGGTGCATTTTACATGAGGTTGGTTGGGACT